>CM077151.1:38491813-38843228 GCA_039583875.1 Platanthera guangdongensis | reverse complement strand
AGAGTCATCCTGAGCAGGTCTGAAGGGAGGTTTCTGTTTCTCAGCTCTTACGCCACTAGGAATACCTCTTCCCATGCGCCCAAGCACCGAATTTCCACTGGATTGACTACTTCCCACCGTCCCATCGCCATCTCTGCTTCCCTGCATCTTCTGAGATTTCTAGAATGCGTCTCTTAAAGCGGAGAAATTACAAATCACGGTATCCCAACTTCTGAAAATGAGATATTCATGAGCCACGGTGGAGGTCAAAATTTTTGCATATACTATCCCGCAATTTGAAGATAGTCCAAATGACTCATAAAATAAAATAAAATTATTTTTATAGTTATTCTTGGAGACTCATAAAATCAAAAGGATCTCTCTTGGAGATCAAAATAAGCTCAGAGAGAGATACAGATAATACAGCATATTTGAAATGTATTTCCAATATAGGTTCAGCAATTTAACTATGACCCTTTATTCACTTGGATTAATCATTGACAATTTGTAGTCTAGTTAATCGTAATATTATTATTGCTTGACTCTCATGTCCTTATGAAGATGTTAATTAAAGCTTCTCTAGAAGAAGACATGGATTGTCTCTAAATATTATTGTTATTGACATTGACAATCTGCTATCTTCGACATTATGTCACCATATCACTCTCATTGTTAGAATACAGGTTCTCTTGGCTATTATTGCTTCGCATTGGATTTGTATTTAAAGAATCTAATATGGCAAAGGAAACTCGTAAAGAGCAAACTACGGAAGAAGAAAAAAAATCCATCGATCACTCTACTCTCTGCTATTTCTTCGGCTCAGCCCCTTTCTAGTAGTAGGGATGTGGATATAGATCCTCCATTGGTGCGTTCATTGATTTTTCTCTTAACAGTGGGGATCATCCGATAAGATTTAATTGATCTAGATGGAAATGCTCTCATAATCATAGAATCCCTTTTGTTATGATCAGTATGACTTTTAGGGCTTCAATGGAAATGGGCGGATGATGGCCCTAAAGTTTAACAATCTTCCTGTCCTATTGGGGATTAGAGATATAGATATTTTTAGAACACTGTAATACATATATCATGTTTGGCAATTTGCAAATTGTTACTCGGTATTGGAATATTTGGTACCTCCAATAGAGGTCCAAGGAGGATATATATATTAAGTAGAGAACAACGTATAATCAGAATACACGATATGGGATTAATGTGTGAAACACTCCCCCTCAAGTTGGGTCATGGGAACTTCTCAGACCTAACTTGTTACATATAAAGTTCATTCTGACTCTCGTAACTCCCTTGGTAAGAATATCTGCAACCTGATCACCGGTCTTCACATGACTTAGAGAAATAAGGTCTTCTTCATACTTCTCCCTTACAAAATGGCAGTCGACCTCTATGTATTTTGTGCTTTCACGAAACACAGGATTAGTAGCTATCTGTATCGCAGCCTGATTATCACACCATAGAGGAGTGAGATCTTGAACAGGGTACCCGATTTCACCAAGAATCTGTCTAACCCACATGATCTCAGCAACAGAGTGGGACATAGCACGATATTCCGCCTCAGCACTAGATCTAGCAACCGTGGTTTGTTTCTTGCTCTTCCAGGAGACAAGATTTCCACCAATAAAGATAGTAAATCCCGTGGTTGACTTTTGGGTGGCTAAGCAGTCTGCCCAGTCAGAGTCACAGTATGCCTCTATATTAGAATGACCTCAATTCTTATATGATATCCCGAGACCAGGATCTTTCTTTATGTACCTGAAGATCCGGAGAACAGATTCCAATTGAGAGATAGTTGGAGCAGCCATGAACTGACTGACCTTACTTACAGCACAAGCAATGTCAGGGCGAGTCATGGTAAGGCAATACAGTTTTCCAACTATTCTACAGTACTTCTCTGGTGAATCAAAAGGTTTGCTTTCGACATGAAAACCTATTTCCCCTGGTTCAAGTGGAGAATCCATAGGACCACAGTTAGATATTCCAAGATCGGATAAAAGATCGAGAGCATATTTGCGATGACAAATAAAGAGGAAACCATCATAATTAACAACTTCAATCCCTAGGAAGTACCGTAATGGGCCCAAATCTTTTGTCTGGAAGTTGGAGTGTAAGAATGTCTTGAGATTTGTTATCCCTTCAGAATTGCTGCATGTGATGACAATATCATAGACATAAACCACTAGAAGAACACTACCAGTCGAAGATTTCTGATAAAAGAAAGATGAGTCTTTTGTACTCTTGGTAAGCCCGAATTGAGAGACCACAGACGAACGAGCAAACAATAAAAACATGCTCGAGGGATTGCTTTAATCCATATAACGACTTCCGGAGATGACACATCTTGTTACGCTCCCCCTCAGCAACGAACACAGGTGGTTGTTCCATATACACCTCTTCACCTAAGGACCAATGAAGAAATGCATTCTTGATGTCCAACTGGTACAAGGGCCACTGGTGAGAGGCTGCAAGAGAGAGTAGGATGCAGATAGAGGACATCTTAGCAACGGGGGCAAATGTTTCATCATAAACCACGCCATAAGTCTGAGCATAGCCTTTGGCAACCAAGCAAAACTTCAAGCGATCGAGGGAACCATCCGCATTAACTTTAATAGAACAGATCCATTTGCATCCAATAGCCCGCTTGCCAGTAGGTAAGGAGACCAAGTCCCAAGTGTTGTTAAATTGAAGAGCTGTCAATTCATCGTGCATAGCAGTCAACCAGCCAGGATGAGCTTTGGCCACCGCAACGGTAGAGGGGAGACGGTATTGATCCAGAGTGGAGTGTAGGGCAGTATGAGAGGCTGACAATCTCTGGTAAGAGCTAACATATAGAGGTTTATCCCGACAAATCCGACTTCCTTTCCGGACAGCAATAGGGAGATCTGGGCTGACTGGCATAAGAGCAGCAGGCACGCTAGCAGGTGCTTCCGTAGGAACAGTCGGTATATCATCGGTGGGGAGGTAGGCTGAGGTGGTGCCACTAATGTACTATCATAAGTGCGTCGAGAGTAAACTTGCCCCCAATGGGGACACAAGAGATTGGTCGGAGAGAGAATTGCAGGTGCAGGACGAGGAACCAAGATGGCATCAAGAGATGGGTCAGGACATGGTGATCCACTAGAAAGGTAAGAGTCCGATTCTAGAAAGACATCCGATGAGATAATGTATTTTTGGAGATCAGGAGAACAACACTGATATTCTTTAGTAGTCCGAGAATAGCCAATAAAAATACATTTCAAAGAGCGAGAATCAAGTTTCGAGATAAAGGGACGAGCATACCTAACAAAGTAAACACACTCAAAGACCTTCAAAGGTAGAAGGGGACCAGCAAGGTCTGGGCAAAGAGTGTGGTAGGGTGTCTCCCCCTCAAGAATATGAGTGAGAAGATGATTAATGAGATGTGCAGCGGTAAGAACTGCATCACCCCTGAAGTGTTTGTGTACGTGTCTATGGTGAAGGATGGCCCGGGTGACCTCAAGGAGGTGTCGATTTTTTCTTTCGACAACACCGTTTTGTTTGGGGGTATCAGGACAGCTGATTTGATGAAGGATACCATTGTCAGAGAGAAAGTTAGACAGACTGAGATAGGTATTCCCGACCATTATCAGTTCGAAGACACTTAATACGAACTGAGAATTGAGTAAAGATTTCATTCCATAGGTTTTGAAAAATAGACGGCAGCTCGGAACGGTTTTTCATTAAGTACACCCAAGTTAGTCAAGAGAAATCATCAATAAATGTAATATAATATTTGTGTCCTAAAAACGTAAGGACGGGACACTGTCCCCAAACATCAGAATGAAGTAAATCAAAAGGTGAAGAAGCACGAACATCAAGACGAGGAACATAGCTAACTCTGTGGAGTTTAGCAAACAAACAAGACTCACAGCTGAGATGGGAAACCTTCCCAAACTCAGGATACAGACGACTCATGACCTGCATAGACGGATGACCATGGCGCTAGTGAAGATCCCAAAATTTGGTTGAGGCAGCAGAACAAGCAAGATGTGGGACTTCGTCCAGAACATAAATGCCACCACGCAACTTTCCTCTACCAATAATACGCCTCGTCGACTGTTCCTGAAAAATGCAACCAGAAGATGTGAAGGTAGCAGTACAATTTAAATCACGAGTAAGCTTACTAATTGACAATAAGTTGTAAGCCTATTGAGAGACATGAGCAACGGAGTATAGAGTCATGTAAGGTGTCACATTGCAGCTACCAAACCCGAGAATAGGTACGGTTGATCCATCCGCAACTGTAATTGAAGACCCGTTATGAGGTTTATATGAGTGTAAGATACCTGAGGTACTCGTCAGGTGATCAGAAGCACCAGAATCTGCCAACCACTGGACTGGACGCTGTGAGGTGCAAACAGGCTGAACATGAGGCTGAATGGTTTGGATCACAGCAGCATTATGAGTCGAAGAGTCAATCTGGAGGGCCTGCAAGCGACGATACTCATCCTCAGATATTTCCACAGTTCTCGGATTCAGAGATGAAGAAGTATAGTCGGTCAAGTGCGCAGAGCGAGATGAAGGAGGTTTGGAGGCCCAGTCTGGCTTCCCATGAACCACCTAACATGTATCCTTCTTGTGGTCCTGACGCCCACAATGAGTACAATGTCTCGTGTCGGTATCACGACCACGAACAGAGCGCCCCCACCCCCCCCCCCCACCCCCGACTAGTTCCTCTTCCACCCCGAGAAGCAAGAGACATTGATTCTCCGGAGGAAATATGTAGAGCAGATGGAGTACATGCTGAACCGGCTTTAGTCAGACGACGGTACACACTAACATTTTACAGAGTAGGACTCGCTAGCATTTCAATCTTCGTTGTCGAGGAGTTTGGATCTACTTCATTTAGAATCCAAAGAAGAACAAGATGCTCACGTTGAGCCTGATGTTCTTCCCTAGTAGAGGGGATCTCCCAAAGATCCAAGATTTCATCAGCAAGAACCTTCCATTCCGCGAAATACTCGGTGACAGGGCGCGCCCCTTGTCTCAACTCAGCCATCTTAGGGAAGATCTCGCTAAGACGAGAGAGATTGTTTGCCTGAGAGAACATCATATGCAGAGTATCCTATAGTTCCTTAGTGCTGTCACAATTCTTGCATAGTTGCTGAAAGGATGGATCCATGGAGCTCAGGAGAAGAGCAAAGATACGAAAATCATCACTGTACCAATCTTCATATTTTGTACTTCCCACAGCATGAGTTGGGAGACGGGTAAGGAGGTGCGTACGTCGGATACCCGACAGGGACATAGTAACCCCTTTTTTCCATAACTGGAAGTTGGAGGAGGTAAGGATAGTAGTAGCAAGTCTCGTATTAGGAGGAAAGGTATTGGTAGAATCTCGTGAGGGAACGGTCGTTTGAGTGGTGCTCGTAACTGAGGAACCCATGACCTAGATCAACGGTAAAGGAAGACGAGATGTTGGACGACAACAAAGATCAGTGAGAAGCCGCAGCATCTCGGTCGATAGCATCATAGGGGAACCCGCAGGAGCATGGTCGACAGCAGGAGTATCACCAGGAGAAGTCGACGACTGCAGGAGCATCAACAGGAGAAGTCGAAGGCAGGCAGAGATCATGCAGAGAAGCCGACGGCAGGCAGCATCATCACTGAGGCACACCTCCGTCCAGGCCGTGTGATGCGCCCAGCGGCGCGCAGAGACGATGTCACAGGCGGGCGGGCGAGCGACGAGGGTGACAGAGCGAAATCGGCGAGACGCGAGCGGGACAGAGCGGAAGCGGCTGGTTGCGAGACCGAGCGAGCGAGGAAACCCTAAACACCCTCTGATACCATGTTACTCGGTATTGGAATATTTGGTACCTCCAATAGAGGTCCAAGGGGGATATATATTAAGTAGAGAACAACGTATAATCAGAATACACGATATGGGATTAATGTGTCTAACACAAACCAAATAAAAACTTGAAGTAATCCAATTCTCTCAACTCTCACAACCGTGATCCCGCTGCGATTTTTCCCCTACCCCCATGTGACCGAGCAACCGCCAGAAGCCGATGAATTCATTCGCAGAAATGTCACTCCTTTCTCAGCGAAGCTCCAGTGTGACCTAGCCAGATTTATCACACGCCGTCGAGGACCAAGCTGAACCCTCCTTGCGACCTAGCAAAGCCTCCCAGTATCTCCCTTCCGCTCTCGTGCCCTGGCCCAACCCGTCCCTTCACCTCCCTTTGTTTTAGCTACAACTTCAAAGAGGCCAAGGTTGTTTTCTCTGCTTCTATCCAAACTATCCTCAAAGCTAAAAATCCAAGGAACGAAATCATCTACATCCCCATCATCATGTTCATCCTTATTCGGGCCTAAACTTTTTTCTTAAGTCGTATTGGTGGCGATAATTGATGTTATCTAGAATTACTATATCAGGGATAGTTAAAGTTCGAGTAGTCGAGTTCTAGTGTATCAGATTCGCACAATTCAAGCAGGAACTTTGCCTACTATCATAATGAAATTATTTGTATTTAAAGCCCTTTGTACATGGAGCTTACAAGAGAATTGTTAAAAACAGCTAAAGCTTGGATTGGGATTCATGTGAGTGTGTCTTAAATGAGCCAGGAATCTGTTGTTGATTTGAAGCATTTTTGGAGATATGTTAAGTACTTGGATGAGCTGATTCTTTAATGTCTCATATTTATTTGAAGTGGCAGAAATATATGTATTTATTGTAGGGGATGTCTTCTCCTTGAGCTTGTGCAATATTTGGTTAACCTCTCAAAGTTTGCATGGATAAAATTTTGAATTTTTTTTACTATTTGCAATGGTGCACGTATAACAACTATCTTCAATCTGCATACAACAAATTTAATTCTTTTATTTATTTTGCATATAAAAATGATTTTCATAGAGCCAAAAATATAACTTGTATATAACAATGCCCTATTTTAATTTTTTTATTATTGCGGGATAGGATGTCACCCAACCAAATGTGATGATTCATGCTCCAATCATAGACTCTTAACCAAACACGTTTGAAAAATCAAATTATCAAAGACAATTTAATTATTGTAAATCCCCAATGATTTTCTTGGTCTTGGCATTGCATGCATTCACTCATCAAAAATCAAAGGGAGATGATCATATGATTAATTTTCCTCATCTATGGAGATCATTGATGAGGAAAATTGCCCTGCTCTATCTGTGATGATTTTACAATGGGAACAAAATAGAAAGCAATAATTGAATGTTGGCTGCAGAAGGACAAATGTAGGCTAAAAATGTTTACATAGTCCTGATTTTTGCTTCAAATGATTGGAGGTATAAATCTAGGGGGAAGGTTGTAAAGAGACAAACACCAACGATGCATGCGCAAACCATGTTCGAAGAAGAAGACCGGAAACTATGGCTTTGTTTGGCACGGTGGTGGCGGTCGTAAACGCATGGGTTAAACCATCATTCGTTAAGATTCACTTAACAAACATCATCCGTTTGAACATAGGGGTTAAATTGTCGTTCGTTAACGCCCAGCTAAGGAACTTCATCCAGGCTCCGTTTGGCAAGGTGGTGGTGGTCATGAACATAAGGGTTAAATTATCGTTCGTTAACGTCCACCTAAGGAACTTCATCCACTTTTATGGTCAAACGGATGATGTTTGTTAGTTGATCTTTAACGAATGATGGTTAAACTCATGTGTTTGCGACCGCCGCCACCATGCCAAAGAGAGCCTAAGGTTCCCTTTGGGGTGGGGGACTTATTTTCACCGGTCAAGGGGTTATGACGGTTCATGCGGTTGTAACTGCTTGACCGGTGAAAATATGGTCATCGTTGGAATCCCTCCGTTTTACTCCATTTTCATGACGCGGCGGGTGCAAACAGAGCAAACGCCGCAGCCGGCCATTTGATTACCCGCCGTGCCGCGGCCAAACGAAGCCTTAGTCCCCCAAACCGGAGACTAAGAGACCAGCAATGCTTTGAATAGAGAAACATTTGTCCACAACAAACTTTTCAAGACACGCAAACATAGAAGAACACTAGGATAAGAAGTAAATGCCAAGATCACATTCCTCAAATAGCCGAACAATTCGGAGAGACAATACCTACAAGTGCCTCTTGATTCCCGACGAACACACACAGCCGACTTTTATTCAAAGAGAACCCAGCACAAGTAGATCCAAAATGCCCGGCCGCCTCTTCCGACGGAGGAGAGCGCCGAGAACTTTTGGAACAAGGAAGAAATACCCAAGAGAATCGATATCCAGACGACCTAGCTCGGGAATTTACAAGTTAGAACCTACAGGGGTTGGAGGATTTTTTTCAAGAAGCACGTGTCATGCGATTTTTTGCAGGTGGGAGAGAGGGAGTCGGGGAAATTAGGAGATGAAAATAATAATTGGGCGTTATTATTAGCACTTAGCAGTTCAGTTTTCTCGATTAGCATTTTTAATTATCAGCAAACATATTATTCTGAAGTTGAATATTTGTAAACATGAAAGCTATTTACACTTAAAAATTAAAATTAAGAAAAAAAACGCAGCAAAATCGGAGAAAACTCTGGCAAAACCGCAAAACCGGCAGGAAACAAGGAAAATTCCTGCTAATAGGAGTAATTGTTTATTACTGGTAGCATTCTCTTCTGGGAGCAGAAGCGGGAGCGGAAGCGGGTGAGATCCAAGCCATAAATGAATGCGTTAAACCGTCATTTGTCAAGAATCACTTAAATAATATCATTTGTTTGAACATAAAAGTGAATGAAGTTTCTTAAGTGGGAGTTAACAAATAACACCATGCCAAACAGAGCCTTAGTTTCCTGTTCACAGTCCAATTGATTGAACCGACCAGTCTGGTCCCATTTGAAAAAAAATATTATTTCTTCTCTAATATTACCGACTGGGATCCTCTCCAGTTCATGCGAACTAGAGGGGATTCAGTTCGCGGATATGATTTATTCTTCCCAAATTGTACGGCAGACGGGCGAGAGAGCTGACCTGGCTAGTGGGCCCCACGAGTGCAGTTAAGTTTCTTTCTAACGTCCGATTTTGAAGAGGCAATCAAGGCCGCGAACTGGACCGTCCAGTTCGCACGAAATAGAGAGGATCCTGGTCCAATATTACGCGGGTATCACATGTGACATGGAATATACCTCATTATAATAATAAATAAATATTATTTATATGTTTAGAGTGATTACACCCAAAAATATGCTATGTGCACGCCAATTTAAAATAAGCATATTATATTCCCTTCAACGTATAATACTAAATGCATGACACTGAAAGGAAACCTAAACACCCGCAACTCTCCTTCCGTCCTGGATAAACTCCCAACGCCGAAAGGACTGACTGATTCCTCGATGTTTCCGCCCTGCCTACTCTTTGTGAAATTTTTTTGGGTCAGGACTCCGGACCATAAGCATGGTCCGGACAACCAATGAGGAGCCCCAAATTATGAGGGCCCCGCGCAAAAGTGTATGACACGAGTCATAAATGTGTGGGCCCCACCTCCTTTACAGGCTTCTTATTGATGCAGGACAATCAGCATCCTCAGACTATTACTCACTCTTGGGAGCAGGATTTTCTCCATTTGAAGTGAAATAATTACAGATGTATTTCTCGCTGATTTGACGGGTTCCCCAATTCCTTTCATTTCTATTTTTCTATTAACCAACAAAATTTACACTATCAGATCAAATAAAATTGCATTTGCACCATGGAATGAGCCTTCATTTGAGCTTCCAATTAGAGAGAATCCTTATCCCTACTCCTCGAGGAGCCCTCTATCGGATGTCGCATCTTCCGCCCACAAATCATTACCTCGGGGCTGGTTCTCCGCCCAGCGCGGATCTCAGAATTCCAGTGCCGCATCTCCCTCTTCGCCCAGTGTCGAAGCAAGAATCTTACGAACTTTTTGGTTATTAGCTATCATGTATGTATGTAGGGACTGCTCAGTTATAAATCATATATTTAGATAATGAAGTGTGAAACCACCACTTTATTTTATATGTTAGGTAAGTGGTGTGGTGTGCCATTAGAGGCTGAAACCGGCTGAAAATCAAGTGAACCGGCACTTCCCGGTTTTTAGCACGCGTGGCGTGCGGGTATTAAGCGGCGCCCGATAGACTTAAAGCAAAGGAAATCCGCGATCATTCCTATTCTTCTCTCCCGAACCCGCACACCCGCACAGGCGACGGAAGGAGCCGTAAACCGCCGTTCTTTACCGCGCTCTTATTCCTCCTTCGTTTTTCGTGATTTTTCCTCCGATTGAAAGGTAATCACTTCCTCTTCACTCCTCTTGCTTCTTTTATGAAGTTTTTACATCGATTATGAATGATAGAAACTTGAGATTTTAGGGTTTTTTCGAAAAGTTTTGTTTATTTTCATTTCAAAGTTTCTGTAACGATTTTTATATCTAAATCCATGAAATTGGGGAAACTCTAGCAAAAGTTAACTTGATTTTGATCATATGGTTGAAAGAGATGAAACTCTAAGGGTCCGTAGCATGAATATTATGATGTCTTCCTGTAAACCAGTGAAAGTTCACTATGTTGAACCTAGAGCAGCCTAGTAAGAGGGGCCGTTACATGAAGCAGGTATTAAATCCTGATAATATTTTTCCTCCTTTACTTCCTCTGTTTGGTACGTGGTGCTGAGGGCTGTGAATGCAGACGGTAGTTATGAACTCTCAATCATACTCTGTTAGGAATATTGAGTTTATGTCCGCTCGTGTCAGGTCCGACTCGGAACAGGTTTTTTGGGTTCGTGTCGCTCTAGGGCTTGGCTCTACGCTGGAGGTACTATATATACCTATTCCAAACTTGATAGGGACATGTAGAATACTTTGAGCGGAGCCAATTCAACATTCTCAAAGTAGCTTTTCCGCTCCGCTAGGTTTTCTGCGTTTTTCCCGATTCCGATTCCGCCGCTCTCTCGTTCTCTCGAATTTTTTCTGTCGCCGGATCGATCGCAAAGAAGAAGGAATCGAAAAGCATCGCCGTTCTCGAATCTCTCCCGATCAGCGATCTTCTCGCAGCAGCCCTTCGCGATTTTTCCGCTGATATTTGTTCGGGATTTCTCCCAGTCGCCGGATCTGAAGGTGTAAGATCGTGAACTCTGTTTTTTCGTCGTCGGATCGCAAGGAAGAAGGAAAGGGGTTTTACGTCGTACTTGCTTTCTTCTGCCGCCGGGAGATCGCAATTCCTGCAACCCGTCGCCGATCAGATCCGCCTCGCTGCCGATCTGCTGCGGAAGTTTTCCGCCTGTTCCTGTCGCCGATCGAGAAGGAAGATCAAGAGATCCGGTCCCGGTCTCGTCGGATCCAGTCCTTTCCAGATCGGGTCATTTCTGCCGTCCTCAATCGCGAAGAAAAGCGGCGTCGCTGGTTGCCGCACCTTCTTGGACTGTTTGGAGGAGATCGCCGCTTGCAGAATCCTGCCGCCTCCTGCGTAGATCTGGCTGCCTCTTGCCGATCGCTGGAAGATAGCCGTTGTCTAGCTAGATTTGTCAGCCGCTGGAATTTCCAGATCATCTAGAAGAAGAACTTTGCTACTTTGCTGCCTGTCCGGTTGCTTTACTATCGATCTACTCAAAGAAATCCAGTGGAAGTTGTGTTCCTGTGGATTCAGCCTGCAGAGATCCAGTGGTATTTCTTTCAGATCTAGAGGAGTTGTGTTCCTCCGGCTGTGCAGTTGCTGCTTGGAGGAGCAAGCAAAGAAAATTTCTTGGATTGGATCCGAAGATTTTTTTTTGGCGTCTTCACACGGCTCAGGTGACCTCGTTCTAGCGTTTTTATTTTTTGTTTAAATCTAGAACTATGTCGAAGAAAAGCGCGCTCGACACCATAAAATTGCAATCGTTCGACGCCTCCGATTTCCTCAGTTGGAAAATTCAAGTCCAACTAGGAATGAAGGAACGCGAGATCCTTTATACTGTTCAGAGCGATTTTGCCTCCACCGTCGAGGACGTGGACGAGTACCAGTGGAACAAAGATGAAGATTTCTGCAGGGATTACCTGTTGAATTCTCTGAATCCCCGGCTTGCGTTGACCTACCACGCGTACAAATCTGCAAAGGAAATATGGGATCGTCTGAATGCGCATTTCCAGAAGGAGGAAGGATTGTCGAAGTCGCTCATTGGAGAGAAGTTCTTCAACTTCAGATTCAAAGCGGACGTGCCTATCACTTCTCAACTTTTGGAGCTGGTCAACCTGCGTCAGAAGCTGGATGATGATCATTCGAAGATGGACGACAGCCTCTTTGTGTATATGATCCTGAGTAAACTGCCTCCTGAATGGCTCTTTTTCAAGACCGAGATGCACCGACTGAAAGAGAAGATCAGTTTGGACGAACTCAAAAGGTTCATTCATATTGAAGACCAGAATATTGCTGGGAAGAGTTTGGAGCAGGTTGCGCAGCCTTCACAGGCTGTCAACTTCGTTTCACGTCCTAGTAAGCCTTCTCGGAAGCCCCCGGCACCCAAGCGTGACACTCCAGCACCGTTGGCGGTCAAAAAGCGTTCTCTCAAAAGGAAGAAGGGCAAGTGCCACAACTGCGGCAAATGGGGTCACTGGGCCGCTGAATGCAGGGGTCCGAAGAAGGTAAAAGAGGATGCCCCACAAAATGTGGCGCACATGGTGGTCGACAACTCCGATCCTAAGTCCTTCGTGGCTATGATTGGGAGTAGTCACCGCAGTGCGTCTTCTGAGTGGTGGCTGGACAGTGGTGCTACCTGTCACGTCACAAATGACAGGAGTCTTCTTTCTAAGGTGACAGCGGTCAAGGACAGAGTCGAGAACTGCAATGGAGGAGCGACTGATGTTACTCATACTGGGACTGCAGAGCTTGTGCTCTCTTCAGGTAAAACTTTAATTTTGAAAAATGTTAAAGTAGTTCCAAACTTAACTAAAAATCTGATTTCCATAAGCTTATTAGATAAGGCTGGGATGACCTTCACTACTCAAAACGGTAGAATGACCTTAATGGTCAATTCACATTATTTTGGGTGTGCGTATATGATCAACGGAATGTATAGACTTAGCCTAAATAACGATAGCATTAACCAAGTGAGTTCTAACCTCATTGATTCCAAGTTGTTGCACAACAGACTAGGACATGTGAACTATAGGAAAATGCTAGACCTAGCTAAGAGTCAAAACATTCCCTTAGATCTGACTATTCGATTTGACAAGTGTGAGGTGTGTGCGCAAACCAAAATCACTAGAACACCTTTCAAGTCGGTGTCTAGAAGCACACAACTTCTGGAATTGATACATTCAGACCTTTGTGATTTTCGGAGTCATATCACTAGAGGGGGAAAGAAGTATCTAATTACATTCATAGACGATTTTTCGAGATATTGTCATGTATTTTTGTTGAGATCGAAAGATGAGGCTTTTGAGACTTTTAAAATTTTTAAGTCTCGTGTGGAAAATCAGTTGAACCTTAAAATCAAGCGACTCAGAAGTGATCGAGGAGGAGAATACACTGCAACTGAGTTTAAGGAATTTTGTGCCTCTGAGGGCATAATCCTTGAAACCACAGCTCCTTACTCACCCTAGTCTAATGGCGTTGCCGAGCGTAAGAATAGAACTTTAACAGAGATGTTGAACTCTATGCTCCTAACAGCTGGCATGCCCAACTCCTTTTGGGGAGAAGCAGTTCTTACTGCGAACCACATTCTGAATAGAGTGCCTCACTCGAAACTCATTTCTATCCCGTATGAGTTGTGGCATGGTTATCCTTGTAGGTATGATACTCTAAAGACTTGGGGCTGTATCGCGTATGTGCGTTTACAAGACCTTAAGAGACCTAAGGTGGGACCTAGAACGACAACATGTGTTTATCTATGTAGTGCAAAAGATAGTGCAGCTGACAGGTTTTTTGATCTATCCACTAATACAGTGATAGAGTCTAGAGATGCTATTTTCTTTGAACATAAATTTATCAAAGATCATGGCTTAACCGTCCTCGGGTCTACTGACGTGATTGCAGAATCTACTGTAGAACCTGAAGCTGGCCCCTCTGGCACTGCTCCCCAACCTCAAGAGGTGGAACCTGTTCCGGTTAGAATGTCTACAAGAGATAGAGTCCCTAAGAATTTTGGTGAGAATTTCGTCACCTACCACTTAGAGGACGATCCATTCTCCTATCAGGAAGCAATGAGATCTAGAGATGCGTTAATGTGGGCAGAAGCCATCGACGATGAGATGAACTCGCTGCTACAAAATAACACTTGGCATTTAGTTGACCTGCCGAAAGGAGCTAAAGTCTTAAGATGCAAGTGGGTACTGAAAAAGAAATTGCACAGTGATGGGTCTATAGCCAGATATAAAGCACGTCTAGTAGCTAAGGGTTATAAACAACAGGGGGGAATTGACTATTTTGACGTCTATTCACCTGTGTGTCACCTATCCACTATTAGGATTCTTCTTGCCATAGCTTCTATCGAGAACCTTATAGTTCATCAGATGGATGTAAAGACAGCCTTCTTAAATGGAGAGCTTGATGAAGAGATCTATATGGCACAACCTGAAGGTTATGTACATAAGGATCTAAGAGACAAAGTGTGCAAGCTCGACAAATCGATCTATGGGCTTAAACAAGCACCTAAGATGTGGCACATTAAATTTGATCAAGTGGTAAAGAGCGTTGGATTTCAGTCCAGTCTCTCAGACAAGTGCCTCTACTACCGCTCGATGGCAAATCAAACAGTCATCATATGCCTATATGTGGATGACATGTTGATTCTGGGTTCAGATCTTGCTGCAGTGAGGGATGTCAAATCCACTCTTGCAGAAGCTTTTGACATGAAGGACCTTGGTCCTGTGGATACCCTATTAGGTATGAAAGTTAGAGTTGATAAGGGTAGAGTCACCCTTAGCCAGGCTCATTATATAGAGCAACTACTTTCTACTTGGGGATACATAGACTGTAGGCCTGCTGAGACATCGTTTGATCATAATGTTAAGTTGAGTCCTAATGAATAGACCAGCATTGATCAATTAAAATATTCTAAGATAATTGGTAGTCTCATGTACGCCACAAGTTGTACAAGACCAGACATTGCCTTCACGGTTGGCATGCTGAGTCGATTTACCAGTAGTCCAGGCAAAGAACATTGGGATGCCCTAGATAGGCTGATGAGATACCTGAGAGGTACTAAAGATCATGTCTTGTGCTATACTGGTTATCCTCCTACCGTGGATGGATTCTCTGATGCCTCGTGGTGTTCAGAAGTTGGGAACAGCAAGTCTACCAGTGGATATATATTCACTTTGGGTGGAGCTGCTATCACTTGGAAATCCAAAAGACAGACGTGTATAGCATTGTCGTCCATGGAAGCCGAGTTGTTTGCCTTAGCTTCAGCTGGTGAAGAGGCAGATTGGATTAGGAACCTGATTTTAGACATACCCTTGTCTAAGTTACAAGTCAACTCGTTGAGCTTGTATTGTGATAATCAAGCAGCAGCTCAAGTTGTAAAGAATGCTCTCTATAACACTAAGAGGAGACATGTACGACTGAGACATGCTTTGTTGAATTATCTAAAAGAACAAGGAATTATCACTTTGGTCGATGTGCGTTCGAAGGATAATCTGGCTGATCCATTGACGAAAGGAATGCCCAAAGACCGGTTAATCAAAACAGTGGGGGAAATGAGACTAAAGGCGATTTAGCTCGGTCTTAGTTCAAGGTTAGGCGATTCAGTTCAGCCTTAGTCCAATTGTTTGATTTTCAACTTTCCTTTGTCAAAGCAAGCATGTTGTGCTCCGTTGATGCTCTTGGTTGCTGAGTTCGGATCTGGTAAGTTGTTTCATTCCAAACTTGATGCTAACAACTTCACCTGGATTCGGCTATCTTGCCGTGGAGGAGAGTGTTATTCCAAACTTGATAACACGATCCGACTTGGCTTGACTTTTCTCTTGCTGATTGGTTCCATTCCAAACTTGATGAGTTCCAGTCAACTCCAGAAGAGCAGTAACCGTGACATTCCATATAGGAACACAGATATAGCTACGGTGTCCAGAAGTCCGTAAATCGTTTCATTTGGAAACAGATAACGGATTCTGAGGTTTATCTATAATACTCTGTAGAAGCGTCCTCCCAGCCAACTCTAATAATAATAATAAAATACTACGTTCTCATGGTAGAACTAGATATTTGTACATTTTTCAAATGCTTGAATTCATTTTAAAATGAAATTCTCTGTTGGAAATTACAGGGGCTGCTGATCTAGGAGGAGCACTGGTAGACTGGGATCCTGATCATGATGATCTTCTGGATTCTGACAGTTAGAGTATTGTTAGACCTTATTGTTGGTATCTCTGTTTCAGAGCACTGTTTAGCTCTTTATTTTCTTTCACCTATTTGTTTGGACTTCTGTTGCTCTCTGTTTGATTTGGGACGCTAGGCGTTTAGGGCCTGTGCCCTGATTGTATCTGAGACATGATGTGATGTGGCTGAACTCTTGTTCTGTTTATGCATGCATACTAATTCTTGTGTTAAGTCTAATAATGTTTTAACAGGTGCCGGTCACGGTTGTGAATGATTCACTTTGGCTGAACATTTCACAAACCACCCCCTTTTCCGACGTCGGGTTCACAGCGGACATAGGAGGAGATTGTTAGGAATATTGAGTTTATGTCCGCTCGTGTCAGGTCCGACTCGGAACAGGTTTTTTGGGTTCGTGTCGCTCTAGGGCTTGGCTCTACGCTGGAGGTACTATATATACCTATTCCAAACTTGATAGGGACATGTAGAATACTTTGAGCGGAGCCAATTCAACATACTCACCCAGGGAAATTTAACAACTTTTATGTTCTATACTAGTTTCTTTTTTGCGGCTATCATACCATTGACATACGAAACAAACATTTAGTGATGGTGACGTCTTTGTCCAAACTTATCAGAGCAAACACGACGCCAAACAGAGCATTAATGATCAAATGAAAGATGTCATGAGGCTTACTCGACTTGTACAATCTTTCCCCATGCTTACTTCTAGATTTGGAATCGGTTGTCGTGTTGCCTGATGGGTTATAAACATTGGCGGAATCAAATAGAGGCACACTCAGGCATGTGCCCTAAACCCTATGTGCCCGGGTTATATTTCTGAAAAGGTTGCTAGCCTAGCTCTGCCCCAATATGATTGCTCTGTCCATTTTTATGAGAAGGCTACTGTAATTGGTCTATATCTCAACTATCACAGGCCACGAGAATTGATTGACTCGGCGATTGGAAGCAGGTTGTCGGGATTAAGGCTCTATTTTGAGAGACTTATTTTCACCGGTCAAACGGTTACGACCGCATGAATCAAACCTTCATTTAAGGTCCGGTTCATGCGGTCGTAACCGCTTGACCGGTGAAAATAAATCCCCCAAACTGAGCCTAAAAACATCCTGCGGTCGTACCCGCTTGATGTGTTGTGGATGAAGGTTTTCTGCTTTTTACACCCCTTGTAGCGGAGGAGTGATCACGTATTTGATCCGATCAATGCTACCCCTAACATTGATTCACTTATTATTGTGACGCAGAAGATTCATATATTCTTCTTGTTACTCTGCTTCATTTTCTGCTCTCATCATCTTCTGTCTTGTTTTAATTTTCTTTATTTTGGGGGGTTCTTTTTTCTGTGTTATGTCACCTCCTCGTCATCTCCTTACCAGATGCGTGGAGAAGCTTATTAAAATTTGTTCCTTGTATTTATTTTCCCTTTTGTTTTTGTCCTATAAATTGCTACTTGTATATTAGTTTATTAGGATTTACTAAAAGGCATATAAATATTTATTTTCAAAAAATTCAGGTTTGAATCATCTCTTAGTGTTAAAAAATGCATTACTTTTGTGGTTGAATTTGAGCAAATTTTATTAATAGTTAAAATATTATAAGCTTTTCAATTTTCAAAGTCTAAAACAAAGTGAATATTGTTTCCATTTCAATTGCAATTTATTTATCTTAATCTTATAGAATGCTATAGTAAGGAAACTGCTCACTTTAAAGCTTATAGCATTTAATTTAAGCATTAATATATAGTTAATTTTTACGTGTACTGTCTTAAAAATATATTTGATAGACATAAAATTTACTTGGTTTCATACCCAAATTTTCTATCTCCTAAAAATCATATCAAGTGTATGAACAAATTACTGATAATAGAAAAAAAAACTTTGATTGATTGTTGTAGGCACCATCGCCGTACTTCCTTAAGGTTAGAAGAATTTTGAGCATTCTCCTCTATTTATATGAAACTCAAGAGTATTAATTATTTAGAGCAAGAGGTGAGACCGGCTAATTAAGCTAATATCTCAAACCCATCCATGAAAGATTAGAGATTTGGGTCTTTAAGTTATTCATGAATATGACCCATAAAAATATTAAAAACATTAAATTATAATCAATTTAATTATTTCCTGTAGGGCAAATAATATAAATCCAATATTGTTGGAACCAAAAACTAGCCCTAACGAGAGTTCGGACCTTGGGATGTAGCTAACACCTACTTTTCCCAAACTCAGACCCTTGACCAGCTGCTGAGAGCTAAAGAACTGACCCTGGTCTACAACACGGAGGTCCCTCCACTAACCCAAAAGATCTCAGAGCGCTTCTGATGCACCCAGTGCGTCATAATCTTTTAGTTAATTAATCGCTTATTTCATTTTTTTGTACTCGTTTTATTTATTTGCACATTTCATTTCTTGTACTTGCTGTTTGGCTCGTCGGTTTGACCAGCCGATTAGACCCTGAATAAATAGGTCCGGTAATTTAGTTGGTTAGGACGTAGGAGGCAAGCACAAGTTATTTAATGTCGCATAAATAATATTTGTAGGGGTTCCCGGATGATATCAAATCAACAAAAAGGCCTAAACGGGAAAGAGATCATTTGGAAAATCTGGAAAATAATAAGAAATCCTAAACTGGCAAGAGATCATTTGGAAGAGAATATTTGGAAAAAAAATGTCATTATAAAATTAGATCTCTCCATGGAGAAGGGGACCGGGATTTTATCAGAGAAATTTTGCTAATTTCTCGGAGTTGCCGGCCAAGCCTCCTCCTCGCCTCCACCCCGTTCCAGTCCGTCGAAATCTGAAGCCAGTCCCAGCGACGACAACACCAGCGACCCCCAAACTCGCCGCCACCGCTGTTTTCAATCGTCGACGTCGTTGTTCCCGATCGCCGACGTCGTCGATTAGCGGCCTCCAGGTCTTCCGCGCTCAGTCGCTGCCCTGCTCTCCTCATCGTCCCGGACCAGTGACGCTGCCCGCCTCCACCACATCCTGTCCTCCACCGCCAGTTCCGGCCTTCGCGCATCACCCGGACACCGTCGACCCCGCCATCCCTTCCGGCGTCCATGAACAAGCTTTCCCGCCAGCACATTCAACCACCATAATCCAGTCGGTGAGCTCCAGCTCCGCTGATTGAAGATGACAACAGTGCCCCCTCTTCTGATAATCGATCGAGCCTGTGGGTTGGGCTGACCGTGCTGGTCCAGGTTGACAACACTTGTGGATGTGGTCCGGTCCAAACTTCTATTACCTTATATTAAATTAAGTTTATGCATTTCAATTAAATAACTCTGGGCTTGCCTCAAACGTTCTACTCGCTTTAATTACCGTTAGTTTCATAAATTGTTGCTTGTGTTTTATGCTTGTGAATTTACAAGTCTCTCGACGATTCAACTCATTAAATAGTTCGAGTTTTCTTTCAAATAACAATTAATGACTTTCTCTAAATTCGAACTTTGAGAGTGAATTTGCGTGCAAGCCTCGAATTTGGCCACTGGGCCTCTCTTTTAAAAGTAAAATTAAAATCATTTTTAAAGCCCTAATTTTTATTTCATAACAAATATATTATTTTGCTTAAAAATATATTTAAGTTGAAAACCCCGAATCCGGTTTACATCAGCTTCCCCTCCATAGTCAAGTGCTAAGCTAAGTATATCTCGAAAAATGCTACAAGATTTCAGAAAATGAGAAAGTTTGCCTTCTAAGGTACCTTGTGAGTCTATTTATAGATTTCAAAAAGTTAGTCTGCTAACAGTCAAACTCCGCTGTTTGAGTAGCTAAATGCAGACATCCAAGGGTATCAAGGTAAATTTACCTCTGCACCCTACTAAGGTGTTGAGTGGAGAAGCATCACTCAACGTCAAGGGTCAAGGACTAAGGCGCTGAGTGGAGAAACATCACTCAACGCCAAAGACTAGGGTGTTGAGTGGAGAAACATCACTCAATGTCAAGGGCCAAAGACTAAGGCATTGAGTGGAGAAGCATCACTCAACGCCAGAGACTAGGGCGTTGAGTGGAGAAGCATCACTCAACGCCAAGGGCCAAAGACTAAGCCATTGAGTGGAGAAACATCACTCAACGCCGGGGATTATGACATTGAGTGGAGAAGCATCATTCCACACCAAAGCCGAAAAACTAAGGGGTTGAGTGGAGAAGCATCACTCAACACCAATTATGAGGGTCTCCCGCTGATCCGGGCACAAACTTTCCCGCGAGCCCTGGGCGGGTACCCTTCCGCTTCCAGGGACTAAGGCGTTGAGTAGAGAAACATCACTCAACGCCAACTCTGAGGGCTAACACATTGAGTGGAAAAGCATCACTCAACGCCAAGGACTAAGGTGTTGAGTGGAGAAGCATCACTCAACGCCAACTCTGAGGGCTAAGACGTTAAGTGGAGAAGCATCACTCAATGTCAAGGACTAAGGCATTGAGTGGAAAAACATCACTCAACGTCAACTCTGAGGGCTAAGAAGTTGAGTGGAGAAGCATCACTCAACGTCAACTCCGAGGGCTAGGGTGTTGAGTGAAGAAGCATCACTCAACGTCAAGAACTAATACGTTGAGTGGAGAAGCATCACTCAATGCCAACTCTGTGGGCTAGGGCGTTGAGTGGAGAAGCATCACTCAACGCCAAGGACAAAGACATTGAGTGGAGAAGCATCACTCAACGCCAACTCTGAGGGCCTCCCGTCAGTCCGGGCGCAAACCCTCCCGCAAGTCCTGGGCGGGAACCCTTCCGCCTGCACTACTCGTCTGACCCGATTAACTTAATGCCTACTCAAACCCGAAATCTCCGGCCTTTGAGTCTCACCCATCGAATATGAGATTGTACAAATATTATATTTAAATTTGAATGATCGATGTGTATTTAACACTACACAAAAATATTTGATAACTCTTAACCAATTACTCTATATACAATTATACATATATATGTATCAAGTGAAAATTGAATTTGGTGAAGTAGAAAGTGCTAGAAGCGAGCTTTGCCTAGTAAACGGCACATCTGATATTCAGTTATTGCACGAGCTAACGTCCACCGCTGTACTCCCTCTCCCCATTCCCACTGCGAGGTCTCTTTCTTACTTACAACAGAGCTGACACTTCTCCATTCTCATTCCTCAAGTAGCCATCTCTGAGAACCAAGAAAAAGCAGAGGAAGGGAGAGAGAGAGAGAGAGAGAGTGAGGGAGAGACAGAGACTCTCTCCTCTCTTTCTTCATAATGGCAATCAGAAGCCTCTTCCCCGTCCTCCCTATGTCCACCTCATACTCCTTCCCCTCCCCCTCCACCGCCGCCGGCGCCGCCGCTGCCGACCGCCTCCTCGCCCCACCACAAGGATCCGACTTCTTCGATGCCTCCTCCCCTGCCGCTCTCGACCGCCTCGCCGACGGGAACCGCAAGCTCCTCCGCGACCTCAGCACCTTCGGTATCGGCGGGCCCTGCTCGTTCTTCCTCGAGTCGAGCCGCCCGGCCCACCTGCTCTGCGCGGCCCGCCTGGCCCGCGCCCGCTCGCTTCCCCTTCTTATCCTCGGCCGCGGCTCCAACTGCCTCTTCGCCGACAGGGGATTCGACGGCCTCGTCGTTCTCAACCGCTTCTCCAGCGCGTCCGCCGGCGCAGGGGACGACGGCGTCGAGGTGGTTGGGTTCGGGCGGGTTCGGGCATGGAGTGGGTACCCTTTCAATCGGCTCGGTGTTCAGACGGCGGCGGAGGGGTGGGGGGGACTAGAGTTCGCCGGCGGGATTCCAGGGACGGTGGGTGGGGCGGCGTTTATGAACGCGGGGGCGAACGGGCAGGAGACGGCTGAGGTGGTGGAGAGCGTGGAGGTGGTGACTCGAGAAGGTGACGTGAGGATTTTGGGAAGGGATGAGGTGAGGTTTGGCTATCGCTGGTCTTCGCTCCAGGATATGCAGGATTTGGCGGCGATCATCGCTGTAACTTTCCGGCTACGATCGGCGCCGGCGGCGAGAGAGAGGCAGCGAGAGTTTCTTGATGGGTAAGCGGTTATTTAAGTTAATTACTTTTTCTTTGCTCTTGTTATTTTATTTTATTTTATTTTGGTAAAGTCGATAAGGTTGTGAATATATTATGATATTAAAAAGTCTCGGGGTATGGCACGGTGATGGCTCACTAACGAGAAATAAAGTAGGTACGGCCGTTCGGCACCTGCACGATGTGGAATTGTGGATGGTGCGTCTTTTATTGCGTCCGTTGATTCCACGATCCGATGGTCAGCGATGCGCATCGCACTTTAATGCCCAAAACATGTATTCTATGGAGATGAGTTTTTGTCCAAACTCCGGTAACAAAAAAGGCTTCAGGGAAAGAGAGCGCAAGGAGAATAAATTGTGGTTTAGAGTTCTACCCAATCAGAACGAAGACATGTGTCCAATTTCTCCTAGGTGGGTGCTCACTTGTTAAGAGGAGAAATTTGTGGGGCCGGGGAGCGGACCTAGTTACATCTCAAACATCTGAGATGTCGCGCGACAACTCCCACATCTAGGATGTATTTTCATAGGCAAAATGATACCTGAGATGTCATTGAGATGTTCCGAAGTGTATTTTTTGTTGTTAGAGATGATTATAAGCAGTGTTCTTGAATAGTAGCTCCCTTTGAGGGAGGGGTTGGAGTTAAGCTAATGGTTCCAAATGAAAGTTATTTAAATGGATAAAAAATAGCATTTAAGTTTTCTCAATAAAACATTGGAGAAAAACGTACAAACAAATGGACAATTAGGCTCCATTTGGGGGGACTTATTTTCAGCGGTCAGGCGGTTAAGACCGCATGTACCGGACCTTAATTAAGATCCGGTACATGCGGTCGTAACCGCTTGACCACTGAAAATAAATCCCTCCAAACAGATCCTTAGTCATTCTAGTTGTTGGTACATCCATGGTTTTAGTTAGAAAATTTATGTCGGTGTCTTTAGATGCGGGCATTTTATATCTCTGGGGATCAATTCTCTATATTTACAGAAAGAAAGACGGCGGGACACTTATTTTCTAATGCAAGATAAGCAAGTGAATTGTCATGACTCATTGTCATCTGAGGCTCACACGTGGCAAGTTTTGAGCTAGTCCCAAGGGGGAACAGGGGGCGTAAAGTACAGCGCGGTGCAGTGCACCCATCGTGTGGCTGCGAATGCATCACATCTCGTGCGCGCACATCTTAAAGACGTGCACACATCTCCGTGCGAGATATGATGCACTCGAACCACACGATGGTTGCACTGCACCGTAAAGTACAGTGCCTGCACTTTACCCCCCCCTCCCCCCCCCACCCCACCCCCCCAAGTCTTGGAGATAGATATTTGTATATATGAGGATGCATGAAGATTATAGATAATTTTAAAATGATCCCATGAGAATATTGTAGAATAAGTTAGGGTTATTTAGCTCATCAGAATTAGAATTCAGACCAATTAATTCATGCAGGAATTGCAATTAGGCTGAATTTCAATGTTGTTGTTCAAGTTGCAAAATAATTTCCTGCTATAGAAATTGGAATTGAAAATTTTTATTATTCAATTGCATGATAATATTTAGTCATGGGAATTTGGAACTAACTAAATTTTGACAGTATAAATGTAACACAATCAAAACAATATTCGCAAATTAAAACAGAAAATCCAAAATGATAGTAGTGTCCACCTTCAAGACATAAGTAGTACATACTTTTTCTACAGGGAAGAGTTGTGGAAATAAGTAGAAATGATACACAATCAATATTCAAAGATAGATCATATCAAAGTACTCGTAAAATTTCATTCAGAGCCACGTAGCCTTCATTTCATTTAGCAAAACTAGGAATATTTCATACTTGTTGTTGATATTACAAGAAAGAAAATTCATGGCTTTTAGTGTTACGTAATGGTCCAATTCACCAAGTTTACAAGTGCCTGCAGCAAATATATCCTGATCATGATGAACCAATGGCTTTTGTGCATATGTTGTAGTATCCACTCCATGTGACTTATCCATACTAGCTTATTATGTTAGGTCTCATTTGAGACCTAAACATTTATCTCCCGATCCCCACGTATCTGGAATAGCCGCATGATCCCGATAGAGAAAGGAAAGCGCCCCCTGTTTGTGCGAAGAAGAAGCAGGGTTGTCCTCGCCCCTGTTCGCGTGAGGAGATGCAAACTATTCCTTTCGCGCCTCCTTGTTCGAGAGTAGCAGACTCGTCCCATGATTTGTGTGGGAGAAGAGCCTTTGCTGAAGGTTTCTGATCTCCGTTCGGAAGTGGACGAATCGCATGTAGCTGGTGCATCCTGGTCTCGGAGATGGTCTACCATGTGCAACTCCTTTTTCATTCCATCTTGGTTGCCGCCGATCTTGGAGGAGTTATCTGCCGATGTCAGAGGAGGGTGTTGTCACTGACTTGGGCTCGGCTAGGTTTGGCCATTACAGATGGAGGGGAAGTGGCATAGGCTTGGTGTCGAAAGAGTGCGCGAGTACAGTTGGCCTCAACAGCAGTTTCCCTCCAGTGGGGGCATCGGTTCATGTGTGAACCTTATGCATCTATAGTTCTACGGATTGCAGTAAGTATTTCTACTACTCAACGTGTGGAGGTTTCAGATTCCACAAGTTATTCTCTTTATCAGTTCCTCATACAATAACGTGATTCCATTTATCGGAACCTCTGTGTATTTTGTGATATATACTGTGTGGTTGTGACTCAATGGATTAATTGAGTGCTCGTTTTATATATTGCATTGCATGTGTTTCTTATTAGCCCCGTTTATTTGTAACTGCACATGTGTGTTTCTTATTTTCCTCCACCTTCAATGTTGGGCGTTCCGGTGTAGATTTGGGTCAACGATAGGGGACGACATTGATCTGCTCCCTTACCTTCCTAAATATGATCTGTGAATTAATTAGATCACCTAGATGCACTGAGGGTAGCTATGGCAGGGAAGAACACAGTGTTGGCCAGATATTCAGTGAATAAATTTGACGGTAGTGAAAATTTCCTCATATGGCGAATTTGGGTCAAAGGCATGCTAGTTGAACAAGGTTTGATGCGAGTGTTACGGGGGCATGATTCTTTGCCCACTCCGGTGAAAGATTCTAAGTGGTTTGAGTTGGATGAGCGTGCCACCAACACCATCAGAATATGCGTCAACGATAAGGTGTCGTTCAAGTTAAGGGACTGTACGTGAGTAAATCATTGACCACTAGGTTGTTGCTGAAGTAGCGACTGTACGGACTAAAGATGCAGGAGTGTGGTAATCTACAGGAACACTTCAATGTATTCAATGGTCTTCTCAGCCAACTACATGTGATTTTTGTGAAGGTGGAGGAAAAAGACAAATATATTTTGCTTCTTACTTCGCTCTCGACGTCCTACAAGCACATGCAAACCACGCTACTGTATGGGAAGAACACATTAGACCTGTAGTACATCACATTTTTGTTATAGTTCAGTCAAATAATATCGGACCCATTCCTAGGGGTGAGCATATGTTGGCAGTAAGAGGATGAGGGAGGTAGTTCAGTAAACGATCTGGTAGTGCACATGCCGGATCTGTAACGAGGAAGAATGCAGTGACATGCTACCATTGCAGACAAAGCGATCATATTAGGAGGAATTGTCCGCAACATGCACAGAATTTTGGGGATGCTTAGAGTACAGGCAAGGCAGTGCTAGACATGGCAGAGGAAAGTGATGACATTCTCACCATCACTGAGAGCTGGAGCGACTCTGATAGTTGGATATTATATTTTGATGTTTCGCAACACATGCTCAGATGCAGCGATGTTCAATTTACTAGAGGTGACAAATGAATCAGTCTTTCTAGGTGACGTCACAAGGATAGGGACGGTGGGCATCTGGACGCACGACGAAGCAATGTGTAGGCTTAAGCAGGTACATTTGGTACCCGAGATACGCTCAAGATGAATTCAACTGAATTCATGTGTCAACTTCAATGGTGCATAAAATCATACGCTACATATGCACCCACAATAAATCTGTCTGCCTTGTCATCTTCTAAACCTTCACCTGCTACTGGAGGATGGATTAAATGCATCAACAGGTAGAAACATTGAAACATGATGAGTCTTAGCTTCTAAAGGAGTTTAATTAAAAATTATGTAAACAACATAAAATAAATAGTAAAAAATGCGTCTGAGATCGGTAACTCGAAAAAAGAGAAAATTTGACCAGGTCAAGGTTTTCATGGATCCAACTTTATGCATAACTCTTAGAATGTCACCTAGCTAGCATACACAATGTTCTTGGTTTGTGTTGTTGGCGATCCAATAGATTCATAGAAACTTATACTCGAGATGCAAGGGCTTATTTGGAGATCGCCATTCAGTGAGATCCATGCCGTTAAATGTGTTTGAGATGCCCATGTCAGTCGGGAGATCCACTGCATACGGATTATCATTGATTTTCATTCGCCACAGGAAATGACTTGTGCTTCTACGAAAACACTCCTTAAGAAACACTATGACCATCTCATCAACTGCAAACACCTTATAATGCACTGTCTTGTATTTAGGCTCCATTTGGCACTGGTGGCAGTCATGAGCGCGATGGTTATGAACCATAATTTGTAAACGCCAGACCTCACCCACCTCACCCACGGAACACCATCCACTTTTATGTTCAAAACTAGTTTTATTTTCTCGGTGGTTATCCTAACCGTTGTCATGCCAAACATACATCCAATTTGTACACCCAGCGCATTTATTCCCATGTTCTCGCGCAATGCTTATGACCCGTGTGGGATTTGACCCGAATCTACAACCTATTTTGGCTGCTTAGCAATACACACGATAAAACGGACTCTCCTTGTAAAATGATTTACAACGCTGTTGAACATAAACTCAGCTTGTGCTAATATGCAGTCCAGCGGGCATGCATTTTATTAACATTCTCTGGCTGTTGCACTACTTCGAAGTCTGATGGTCATAGCAAAACAAGAACTCTCTTTAAAGATTGTATGGCTCCCACATTTTTAGTGCTCGAGAAACATCATACAACTCCTGATCATAGTCAAAATGCTCGGAGAGCTTCATTAAGCTTCTCCCTCAAGCAGACGACTGTAAGTTCACTCACATAAAAATTGCACCAATGCCTATGCAGCATGCAGCATACTTGGCAATTAACAACTTCTCAAATTCAGATAGAATCAACATGGGAACAGTAAACAACTTAACAGTAGAATGTTGCAAGGCCATGATATATTAATGTTTCCTTGAAGGGACTTGGATGCTTTCTGATTGTATTGCTCTTCACATTCTGTACTTAAATTCCATCCATACGGGACGCTATCCCAATAAACACTGACCGACTCCTTGGAAATTTGCACTTTTTCAATTAAACATGCAACTTATTTTCACTCAGACTGTCTAATATTTTAACAAGTGTCTGTAATGGTATGCATAATTTCTACTATATATGGTGATGCTGATACAAAATTCATGTATCAAGTTTTGTGAACATTTATATCCCATCTCATGTTGTTCCAGTCTATCATCTACCACAGAATTGGAAAATGTAATTGATTGAGTTGTTCTTGAGGGGATACCTCCTGAGCGACGAGGTCGAACTTCTGGCAGTAATAAAATAAGTCCATAGATCCTTTTGTCTATCTAAGATCCAATCAGCGCACAGTCTAGCATTCTCAATATTCATTGATTGGGTTTCCAGGGATGCCCTAGATTCAGCTTGAAACCCAGTATTCACCTCCCCATCACTTATATACTTTAAAGATCTACAATCCATCACTTACATGGCTTTTGTTCACTAATTTAATATTTTCATTTGATCATATCAAAGTAAGAAAAGCTGTTAAAGCTCTCACTCAAAAAAAAATCAAGCCCTAACTTCCCCTACAGCTCCAGCTTTTCTCTTGCACAAGAAATTCCAGACTACCAGAATATTATTAAAGGTCTGCCTTCCCTTGAAAAAAGCTTAATTCCTTGCTGATTTGAAAATGAAAAATGAAAATACAGGAGGAGGAAGACGCAGCCCATTGGCGAGCGCAGCGCGGGATCTGTTTTCCGCAACCCGGCAGGATTAGGGGTGACGGCGGGGGAACTGATCGACATTGCCGGCCTCAAAGGTTTGAAGATTGGGGGAGCTAAAGTCTCCGAACTACATGCAAACTTCATCGTCAACACTGGTGGAGCAACCGCAAAAGACGTGCTAGCTCTCATCAGCGCCATCAAGGAAAGGGTTGATCAGATGTTTGGGATTGAGCTCATGGAAGAAATAAGATACGTGCCTTACAGCTCTTCTTAAAAATTGGTAGACCTGCACAGTTTATTTTTTTGCCCTTTTCTTTTTTATATTGAAAAAATTCTAATAAATGTAGCATCTTGAAATCCCATTGTTGATCTGTAACAACTCCTGTCTGAATGGTGATTCTATATAAAGGTATTGTCATGGATGAGTAATGGTTTGCTTCTTTTTTCTTTTAGACGGTCTTCTTTTCCTCTGAAAATTTTTGAAGGCGTCTCTTTGATCTTCTCTGTTGTAATAAAACAATTTTGTACTTGAAGTGTTGATTGTTGGAAGATGCTATTCAACATTGATGACTATCTTCACATTCTTGATTGCGAATAATTTAGGGAATTGTTATAAATAAAGCGAAATTGTTATCCGCGAATATTTTTGTTATCCGTGGATCAATGCAGAAAAAAATGAAAATAGAATACATGCATTCCTGCAAGTCCAAGTACTTTTATCTTAGCAAAATTAATATTAGATTTTTCTAATTCAATTAGCGAGTGTAATGCATTTACTTAGAAATCTTCAGCAGAAAAGACTAACTATTATAAACGGTGAGGTTCCCCTAAGGATTATTGATTCACACCAGTACAACTTCGACCGAAACGTCCAAGCAAGCCGACCTGACCTAGTAAGTTGCGTGCGAGAGCTGCACACACTCGAAGGGTCCAAAATCACCCTGAAAGGGGGGACGAAACCAAGCACGGACGAACACAGCGCACCGGTCGCCGGCCTCCGGCAGACCACCACCTCCGTCCGCCACATCGCCGAGCAACCTGCCCGGGCAGCCGGACAACCTGAGAGGGCATGTTCGTCATTTTGGGCGCAATTATCAACGCATGCCTTCAAAAAATTATAAGAAGGCTCTCAAGCCTTCATTTGAAGGGAAGTAACTCGAACGACCAGAGAGAGCTCCGAGATTTTCCGGCGAGAATGTGGGGCATAGATCGTCCCATCGCTCGTAATTCGTTCTGCTTCCTTTCTAATCTGCTCACGCTCAACAACCTCGTGGACGCAACAGCAAGCACAGGAAAGGACTAAGAAGAATGCACTCATGGACGCTCCTGTGGACGTTCTCTCCAAAGCTCCGTGAATTTAGTCATTTCCCCCTTTTTCTGTACTTAAAGCTTGTAAACATAGAGGTGGACCGTGACCCTTTAGGGAAATCAAACACTCGTAACCTCAAGAAAAATACTGGATTTTGGCTTGACACCTATCCGACCACGTGATTTTTCACCCTTTTTAGATTTTCCACGCTAAAACGTTTGTCATTGCTTCTTGCTTTACTTTTGGCTGCATGCGCACCCGATCCGAGTTGGAGCTAACACGGTCCGATTCTCCGGACCGGAAAAAAAACCAGGCGACCCGGAACAATACATAAATATAAAATCTTAGAATAAATAAAATGTTTATAATAAAAACACATTGTAAATTTTTGAGGAACTACATTAATGCCAAATTACAACCAAAAAAGAACTTAAAAATTCACATAATTTTTTATTCTTTAAATTATTGGTTAGAAAGTTGGGTTCGGTCTGGGACACCATTTTTGCTCCACTCTAGTTTAAAACTGGACAAAACCAAACTGATGGCTCTGTTTGGGGCACCATTCTGGCTCCCTTTTGAACTTGATCCTTGAAGCTCCGTTCTTCCTTTTAAAAGGCTCCCGTTTGAAAGGAAGAACAGAGCCAAACAGTAAAGATGTCCCAATTGCAATTTTGGTTTTCCGATAGATCTTTTATTCAAATAAATGATTAGACATTTGATTTGTGAATAGAGAATTTTCTTTGATGTGGGTGGATTTATCCTAGTTCTACAAGTTTTGCTCCTGCGCTTATTTTGAGATATAAACTTCAAGAAAGCATCATATATTTATCCTAAATATGGAGCCCACGGAAAATAAATTGACAAATTTCAAGCAATATGGTTTCACTTAATACGCATAGTTGCTAAATTTTAGGTTGATGAAGTAGAAATTGTTCATACGCATAAATCTGATAAAAATTATTATTCGGTTACAACAAACAATGTAAAGAGCAAAGAGAAAAACTATAAAAAAATAGTGAAATATGAATGTGGATGTCCTTCAATGAGCGTTAAAAAAAATTCCTACTACTAAAAAAATAGTAAATGATTACAGTGTTCAACTCCGTATTCGCCGAATGGGACCCTCCAGAGAAAGTCAAGGCAAAGGAGGCGGTTTGGGCTCAGGCGAATTGGTGAGTGGGGTACAGGCGAGTCAGATTGGCGAGTGGGGTAGGATCACCCCAACTCGCGTAGGCTGAGCAGTCTTTGGCATGGAGGGCGAGTGGGGCATGCAGGCCTGCACTCGCCCCAGGACCAAGGGCAAGGGAGTGTCAGCCCCATCAGACACTCACCGTCCCGAGCGAGTGGTGGCTTCATAGACCACTCGCCCAGCAGGAATTTTACCAGGATGCCCCTGTTGGCCTGCTAATAGCCATTCCAAACAGCGGAACTTTGTTGTTAGTAGACCAATTTGGGTTGCGTTTTAGTAGAATCAAAAGGCGGGATTATGTTATCTGCAGACCAGACTTGAAAATCTATAAATAGACCATGTGGGCACCTTTGTAGGAGATCTGATTCTTTTTGTTTCTTCCTCAGACTATATTTGGTTGGCTTCGAGTGTCATTCAAGGTATCCAGCTCAGCTTTTGGCTTGAGAGGGGAAACGCTCTAAGATCGTCTGGGTGTGTGACAGGACCTTCGCGTTGCAGTCCAAGTTCTGTTCTCTAGTTTCAAGTGTACGATCAAGAGTTCTAGTTCGAAAGAAGTAGGAGCAAGCTACCCCCTTGGGTCCGAACTCTCGTTGAGACTGAGTTCCGGTATCAAGATTTTTGGTGCGGTGAACGTGAACTATAGTCTGCATAAGAAAATCCTGAGCTAAACTTCATGGCTGGAGGTGAAGAAGGAGCCGACTCGGGCAACCCGCCACCACCGGCGAGTGGAGTCACGATTGGGATATTTGAAGATTTCAAGAGAGAGGTCTTACAGACCTTGCATCTCGCATTCGCGGCAAGAGGTGAGTGCTCGACACCGGTCGTCCCTGTAATCCCGTCCAAACAGCTAGGCAAGAACGCCCCGGATCATCAGTCGGTGAAGGTGGCTGTTGAAGGGGGCGAACGAGATCTTGTTGGGCGAGAGCTGTTCCCCAGCTCGGCAAGTGTTGGCACACCCAGTGAGCTGATCGCGCGAGTGGAGCAGACGAGACCAGCGAGTGCTGGCATACCCTGCGAGCTGATCGCGCGAGTAGAGCAGGCGAGACCGGCGAATGTTGGCCCACCCGACAAACTGATCGCGCGAGTGGAGCAGGTGAGAGGACGCGATCTCCATCAGCAAGGATGACCCCGTCCAGCACTTGCAGTGGTTCGAGCACGCGGTCTCCATCAGGCAGAGATGTCAGATGTGTTCGAGTGTCGTCTCTTTGCTATCACTCTGAAGGAAAAAAAGGAAGGGATTGGTTCCACCAACTCCCCACAAGGTCGATCTATAGGTTCGAAGATCTGAGTCGAAGCTTCCAACTGCGCTTTTCGACGTCCAAGAAGAGGAAGAAGAGTGTTGAGTCTCTCTTCCTGATGAAGCAGGTTGTGAAAGAAAAAATGTTTGTGAAAGCCCTCGATTGGACTCGCTAATCGGGCTCTCATTAGCCGACAGGGCCGACAGGTCGCTCGAGAGGTAAAGCCCCCGATAGGATCCCGCTGACCGGGCTCTCACAAGCCGGCAGGGCATGTGGATCTCTCGGAGAGGCGGGTAGAATCGTTGATTGAAAGCCTCGAGAAATTTCCTCTAACCGAGCTCCTATTAGTCGGCAGGACAGATTGATCTCTCAGAGAGGCAGGTAGAAATGTTTATTGAAAGCCCCGAGAAGGTGCCGCTGACCAGGCTCTCACAAGCCGGCATGGCAGGTTGATCTCTCAGAGAGGTAGTTTGAAATGAGGGTTAAGAGCCCCAAGAAGGTTCCGCTGACTGGGCTCCCACTAGCCGACAGAGCAGGTTGATCTCTCGGAGAGGCGCGTAGAAATGTTGATTGAAAGCCCCGAGAAGATTCCGCTGACTGGGCTCTCACAAGCCGGTAGGGCAAGTTGACCTCTCGGAGAGGCAGGTTGAAATGTTGGTTGAGAGCCCCGAGAAGGTTTCGCTGACTAGGCTCCCACTAGCCGGAAAGACAAGTTGATCACTCGGAGAGGCAGGTAGAAATGTTGATTGAAAGCCTCGAGAAGGTTCTGCTGACCGGGCTCCCATTAGCCGGCAGGGCAGGTTGATCTCTCGGAGAGGCAACTAGAAATGTTGATTGAAAGCCCCGAGAAGGTTTCACTAAGAGACCGATATCAGTGTAGAAACTCGATTCAAATAGAGAAATCAGACAAATTTCTAGGAAGATATAGGCGACCAAATAAGATCTATCAACAGATAGATCCAGACAGGATTCAACTTATGGTTACTGAAGCATTGTTGATGACCTAAATGGTGGATGATGGTGCCCTAGTATCCAGAGTAACATAAGAGTTGGAATCATGCCCATGGTACATTCATCAATCATATATGGGCATCTCCGGCTGGAAAAAAATAAAGTTGGTCCGAGGAGGAATAAAATGATTGAACGGAGAGAAAAGACGGTATATCCAAGTGAATCAATCAATCAGTGTGGTGAGGGCTCACAGACCGGTAACGAAAGGGGCATGGGTACCCATAGGCTACACCGCAAAAGCGAACGATGGTAGGTCGACCAATGTTTCCCCATGGATAAATTAGAGCTATACGAGGGGTTGAAAATGAGATAAGAAAAACAACCATGGAATACTCTTCCAACAACTCAAGCAGTAGGCTCTTGAGATAAATGAACCAAGGATGAAGAGGTTCACATATTACAAAGATATTCATAGTCTCAAGCCCAAAGATCAAATTTTGAAATAACAATACAAAAAATAAGATACATGAAAGATGCCTCTGTATAGGTGGGTCATAATCTGTCACCAGGTGGGTTTGCTCTTGTTCTCAGTTAATAGGACTACCACTATATGATATACTAGCAGAAATGCTTGAGATCATCCATGTGCAATGCATGACGGAAACAACACCTCACCATCACTCAAGTGAATCTGCGTACTATGGTTGGTGCGGTCCTGTGCATCGCCACTGGTATCTGTTGAGACTATATTTGTCAGCAGGACACGTGTGTGTGAGACCGCATGTTTGGGCTTTCCCCATCGCGTTCCAGGTCTGGGTGTTGACCCCGATGGGCCCCCTTGTGTGGCGGAATATCCCCGCGGTCATGTGGTTGGGGTTAATCCCACACCGTCTGCAGACTTCTCCCCTTTGTGTTCATGTACCCCGCCACCCTTCATCTCAACACCTGGGTTTTGAGATGAACTAATGGGTTGACGGGTTCTAACTTGGTATCAGAGCCAGGTTGTCCTGCTGCGGGGGTGTGTTGAGACTATATTTGCCAGCAGGACACGTGTGTGTGGGACCGCATGTTTGGGCTTTCCCCATCGCGTTCCAGGTCTGGGTGTTGACCCCGGTGGGCCCCCTTGTGGCGGAATATCCCCGCGGTCCTGTGGTTGGGGTTAGTCCCACATCGCCTGCAGTAGGCGATCCTTTGTGTTCATGTACCCCCGTCCCCCCTTACCATCACCTCGGGGTTTTGGGAAGATGTGTGGTGACGGGTGGTTTCCACATGCTATCAGAGGGAGGTTGTCATGCTGCGGGGGTGTGTTGAGATTATATTAGCCAGCATGACACGTGTGTGTGGGACCGCATGTTTGGGCTTTCCCCATCGCGTTCCAGGTCTGGGTGTTGACCCCGGTGGGCCCCCTTGTGTGGCGGAATATCCCCGCGGTCATGTGGTTGGGGTTAATCCCACACCGCCTGCAGACTTCTCCCCTTTGTTTTCATGTACCCCGCCACCCTTCATCTCAACAACTGGGTTTTGAGATGAACTAATGGGTTGGCGGGTTCTAACTGTATCTATATACAATATTTTTATGTATTATGCAAATTTTTTGTGCAAAAAAAATTAGGTAATGCTGATTGAAATCAAATGTCTCGGATTCATTTTATGGCCCTATTCCAGAACCATGACCAACCCAAAATTTAAGTCTAATATAATATGGATAAAGATGCTAAATAAATATAATAAAGTTTTGTAATAACCATATCAATCACAAACACCCTTCACTACCACTATCTTTAAATTTCTTCTATAGTCACCCCTATACTCCAAGAATTTATAATGGAAATTCGGCGGAGTAAAAAAACTGGGGAGCAAAAATAGTCAGCGTTCCATACAACTTAGCTTTCAGCAGCTTCCTACATCCTTCCTCCTTGTCCACAACAGCAAAAGCAGTGTGATCTTCAATAATTGTGTCCAAGTGTTTCCTCAAGCTCATATTTTCACTTAGGCTCCGTTTGGGAGACTTATTTTCACCGGTTTTCTATCATTCTGCTTGGCACTTGTAGCAGCATGCTTATAGATTTAGCCTTGGATTTGCTTCGGTTTTAATCATGGATTCAAAAGATGATTGGAGATCTAATAACCAACATGAGGCCTAATAATATAGTCTAGGATTAGAGCTTATAGGTTTTGTAACAATGTACTTTTGTACATAGTTTCATCATAGCATGATTTGTAGCGATGTGGATATAGGTTCAGATATAGGTAATCTATCTGGTTATTACAAATGTACTGCTTTCTAATAGCACAATGACTAAGGGCAGCCCGGTGCACAAAGCATCACCGCTCAGCAAGGGTTCGGGAAAGGGTCCCACCATAAGGGTGAAATAACAATGTATTTTTGCAAGAAGTGGCTTCCAGGACTCGAACCCATGACCTCAAGATTGCACGACAACACCTTAACTAGTGCGCTAAGACAACCCTTCTAATAGCACAATGACTAGGGTAGCCCAGTGCACAAAGAACCCTCGTGCAGCGAGCGTCCAAAGAAGGGTTCCACCACAAGGGTGAAATCGAAATGTAGGCAAACCTTACCATGCACTTTTGCAAGAGGCTGCTTACAGGACAAGAACCCGTGACTTCAAGATCACGCGACAACACCTTAACAAGTGCGCCAAGGTTCCCCTTCTAATAACACAATAACTATGGTAGCTAATTCAAAAATGCACATTGTTTAATGTGGATATCCATTTTACTTTCCTAACATTGTATGGTAACAAAACAAAAAGTCCAATCCAATTCGACTTAAAGGTCATAGAATAATGAAAAAATCATCCAGACTGAAAAGGCAAGTGAAATGCAGGCAAAAATCCATCTAATGGAAAAAAAGATTTATACTTTCCCACAAAGTTAATGAAAGGGACATGGAGACAATTATCACAACCACCAAGACAATAAAGATGTTAACCATCAAGTAAACCATGAATAGTTCATATAGTATCACATTTTATACTAATTAAAAGATACTCATCATAGCTATAAGTGAGAAAGAGAATGTCTCCTTTAATGAAAACTTAAATTCCAAAGCCAAAGAGTGCCCTTATCTTGTGGAAGATCAGCTCTCTCCAACCTCTCTCAGTGTTCTCAATTACTGTAGAATTCCCAAACCTGAAGTAAAAAAACAACAACAAAAACGATGTTTCAGACTACAGCATCAAAGTAACAAAAACAAGAATTTCAACTAAGAAACATTAGCAGTGCAAATTTCTACTGATTATAGAAATAATCACATATTAAATATGAAGATATATAGAGAGAAATCCAACCTATCCTCTTCAGGTACTCCATTCTGAATCAGTTTCACAACGGTGAAACCAAGCTCCGGCTCGTTAAATTCAAGCTTAACCTGCATTCAAGAAATTGATATGCCTTCAATAAATGTGGAGAAACTGTATTCTTATTCAAATTAGGAGTTATCTTCTCACCGTTGAATGGATCCCATCAGCCCAGCTACTGAATCTCCATTTCTGCACAATGAGTCTCCCTTCCTGCAGCTCTTCGATTTCTCCGGTAATCGACCCATCAAAGAGACTGAACTGGCCGCCAACCTCCTTGGCGATCCTCGCATTGCTCTGTGTGAAACCTTTCCACCTGTTCTCGTCCATGAGTATCTCGTAAATGTCCCTTGCTCTGCACCTAAATCTCTCGGTCATTGTGATTGTCTTGAAACCCTCCTTTTCCTTTTTCTTCTTATGGCTCTTTCCGGTGAGATCTGAAATTCCATGGTTTGGAGGGACTCCTCCCACCGGAGTCCCACTCGCTTCTGCAACCAACTGGGGCTTCTCCGACCCTGCAGAAGTCTTTCTTACCTCCAGCTCGTCCTTGGCCGGACCACCCTTTGACATGGCCTGCACGTAGTCCCGAATCTTTTCCAGAATCACGGGTTTTCCCTTGGAAATGAAAGCTTCCTTGATCCGTCGACCGATCGGACCTCCGTCGTCGTCGCCGATGACGATTTTGAGCTCGGGATCGTCGCTGGCATTCTCGTCGGCGAGGTATGGGACCTCGACGGATCCGGTAATGCGTAAGAGTGGCGCGGTAACCCCGTCGCTGCCGTTAGAGTCGCTGCGGGCCTCTGCCTCGAAAGAGAGGGAGATGGAGAGCTCATATCCGGGGATTACCTTTCCCTTCCTTACGTTGACGTAGGCCTCACCATCGAGCTTGTCGAGAGTCTTGGTGCGGATGAAAATTCCACCCTCGCCATCGAGGACGGTGAGATCGGAGAGGAGGGAGGAGAGGAGCGATCGAGACCAGTCCAGGCAATCGCGCTCGGCCCAGTGCCAGTTGTGGACGTTCGTGCCGTCGGAGCGCTCCGCTACGATCCATCTCTTGTCGCCCTCACCATACTTGGCCATTGCCGCTAGGGTTTCGAAAAGGAAAGAGGCTTGGCAAGGTGATCGAATGAGTGGCACCCTAGAGGGAACGAGTTGGATTGCACCGGAGGGATCTGGAGAGGCATCGACGAGATACCATCACAAATAAATGCCTTGGACTTCTGGATGCTTCCATTCCGAAATTTCTGGAATTTGGGACAATATTTCTTATTATAAGCGATTTGGTTAATGTGATTGTTAATCGCAACCCGGCTAGTCGCACCTCAAAATCTTTTAATTTTTTGCGTCTTTTTAAATACATCTTGTACATATAATATCAGGAAAAGTGTTCAACACGAAAGTTGTAGATATCAACGAGATCTACAACTTTCGTGATGATTACTTTTGTTAAAAATGCATATACAAGATGTACTTTGAAAATATGCTCAGATTTTGCGTCTTCTAGAAATACGTCTTGTACATGCAATTTCAGGAAAAATGCTCAACACTAAAGTTGTAGATCTCGTCGATATCTACAACTTTCGTGTTAAACACTTCTCCTAAAATTGCATGCACAAGGCGTTTCGAAAAAGGCTCGAAAAAGTGGGAGATTTTGGGGTGCAACTAGCCAATTTCGGATTGCGGTTAACAATCGCCTTGATTAATTGGTTCACTGAGTTCCGTTTGAAAAGAAATGGAGAAAATAATTAAAATGACTGAAAATACATGATTCCCATTTTACCCCAGCAGTATTCGCATATTACGGGTCTTCAGGCTGACAACTCCCTTGTTACCTAATTCTTTCCTACAAATCTTTTGCTTCTCTTCCCCCACGTCGGCGCTGCCCTAGCTCTTCGATCTCCCCTCTCCCGGACGCAAGCGAAGCCCTCACCTCCAGCGATTGTTCTTCCCGGCGGAAGGCTCACGTCGCCACCACCTATCGTCGTCGTTGTTTCCTCAGGACGGTGGTGGACGGTACACATCGGCCTCCGACTAATTCTTCTGGATCTGGTATTTCGTACACTTCATTTCTTCCCGATTTAGGGCTTTCCTCCGCTTTTCCTGCTCTTCTCCTTGCCATTGCCAAAGCACTTCCTCCCCTCTTCCTTTATCGCGACCGCCGTCGGCATCCTTGGAGTTTGCATAGAAAGAGAGCACCATTAGGTATACTCCTCCCGTAGCCTTTCCCAATTCCTGATCCCTCTCTCTCTCGCAGCCTCTCTCTCCTGCATCCATGACCTATTACAGTATGATATTTATGCTTTCTACGAAGCTTGATCTTGCAAGTTTCTTAACATAGCCAGATGGATTACCAACCATAACATTGCGATAGTGAGGAGGAGGCACGCGACTTCTGGCTCGACGGCGAGGAGCATAACCACATATTTCCATTCTCCTCCCGTTGCTGATGTAACACCCCAGTTTTTCAAGAGGCTCAGTCTGCAGATCAGAAAATTTTTGGGTTTCTGGCAGGAGGCACACGGCCTGCGACACGGGCGTGTCGCAGGGCGTGTCGAGGCCGTGTCGACACTCGGCCCAAGTGTCGACACTTTCGCTCGACAGAGTGTCGAGAGTGGAGAACACGACCTGCGACACGGGCGTGTCGCAGGGCGTGTCGAGGCCGTGTCGACACTCGGCCCAAGTGTCGACACTTTCGCTCGACAAGATGTCGAGAGGGTGGCACACGGCCTGCGACACGGGCGTGTCGCAGGGCGTGTCGAGGCCGTGTCGACACTCGGCCCAAGTGTCGACACTTTCGCTCGACAATATGTCGAGACTGGGGCACACGGCCTGTGACACGGGCGTGTCACAGGGCGTGTCCCGCTTGGTCGACGATCTTCGCTCGACGTTTTTCCGCGGTGTCGACACAAAGCCTGTCGACGGGTGTCGAGACTTGGCACACGGCTTGGGACACGGGCGTGTCCCAGGCCGTGTCACCTCTCGGGTTGGTGTTGGGGCCGTGTCGTTGGAGACACACGGCAGGCCACACGGCCTTGTCGCTGGGGACACGGGCGTGTCGGATTGAACACGGGCGTGTCGAATGCCCGTGTCTGATTCCAGTCGCGTCGATTTGAGACGGCGAATGAGGCACACGGCCCTGCACACGGGCGTGTGCCAGGCCGTGTTCGGCCCAGGTATTCAATTTTCCAGGCGAATCGCGGCCATTCTTTTTCTGGTTTTGGGATCTAACGGTTCAGGCCATCTCCTGGGAAGTTAAGTCCGATTCTAGGGTGGGAAACCCTCATTTGTTCTCCAAGTCCTCTCTTTCTAAGTTCTTGAGAAAAACTAGAGCAAGGAGGAAGAAGAAGAAGCCTTGGGCTGTAGGAAGGGTTTCGGAGCTCCAAATCGCGAGCCGAGTCCGGATCCGTGAAGCTTGGAGCGTTGCGAAGTTTTCCATCCGGCTATATATTTTTTACCATGGCAAGGAAGAGGAGTCGGAAGGTAACGACATCTCTCCTCTCGGTCTTTAGGATGCACGTTTTTAGCATCGTTTTCTTCTAGATTTTTGGGCACCAAACTCTCAAATGAGAGGGGCTTTGGTTTGCCAAGGTTTAAGAGGAACCTCCGGGTTGATTGAGTCCGTCCCCGGCATATTTTGCATTAGAGATCCGCTTCGCTAGTGGATTAGGCATGGTGGTTGAAGCCGTAGTCGCGACCGTTAGTCCGACTCGGTGATGTTGCATACAAACTTAGGGATTCGTAGAGATTTCCGTTGCGGCAAGATGCCGTTGGTGTTGTGGTGGTGATTGTCCCGTTTGCTTGAAAAGGTACGTGTAGTCGAACCCGGACAAGGTTAGCTCCTCGTGGCGGTAGATGGTTTCCTTGAGGGACAAGGTTAGCTCCGTATGAGAATGAAGATGGTTTCCTTGGTGGACAAGGTTAGCTCCGCACGAGTTGGAGATGTTTTCCTTGGTGCGCGGGAACGCTGCGGTACAAAGAGGGATTGCAATGTGTTTAGTCTTGGTTGTGTTGTGCCAAGGCGTGGCTATGTCTCCGTGGTCGGCTGGCTATCCCGTGACATGTGCGTCATGTGTGGAGAGTGTCCCGGCGAGACTAGTCCCCTTCTGTGAGACTGACGAGAATGCCAAGCTTGGGGCAAGCCCGGGCAAAGAGGCCATGAGCGGGTGGGGTCCAGCAAGGCTTCTTAGAATCGGTCAGTCTGTGGTTGTTGGAATCCTGACATGAGACGTCAGAGCTTGCAGGCAAGCCCGGGGCTAGGCCCACGAGCGGGTGGGGCCTTGGCAAGAATTCCATGTGGCGGCCTGTGCGCCGTGTGAGGGAGTTGTGTCTCCCTCAATGTTTGCGGCTTTATGCCAATTGGGGAAATGTGAGTACCCAAATGATGTGATGTTGTGCTAGATGCATACGCTGTAGGGTACCTTGGGTGAAGCCCGGGTGTTGCATCCATGTTGCATAGTAGGCCCTTTCTTTATATGCTCAACCAGTAGAGAACATGTTTGATGATTGAGACATCCAAGCCTGTTTTAAATGCTTTTCTATTTATAGATGTTTATTTGCATATGAAGTGCTGACTTGCAGGTTGGAGGGTTCCCCGGGGTCCGTTAGGGGCGGCCGGGAGGAGATGTGTTGTTACACAGTTTGAGTTCAGCCTTTGCTGACCCACGTTACTAATAATTTTTACAGGGCAAGGATCGCATGCAGAAGCTAGCACGCCGGCCAGAAAGGCCTAAGCCCCATGAAGTGTTTTTCCCTCTTTTGTAGCACTACATTTTGATGATGTTTGTTTGAGACTCTTTTGTCCGGCTTGCATGCCGAGGTAGACTAGGAGTGCTATGCACATTCATGTTTGATGTACTATTTTACTTTTGGACATTGGATGTAAGGCCTTAAGGCCATTTGTTTACTCTTTTGGTTAGTGGATAACTTCTAGTTGTGCTTGGTTTTCCGCTGTGTTGTGCAAGTGTTTTGAGTTTGGGTAGCTATATCAACTTATAATACTAAAGCTGTGGCGTTCGTATGTTGTGGGGCCCCGGCCGGACCCATATTATACGTCCACTACAGGGGAGGTGTTACAGCTGGCTAGTTCTCTTCTCCCGTCACAAGGCTTTCACAAAAAAAGGTATTTAGCATCGAATATTTCACTGATTTTTCATTGCATGAGAAAGGATCTATGGCCTGTTTTTCTGCTTTTTCGATCTCTGGAGAAGAGGAGCAGTGGCCCTTTTTCTAGATTAAACCTTGTCGGCATGTGATTCCTCCATTAATCCAAGTTCACGTTGGTTTGAAGATTGAGATCCTGGTCATTTTCAGGCCACCTATAAATTTCCTTTATCTTATAGTGTTGAAGGCAAAATTTGACCTCAACGAAAGTTCGAAATCAGGGGCGTAGCCAACACCTACTTGTCTCGAGCTCTAACCTCCGACTGGTTGTGAAGGACCAGAAACGGACCCAAAGCCTCAGTAGGGAGGTTCCACCGCTTACCCAGAAGATCTCTGAGAGCTTTCCCTCCAAAGCCAAAAGCTGGGCTTGGAGCTCTTCAGAAAGTACAGGAAAACTCTTTTAAAGTCCCGGAAAAAATTGCTTCTGAAGAACCCTTATGGGTCTATTTATAAGCCTCTGAGTTTGAACTGGCAATAACCAAACTGAATCGACCTGAAATTACCAAAATACCCTTGGTTGTGTCTGCCAACAGCCAAACTCTGCTGTTCTGAAGGGTTATATGCAGACCACCGAGAGGAAAAGCATAAAATCACATAGGGCTAAAAAGGTGAATCGCCTTCCAACTGAACCGGCGCTCGGCGAGAGCACCGTCTCGCGGGCGAGAGCTCCTAACATATGGGGCTCGCCTCGCCTAGCGATGCTCTCGCCTGAGCTGCTGGGACCTCTCCTTTGGTCCGTCTCGCCTGAGCCGCTGGGCCCTCTCGCCTAGCGAGCCGACCTTAACCCGGCGAGTAGCCCTCTTCCTGGGACCCACTCGCCAGTGAGTAGGCTTCTATCAAAGTGTCCATCTTGCCTTACCTTCCCCTCTCTTCGAGCCCGAACTATTCCTACGAGCCCGAGGTTGTACATCATCCCCGCTCTTTTCAAGATTATTTTAAGCTTGTAAAGAAAGTCCAACTGAGGTTCGAGTCATTAAAGCGTATTTATGGACGTATTTATGAGGGAATCTCTGGTGAGACCCTCTACCGGAGCCTATAAATATAGGATTCCTACTCCATATAGAAGGTCTCCCCTTTCACACTTCTTTCTTCCTTGACCCTACTGTAATCATGTCTCATAACTAGAGTTTCCACGAGCGTCTTACGGTGGTGCGCAAGCAGAACAAGGTCAATGTGGTCGCTCTGACCAAGGCTCTGGTTCGCGCCCCACCCTCCTTACCGTCCTCTTCGCCTCGCCAGAAGAAGGTAAAGACAGGCGGCCCTCCCTCCTCGGCCGAGGAGCCATCTCGCGCTGCCCTGGAAACCCGCCCCTCTCCTCCTCCCGCATCTCCTAGAGAGAAGGAGGTGAGTTCTCGCTTTTGTCCCTATTACCTCTTCGTCCATATTTGCTTATTTACCATTTACTTCTTCAGGGAGCCCCCGCGCCTCTAAGCTGACCAGAAAGTCCGCGGGATGACATCGTCGCCTACCGCGAAGAATCTGACTCACCACAGCCTTCCACTCCTCCATCTACTCCTCCCAGCGAGAGGAAGAACGACCCTTCTCAGGCCGCCGGGACCTCCTGTCATCCTGGTAAAAAACCTTCCCTCTCGCTTCTCTGTCCCACTCGCTACTCTCACACCCTCCTGCGAGAGCCTCCCTACCTCTGCCCCTCCACTCATTGCGTAGGCGCCCGGGCCAACTTGCCCGCTGAGGAGTTTTTTAGGTGACTCACCATCTCGTCCCCTCCTCCTATAGACGAGATTGAAGACTACCTGGGCGACCCCATGGACCCGCTGGAGATGAAGCGCAAGACAGGTGAGATGTTTCGAAAGCACGCGCGCATCATCAGCAAGTTGGAGCAGGACAAGCAGGCGGCTGATAGGCGAATCGAATGGCTGGAGACTGAATGCGCCCGCTTGTCTTCCGAGGTTGACGCCGAGATAGAGGTTGATGAGACCGACCCCCAAGCCATTATCAGCGAGGTCGACATGCAGCTCCGTCTCGCGCACAGTGGGTTTGGCGTTGTTCGCGCCTTCCACTCGCATAGTAGGCCCCCCTGTGCGGGGGCTCGCGGTGGCCGCTGGAAATGGCTCCCGTATTAAAGACTGTCCTGCTCGTCCCGCTTTATTCATCTGTCTCGCACTTTTCTTATGCTTTGTTTTTTGCACTTTAATGTTGTAATAATTGTGTAACATGTTATGTTACTGTCTCACCGGCAACGTCTGAGAACATGGTACCTGCCTTATGCGGGATGATATATTTAAATATTTACTACTGCTAACTTAATTTCTTAATTTCTTAATTTCTTTTAATTTCTTTTAATTCATTTATTTTGTCCTGTAATGGACCACACAAATCGAGGTTTAGGAGAGAGTGTGTGAACCTTCGGCCGACTCTTCCCCTTCCCATATACATTTTTCCCGCCCATTTATCCGTTCGACCATATCCGCTATAAATACTCCTGCCCCCGGAGCAGAAGGATATCTGCGCCTTCACCCCTGCTGCATCCAAGCCTTTGCCCCCATTGTTTCTTCCGTCTCGCCCATCCCTCTTACTGCTTCTTTCCGTCTTGTCGATTCTCTTTCTCGCTGTTTCTTTTCTCTCAACCATCTCGCCTTCATCCGTCTCGCCTAAAATGGGGAAGAAGAAAGTCGAGGAAGGCGAGGGGCGCAGTCACTGCAGGAGACGGTTTACCGATCATGACTTCCCTCCCGGCAGGCTTCCTGACGAAGACTACCGCAACTTTGTTCGTGAGTACATGAGGGAGGGGCTCGAATCGCGGCCCCCCAAGGTCGACGAGGCGATCAACACTTACTACCAGGGAGAGCTCGCCTTCCTCGTCTCACACTTCGAGGCGGGGTTGAGATTGCCCCTCTAGCCGGAGGTAAAACATGTCCTAAAGTATTTTGGCGTCGTCCCTGCGCAGCTTAACCCGAACGCTATTTCGGTATTAATCGCTTTCGCCTGCTACATGCGCCGGGAGCGCATCGAGTTTAGCTTGACGGTTTTCTAGAAGCTCTTCATCTACCACGCCAATGCTGACGACATCTCGTACTTCACTGTGTAAGGGCTCAAGGTGTGCGAGACGCCCAATAAAAACCATCATTGGCTCACCAAATTCGTGTTCATCCGTGATAACTTCGGGGGCGTCCCGCCCACGCCTGTGTCGCCCCCCCCCCCCCCCCCCCCCCCCCCCGAGGTCTTTTATGTGTCTCTGCAGGTGGGCGGCGCGGGCAAGCTGTTATACGACCACTTTGTCGGCAAACACTTCGAGCTCAACTTCTTGCGGCGGGGCCTCGACTCGCTACCTCTCGTGCTCCCCGGCGAAGGCACTCTCGCTCTCCTGTCTCGCGTTTTATTATTTTTTGTCGCGTCATCTCATCACCCGCTTGCTTGTTTTCAGGAGAGCGGGTCATACCAGTCCACCCCCCCCCCACAAGAGCAACATCCAACCAATCAAGAGCCTCAGTCTCACCAGCGCGGCAGCCGAGGAGGCGAGAGAGTCCCTGGCTCCTGCCCCTCTGAAGAGGTCTGCAGACGACACCGCCCCCTCTCGCTCCAGCCCTCCTAAGAAAAGGATGAAGAAAGTTGTGGTCATCTCTAAGGGAAAAAAGAAGGCCCCGAAGGAGAAGAAAATGTGGAGGTCCTTGAGACACATCTCCATATGGGGCTCAAAGTCGCCCCGCTCGCCTCCCTCTCATGCCATCTCGCCCGCACGCGAGACGGCTCTACCCGACTGGCCTGCCGCAACTTTTAATCAACCGGCCATCCCTACTTCTCGCGAAGCTGCTTCCTTCAGTCGCCCCGCCCCTCTTCTCATCCAAACTTCAATCTGGGCCCCGTGGTACAAGATGCTGTTAGCGACCCCGTTCTGGTGTGGGTGAGGGACGTCAACCGTGTGTTGATCTCCACCCTCCTTCCCTCTTGGAAAGAGCAGGAGCTCCCCACCAGCCACGCCTTTGATGTGGGCTACGACCTTTACGGTGGTCTCGAGGCAGTCTCTCCCGAGAATGAGTCCTCGCGAGATCTCGTCCTAAAGACCACCCACGCCCAACTTCATGTCTTGGAGCTCTCGCATCGCACCTCGCGCCGCCTGATTTATACCAACAAGAAATGGAAAGACACCGAGACGGACATGGCAGCGGAGCGAGTGAAATCCGACGACCTTGTGAAAGGGCTATCCGTCGTCGAAACCCTCCTCGCGAAATCCCAGGGCGGCGTGGTAAGCCTTAAACTTATCCTGAGATTATTCTTTTTAAACATTCTTTCCTAATGACTGGGCGTCTCACAGGATGCCGAGACAGCGGAGCGGATGCACTCGCACATGACGGCCCTGGAGGAGGAGAATAAGGATTTGAAAGCTCAGATCACTCGCCTTCAGGACAACGCCCCGTCGTCGTCTCGCCGTGAACCCCTCCCAGCCCCTCCACCTTACTATTCTCTAGACGAAGTTGAGGAGCAGTGTCGAGACGCTAGAATCATGACGGTGGAGCTGGTTCTAAAGATGATGAAGGAGCCGGGGGTCGTGAAGGAAGACTCTGAAATGGTGACCGCTCGTGATCTGGTCCCCCAGCTCTATGACATGGAGAGCGAAGATTCTTCTTCCGGCGAGGAGGAATGACATGTTGCCTGCGAGATCCAGGACCCCTCTCCCTTTTCTGCTCATGTATAACTTAACTTCTTTTTTAGTTTCTTTTTGTGATTATTTTGAAAAAGTATTCATGACACTGTGATGAGCAAATATTGATCAAATGCACACACTCTTGTCATGTTACTATATTTTACATTTTGCGAAACGATTTATTGGCTTGATTTTGTTTGCGAGACGGTGTTACCCACCCGTCTCGCTACCTCGCTTGTACTCTTTTCACTTTGCTTTATTTTGTTTACTACGAGACGACCCTTTGATGCGCTCACGCCAGCGACACAGTGATGTGTCTTGTCTTGCCGATTTGTTAGAGAGTTGACTTTTTTCAGAGCGCGAGTCGTCACTTCCCCTATCTCATTTATGCGTGAGACAAACTGATATAACCCTCTCGTCTCGCCTCAGGGCATGAGTGGCTTTTAGTGATTTAACTTGTTCCCCTATTATTAGGCTGAGCCCTGTCCCGCGCGAGTGCCCACTCGCCATAGGCGAGACCATACTCGAGGCCGCCAGCTAGGAGTGCCTCCACTCACACTACTCTAGCTCTCGCCTCCCCTAATTTATTTTTCATGATGAAGTAGGGATGCTCCTTAAGGAGGTCTCCCCAACCATTTTGTCATCGAGTGAGCTTACAACCCTGTCAGCTTGATGAGAGCCTGGGCAGCGGGTCTACCGGGGACCGAGCCAGGCTTGGGGTGGTGCAAAAGTCTCCAAGAACCAAGAACCAAGAACCAATCCTCTCCCCCACAGGCGAGCCTTCGGACCTGCCAGCTAATGAGAGCATGTGCAGCAGGTCTACCTGGGGTCGAGTCGCGCTCGGGATCCCTTACCCCCACAGGCAAGCCTTCGAACCTGTCAGCTAATGAGAGCATGTCCAACGGGTCTACCTGGGGCCGAGCCAGGCTCGAGGTAGTGTAAAAGTCTCCAAGAACCAAGAACCAAGTCTCCAAGAACCAATCCTTTCCCCCACAGGCGAGCCTTCCGACCTGCCAGCTAATGAGAGTCGAACGCTTCACGGTTCCAACCCATGCATCCAAGGGCTTACAACCTTGGGAAACAAGAAGCGATTTGACAACCCGATGTGGTGACGGGTATGAGAAAGTTTAAATTCATTTATTTGCTTTAGACTTTCGAGACTTTTAAGTGTGTCACCCGTGTCTTAGGCTTCATACTAGTTTTTAGTTACCCCTCTAGGGTATTATTCGATACAGGAGCATCGCACTCCTTTCTTGCGGAAAGCTTTCGGGTGTGCATGCCCAATGAGTCTTTCATGACTACTGAGACGAAAGGGCACATTGGTTGGAGTTTAGACGGAGTTGACTTCATGTTAGTAGCAGCGGTTCTACTATTAGCCGTATTTTATGTGATATTGGGGATGGACTGACTGGCAGAGCAGCGTGCTAGTCTTGATTGTCTATCTAAGGTGGTGACCCTGCGAAGCGAAGGAAAGGAAGAAGTCAAATTTGATGGCCTTAGTGGAGTGACATGTTCCCTGATTTCGGCCTTGCAGTCGGTAGTAACAGAATTCGAGGATGTATTTCTTGAGGAGCATCCTGGAGCACCTCCCCGGCGGGAGATCGATTTCTCGATTGAGTTAGTGCCAGAAGGCAGGCCGGTGTCACATCCTCCTTCTAGGATGACACCGAAGGAGTTAACCGAGCTCAAGGTGCAATTGTAGGAACTGTTGGAGCAGGGGTACATTAGACCCAGCTCTTCGCCATGTAGCTCGCCAGTGCTGTTCGTGAAGAAGAAAGATGATAGAATGTTGTTGTGGATAGACTATCGAGAGTTGAATAAACTAACCGTCAAGAATAACTATCCAATCCCACGGATAGATGATATGTTCGACCAGTTGGTAGGGTCGGTGGTGTACTCTAAGTTGGACCTGAAGTCAAGGTACTACCAGTTGCAGATTCAAGACGAAGATATACCCAAGACAGCGTTTGGTACGAGGTATGACCACTTTGATTCCTCGGTGATGTCGTACGGGTTGTCTAATGCGTCATCAGTATTCATGGATCTGATGAACCAAGTGTTTCAGAAGTACTTAAACAAGTTTGTGGTCGTCTTCATCGATAATATCCTGGTGTACTCCAAATCGGAAGCGAAGCATGAGGCTCATTTGAGAGTAGTCTTGCAGACTTTGAGAGAGAACCAACTTTATGTAAAGTTCTTGAAATGTGAGTTCTGCTTAAAGAAGGAGGTATTTTGGGTCATGTGATTAGTGGTGATAGAGTGGCGGTGGATCCAGCGAAAGTTGAGGCCATCAGGAATTGGTCAGTGTTGAGCATCGTGGCGGAAGTCAGGAGTTTCCTTGAACTAATCGGGTACTATATAAGATTTGTGGAAAAATTTTCGCAGATAGCTCTGCCCTTCACTACTCTGACTCGTAAGGACAATAAATTTGTGTGGACTCAGGAGTGCAATCAAGCGTTTGATACCTTGAAGGAAATGTTGATGTCAGATCCAATCCTAAGTATCCCTAAAGGGACTGAAGGATTTCAGATTTTCAGTGATGCGTCGGGTTACGGTTTGGGTTACGTGCTAGTGCAACATTGCAGTTTGATAGCCTTTGGATCTAGACAATTGAATCCTCATGAGAGGAATTACCTCGTCCATAACTTGGAGTTGGCGGCGATAATCTTTGCATTGAAGTTGTAGCGGCACTACGTGTATAGTGCAAATGTGGAGATCTTCACGGACCACAAAAGTCTGAAGTATCTTCTAGCTCAAAAAGAGTGGAACATGCGGCAATGCAGGTGGGTCGAGTTCCTTGGAGACTACGATGTGGCGATTCAGTATACGCCGGGAAAGGCCAACGTGGTGGTCGATGCCTTGAGTAGGAAATATTCTGGAAAAGGGAATTGGATTGAAGCTCCTGATGAGTGGTTGGTGCGAGATTTTGAGTCCATTAGCATTGAGTGTGTAGCATGAGGCGAGTCTAGCATGGCTCGGTTGAACTTTATAGAATTGCAGAACGACTTATCTGATCGTACGGGAAGCGACCAATGTGGAGGTGGAGTTCCAGCCATTTATGGTGGAAGATCAAAAAGGTGAGGGTAGTACCTGAGAGATGATTGATGGAATCTTAAGGAAGGACTAAAGGGTATGTGTACCGCAGTTCGGCAAGCTCCACAAGGAGTTGATGATTGAGGCTCATTTCACGAAGTACTCCATTCACCAGGGCAGTACAAAGATGTACATGGATATGAAAAAATCTTTTTGGTGTCCTGGTTTGAAGCGAGATGTAGCTTTGTACGTGAGTTGGTGCCAAACTTGTGTCTTAGTGAAGGCTGAGTGTCAAAAGCCGGGCGGATTTCTGAAGCCTTTTCCTATCCCTGAGTGAAAATTTGATGACATCTCCATGGATTTTGTGCATGCTTGCCTCAGTCGCAGCTGAGTAACGATGCAATTTGGGTAATTGTGGATCGCTTGACCAAAGTGCCTCACTTCATCCCGAATCATAAGGAGGACAACGTGGAGAAGCTAGTAGAACTGAACGTTCGCAATATTCTGCGGTTGCACGGAATTCCAAAGAGTATTGTTAGTGATCGTGTTAGACAGTTCACGTCCAAGGACTGAAGATTGGTACAAAAAAATCTGGGCACAAAGCTTAAGTTTAGTAGGTGTTCCATCCTCAAACTGATGGGCAAACTGAAAGGACGAATCGTACTATGGAGGAAATGATGAGAATGTGTACCCTTGATTTTGACAAGAGATGGGAAGATCACCTTTTCCTGCTGGAGTTTGCCTACAATAACAGTTTCCAGGCAAGTATCAAGATGTCGTCATACGAGGCTTTGTATGGAAGGTGGTGTCGAACAACGATGTTATAGATAGAGGTGAGAGACACCAAACTTTTGGGAAAAGAGGTGGTGGTTGATGCTTGTGAGTTGGTGCGAACGATTCAGGTGCGCATGATGGTTGCTCAGGATCGGCAGACGAAGTATTCCAATTCGCGCCATAAGAATATGGAGTTCGCGGTAGGCGACCGGGTGTATCTGAAGATTAAGTCGTTCAAAGGTGTTTCGCGGATTCGCCGACTCAAGAAGTTGAGTCTGAGGTTTTTGGGGTCGTTCGAAGTCGTGGAATGAATTGGAGAAGCAACCTATCAGTTGACATTGTCCCCAGATCTAAGTGGATTACACGATGCCTTCCATGTTTTAGTTTTAAGGAAAGCCTTGGTGGAGACAAGTGTTGTGTTTGAGTCAATGACGGTGCCGATAGAAGAGAACTTGAGGACAAAAGTCCGTCCGGTTGGCATAGAGGATTCAGAAGTTCGGCAGTTGTAGAATAAAAAGGTTAAGCTCGTGAAAGTGCGCTGAGATAGCTGCGGGCAAGATGAATTCCCGTGGGAGCGTGAGCAAGCAATGCAAGAGGACTTCCCAGAACTTTTTGCTTCATGTATGCCTTTTGTTTGAGTACATGCTAAATTTCGAGCACAAAATTCTTTTAAGGAGGGAGGAGTTATAACACCTCAGTTTTCTAGTACTTAGAGCCTTTGGAAGCTAGAGCGCGACATTAAATAGCTACCGCTCGGCGGTAGGCTGACGTTGAGTGCGTTGAGTAGCAGGTGTTGAGTGGAGGTGTTGAGTGAGAGGAGTTGAGTGCACCGAGTGCTAGTGTGCGGCGTTAGCCTCCTTGCATTTAGACAGAAGCGTTGAGTGAGATACCGCGCAACGGTATTTCTATCGTCGGCGGTATTGCGGCTTTATTTTTCGACTAAGGGCTCGGGAAGCTACTGCGGCGCGGTATGTGGTTACCGCCCGGTAGTAGCGGTCGGAAGCAGTTCTGTATATCTATATTCTGACTGTCCTATTTCGCTTCGGTTTTGATCATATGGCCCAGGACACTCCGTCCAAGGGGCATAAGTAGGGCTGAAATACTCTTTCCCCTCATTTTTTCTCATTTGAGAGTTGAAGTTAGGTTTTTGGGGAGAAAGGGTTTGGAGGAAGACGAAGAACATCTTCCGCCATTAACGAAGCTTCGGGGCTCCGATCGTCGATCCAAGGCCAGATCCGTGGAGAGGACTTAAAGACGCACCCTTTTATACGTACAAATTGAGTTTTCCATGGCTAGGAAGAGGAGTCGTAAGGTATTGACACTTCTCCTCTCGGTCTTTAGGATGCGTGCATGACATCCGTTTTATTCTTGCTTTTTTCAAGCATTTAAGTACTGGATCTCTCAAATGAGAGGGGTTCGGGTTGCCATGGTTCAAGAGGAAGCAACAGATCGATTGTGTGTGTCCCTGACATGATGTTGTACTAGAAATCTGCTCCGTTAGTGGATTATGCATTGTGGGTGAAGTCGTAGTCGCGATCGTTAGTCTGACTCGGTGATGTTGCATAATGAGCCTTAAGGATTTTGCTAGAAATCCGTTTGCGACAAGATGTCGTTCGTGATGTTTGCCCCCCCCCCCTCTTTTCGTGTGAAAGCGAATGGTGGATTAGGGCGGGAAATGTTGTTGATTGTGATGTGTTAAGGCGTAGCTTTGTCTCTGTGGATGGCTGGCTAGCCCGTGACGTGCAAATCATGTGTGGAGAATGTCCTGGCGAGACAAGTCCGCTTCTGTGAAACTGACGAGAATGTCAAGCTTTGGACAGGCCCGGACAATGAAGCCCACGAGCGAGTGGGGTCAAGCAAGGGTTCTTAGCATCAGTTTGTTGTTTGTGAGATGAAATCCTGCCATGAGAACTTAGAGCTTGTAGACAAGCCCAGATTTTGTGACCCACGAGCGGGTAGGGCCTTGACAAGAGTTCAGTGTGGCGGCTTGTATGTTGTTAGGGGAAATTGGAAGTACCTGTGTGTTTGCGACTTGAACGACGATGGGGGAATTAGATGTTCTCGTTTGATGATGCATGATGATGTGTTAGATTCATGCGCCATAGAGTGCCTTGGGTGAAACTCATGATTGCATACATGCTGCATTGTAGGCCCCTTTATTTTACCTGCTAAACATAAAAACGTGTTTGTTGCAAGAGACATCCAAACCTGTTTTATTACTTTCTATGTTCATGTATATTGACATACAAAGTGCTGACCTGCAGGGTGATGAATGTTGAATTTTCCCGGACCTTGGAGTGAGCAGGGGTTATCTCAACTTAATTCAGTTACAACCAGAAACACATGCAGTAACAAGATTCTTTATTGATTAACAACAATCTTCTTTACAAAGCGAGACATACATGACGAGACATGCTTCACCACAAACAACACAGGTGTTGAAGCCAAAAATGGCCTCTGTGGAGTTCGGGATCCCAAAAGAGGGGTGACCGCGCACCTACTACCCTCAAGCGAACGATCTAGGCACAAGATTAGGAACACAAGGGACAGACCCAATGTCTCAGCGTGGAGGACCCACCGCATACCCGAAAGACAAACAAACTCTTCCCCTCCCAAGCCAAAGGCTGAGCTAAGACACCTTCGGAGGGCACTCTCGGCCGACCGGAACATCTAAGGAGGGTCTCAAGATCAACTCTCTCCTATCCAGATGTGTCTCCTTGGGTCTACACAAAATGCTCCTCACCCGCCCTACTGCTGGCGCAAACTCACCGAGCAATTCCACGACACGCTGCCCAAGTTGGGCCACTAACATCGTAATTTCGCTATTCTAAAAGGCTGTCAACAGGCCATCAGGTGCTTCCCGGCAACTATACCTTGGGGCCCCCACGGAGCGAGCGGTTCACGAGCACACCGCTCCCCAAGACGGAAGAAGTAAATCATACATAAACAGAGCATCACAAATATTAAAAAATATTACAGGAATATGAATTCCATACTTTGGCACGCAGGCCGGCAATATAAGCAAAAATAGGCCTTTGAGGGCCGGGACCAGTTTGGGCTTAAGCCCGCTACTCCCCGCTTAGTACTACAACACCTGTACGCCAACGTCTCGACAAGTGGCGGTCAGCTAAACGTCAGTTGGCTAACATAAGCTGGACAAATACATTGCACACACCCCTTTTTGGGGGCTATGGTGCGCATTCCCTGCAAACAGATAATATACAACTTCCTCGGAGTCTTCTCCGGGAACCCCAGAACATCACCAATCCGGCTCACACGTTCGGATGGGCTTCAAACAGCATGCCTAAAACCGTACTCACACTTCCGGGCGCTAACACAGTTAATTGCAGGGACGTACACGTCAACCCGTCGGAGAGCTCCCTTCCCCCACCCGTTGGTGGAGAGGTGCTTCCATGCAAATATGTAAACTGAGGGCTTCACCTGCCCAAGTAGAAACATCGTTACCCTTGACGCGTGCTTGACAGCGGTGCCGGGAGAGAAGCTTCCGGTCGACCTTGTTGTAGGCGGCGCCGGGAGAGGAGCTCCCGGCCGACCTCGCTGTAGGCGGCGCCGGGAGAGGAGCTCCCGACCGGCCTTGCTGTAGGCGGCGCCGGGAGAGGAGCTCCCGGACGGCCTTGCTGTAGACGGTGCCGGGAGAGGATCTCCTGTCCGGGCTTGCTTTACCCTAGGCGGCGGCGTCGAAGAGAGAACTGAGAGAGAGAGAGAGAGAGAAAGAGAGAGAGCCGAGCTCGGGCTGCCCCTAGTGGCCGACAACGAGAGAGGGGGAGTAGAGCTCGGGCAACACTCGCTAGAGGCGCCCTGGATAGAAAAAATAGGAGGAGTCGGGTTGCGCTCCTCCTTGCGGCGGCGGCCTTGACTGAAAGAGGTGGAGGCTCGGGCTGATCTCCAGGCGGCGGCCTGGAATGGAAGAAATGGAGGGGCTCAGGGGTGCTGCTCCAAGTCGATGGGGGAGAGAGATGCGGGGGCAGGCGGCTGCTATAGATCGACGGGAGAGAGAGATGCGGGGGCGGACGACTGCTATAGATCGACGGGAGGGAGAGATGCGGGGGCGGGCGGCTGCTGTAGACGGTCAGAGAGAGGGATGCGGGGGCGGGCGGCTGCTGTAGACGGTCGGAGAGAGGGATGCGGGGGCAGGCGGCTGTTATAGATCGACGGGAGAGAGAGATGCGGGGGCGGGCGGCTGCTGTAGACGGCCGGAGAGAGGGAGGCGGGGGCGGCGTCGGGCTGCTCTAGGCCGAACCCTAGCGGGGGAGAGGAAAATGCCTGATGCCATCTTCCTTTATTATTTCTCTCCTTTTTTGCTTGCTGTCCACGGTGCCCCCTCCTCCTCCTTTAATTGATTTCTCTTGCTGCTCTTCTCTGTGTTGTCCCGTCCCCCCTCAGCTCTTTTTCTTTATTTTTTTCTTTTACTTTTTTTCCCGTGCCTGTCCTGTACCCGAGCTCACCCCCTGCTAATCTCTTCTTTCCTCTTTTTTTTAATTCTCGTTCCACCTGATGCCCCTTCCCCCTTATTTCTTCTCTTTTACATTATAATATTAATAAATATAATATTAATATATTATAATATTAATATATCAAACATATATATGAAAACCTTTACAAATAAAACCTCCACGCGTATGCAGGAGTGCTCGTACGTCCTCGAACGTGGTTGTACCACACTGTCGCTCAATAGCACGCCTTTGGCCCGCCGTTTGGGGAGGATCCCGCTCGACCGGATACGGGGTTGTACACAATCCCCGCTCTTTTCGAGGTTGGCACAAGCTCGAAAAGAAATGTCCAACCTCAAGTATCCGGCGAGTGGGAGCCGAACCAAAGAAAAATTTTAGAGAAAAGCTCACTTGGAGATAAAAGGAGCTCCACACCAGGGCTTAAATCAGAAACAACTCACTATCTTGAATATGCTGTAAAATCCAACCTATTTATCAAAAATCAAACCAAATTAGCAATTGACGTGGAAAGCAACGACAATACATGTTTTGAAATGCAAGAGGCTATTATTTCAGATGGGCGTACGTTTTATAAACACAATTATTTTTTTTGAATCTCTTTCTGTAACGGTGGTATAACAAGTAGCAAATTTGATGAGAAACTAGCATAGAATGAGGATTTAAACGCAGGAGCAGGTAAAGGTATAGAAGGACCGATAAATCTTAGCATACCCGCTCGATCAACATGGATAGGTAGAGATCAATCATATAATGATTTATTAACTCGACCAATAGTTACTCCTATAGTTCCCAATCACTACAACCTTTGTTAATCCCTTAGATGAATTCACTGATATGTTCAATATGGATGTTGAAACACTAGATGATGATGAGGAATATGCAACAGCTTTATCAAAGATAATAATAGGTGAATCTAGCACTGCTGAGAATCTGGAAAACGAAATGTTTAAAACATTATTCCATAATCTAGATACACGAGCTTATAAGAACCCTTAAGCAGCAGGGAAAAAAAACATCAGATGTAGCTATAATCAGTAGGTTTTTGAAGATTGTCCGCATATGATGAGACATTTAAAATCATTAGCTAGCAGAATTACTTGACGAATACATTTTATGATAGCTATCTGTTGTCGTCATGTTGTCTGAGTCATATATCATATTATATCGAGAATTACTTTTGGTCGAGTCATGTTCGTTGACTAATATATATATTTATATTTCAATATATAAAAAACCTTCATCTGTTATAAACATACATCTATTCCAAAACCAAGAACCAGGACCTCTCCCCCGCAGGCGAGCCTTCGGACCTGCCAGCTAAATGAGAGCATGCGCAGCTGGTCTACCTGGGGTCGAGCTGAGCTCGGGGTGCCGATGAAGTTCTCAAACCAAAAATATCCCCCACAGGTGAGCCTTCGGACCTGCCAGTTAGATGAGAGCCTGCGCAGCGGGTCTACCTGGGGCCGAGCCGAGCTCGGGGTGCCGATGACGTTTCCGCAAACCAAACCTAACCTATCCTAACCTATCCCCCGCAGGCGAGCCTTCGGACCTGCCAGCTAGATGAGAGCCTGCGCAACGGGTCTACCTGGGGCCGAGCCGAGCTCGGGGTGCCGATGAAGTTTCTGCAAACCAAACCTAACCTATCCTAACCTATCTCCCACAGGCGAGCCTTCGGACCTGCCAACTAGATGAGAGCCTGCGCAGCGGGTCTACCTGGGGTCGAGCCGAGCTCGGGGTGCCGATGAAGTTTCCGCAAACCAAACCTAACCTATCCTAACCTATCCCCCGCAGGCGAGCCTTTGGATCTGCCAGCTAGATGAGAGCCTACGCATCGGGTCCACCTGGGGCCGAGCCGAGCTCGGGGTGCCGATGAAGTTTCCGCAAACAAAAACCTAACCTATCCTAACCTATCCCCCGGAGGCGAGCCTTCGGACCTGCCAGCTAGATGAGAGCCTGCGCAGCGGGTCTACCTGGGGCCGAGCCGAGCTCGGGGTGCCGATGAAGTTTCCGCAAACCTAACCTAACCTATCCTAACCTATCCCCCGCAGGCGAGCCTTCGGACCTGCCAGCTAGATGAGAGCCTGCGCAGCGGGTCTACTTGGGGTCGAGCCGAGCTCGGGGTGCCGATGAAGTTTCCGCAAACCAAACCTAACCTATCCTAACCTATCCCCCGCAGGCGAGCCTTCGGACCTGCCAGCTAGTAGGAGCCAGACAGCGGGTCTACCTGGGGCCGAGCCGCGTTCGGGGTAGTGCAGAACCAAGAACCATGACCTCTCCCCCATAGGCGAGCCTACAGACCTGCCAACTAGTAGGAGCCAGGCAGCGAGTCTACCTGGGGCCGAGCCGCGCTCGGGGTAGTGCAGAACCAAGAACCAGGACCTCTCCCCCACAGGCGAGCCTACGGACCTGCCAGCTAGTAGGAGCCAGGCAGCGGGTCTACTTGGGGCTGAGCCGCGCTCGAGGTAGTGTAGAACCAAGAACCAGGAACTCTCCCCCACAGGCGAGCCTACGAACCTGTCAGCTAGTAGGAGCCAGACAGCGGGTCTACCTGGGGCCGAGCCGCGCTCGGGGTAGTGCAGAACCAAGAACCAGGATCTCTCCCCCACAGGCGAGCCTACGGACATGCCAGCTAGTAGGAGCCAGACAGCGGGTCTACCTGGGGCCGAGCTGCGCTCGGGGTAGTGCAGAACCAAGAACCAGGACCTCTCCCGCACAGGAGAGCCTACAGACCTGCCAGCTAGTAGGAGCCAGGCAGCGAGTCTACCTGGGGCCGAGCCGCGCTCGGGGTAGTGCAGAACCAAGAACCAGGACCTCTCCCCCACAGGCGAGCCTACGGACCTGCCAGCTAGTAGGAGCCAGGCAGCAGGTCTACCTGGGTCCGAGCCGCGCTCGGGGTAGTGCAGAACCAAGAACCAGGACCTCTCCCCCACAGGCGAGCCTACGGACCTGCCAGCTAGTAGGAGCTAGGCAGCGGGTCTACCTGGGGCCGAGCTGCGCTCGGGGTAGTGCAGAACCAAGAACCAGAACCTCTCCCCCATAGGCGAGCCTACGGACCTGCCAGCTAGTAGGAGCCAGACAGCGGGTCTACCTGGGGCCGAGCCGCGCTCGGGGTAGTGCAGAATCAAGAACCAGGACCTCTCCCCCACAGGCGAGCCTACAGACCTGCCAGCTAGTAGGAGCCAGACAGCGGGTCTACCTGGGGGTCTACTCTCCAACGCAAATATAAAGCAAACATAAAGGTAAACAAATAACTCAAAAGAACCGTTAACCCGGTCAATCAAGTCAAAGTCCGACACGGGGTATCTCTACCCGCTACGTCCACCCTCCTGAGAACCAGGGTCGATCATATAATATTCTCCCTAAGGCACATTTTGATCTCCAGGATCGAATATCCTAGCGACAAGAGGGGAATGGGAGGGGACTTCTTTCATCACATGACCCTGGTCGTCACTTGATTCCTCTTCTATAGCCATGATGTTCGACTGAGTTTTTCTGTGCTGGTCACTCTCCACGCTCACCGCACCATAACTGTTGAAGCCAAAAATGGCCTCTATAGAGTTCGGGGTGTTGGGTCCGGCGTTCCTTCACTTGACCCGTGGCGCTCTTCTACTTATTTAAGAAATTAAGTAGCACCCTTTCCAACAGTCCGGGCTTTTGGAACAGTTGGTTATGCGCTTGATCCTTCAATTGGTATCAGAGCAGGTCACGGGTTCAAGACCGGGGGAGCGCTATTAAATCCTGATTTTTCCCTTCTACCTGCGTGGGTCCGGCGGATCAGGCAAACCGTGGACATGTGGTAACCCCACCTCTGAGCCGTGAAACCGTGGACATGTGATAACCCCACCTCTGAGCCGTGTGGGCCATGTGGTAACCCCACCTCTGAGCCATGTGGGCCATGTGGTAACTCCACCTCTGAGCCGACGGGTTGTGCTGGACGCCGGGGGGGATTGTTGGGTCCGACGTTCCTTCACTTGACCCGTGGCGCTCTTCTACTTATTTAAGAAATTAAGTAGCACCCTTTCCAACAGTCCGGGCTTTTGGAACAGTTGGTTATGCGCTTGATCCTTCACGGGGTCCCAAAAGAGGGGTGACCGCGCACCTACTACCCTCAAGCGAACGATCTAGGCACAAGATTAGGAACACAAGGGACAGACCCAAGGTCTCAGCATGGAGGACCCACCGCATACCCATAAGACAGACAAACTCTTCCCCTCCGAAGCCAAAGGCTGAGCTAAGACGCCTTCGGAGGGCACTCTCGGTCGACCGGAACATCTAAGGAGGGTCTCAAGATCAACTCTCCCCTATCCAGATGTGTCTCGGGTCTACACAAAATGCTCCTCACCCGCCCTACTGATGGCGCAAACTCGCCGAGCAATTCCACGACACGCTGCCCAAGTTGGGCCACTAACAGCGTAATTCCGTTATTCTAAAAGGCTGTCAACAGGTCATCAGGGGCTTCACGACAACTATACCTCGGGGCCCACACGGGACAAGCGTTTCACAAGCACACCGCTCGCCCAAGACGGAAGGAGTAAATCATACATAAACAGAGCATCACAGATATTAAAAAATATTACAGGAATATGAATTCCATACTTCGGCACGCAGGCCGGCAATATAAGCAAAAATAGGCCTTCGAGGGCCGGCACCAGCTTGGGCTTAAACCCGCTACTCCCCGCTTGGTACTGCAACACTTGTACGCCAACGTCTTGACAAGTGGCGGTTAGCTAAATGCCAGTTGGCTAACATAAGCTGGCCAAATACATTGCACACACCCCTTTTGGGGGGATATGGTGCGCATTCCCTGCAAACAGATAATATACAACTTCCTCGGAGTCTTCTCCGGGAACCCCAGAACATCACCAATTCGGCTCACACGTCCGGATGGGCTTCACACAGCATGCCTAAATCCGTACTCACACTTCCGGGCGCTAACACAGTTAATTGCAGGGACGTACACGTCAACCCGTCGAAGAGCTCCCTTCCCCCACCCGTTGGTGGAGAGGTGCTTCCATGCAAATATATAAACTGAGGGCTTCACCTGCCCAAGTAAAAACATTGTTACCCTTGACGCGTGCTTGGCGGCGGTGCCGGGAGAGAAGCTTCCGGTCGACCTTGCTGTAGGCGGCACCGGGAGAGGAGCTCCCGGCCGACCTCGCTGTAGGCGGCGCCGGGAGAGGAGCTCCCGGCCGGCCTTGCTGTAGGCGGCACCGGGAGAGGAGCTCCCGACCGGCCTTGCTGTAGACGGTGCCGGGAGAGGAGCTCCTGGCCGGGCTTGCTTTACCCTAGGCGGCGGCGAAGAGAGAACTGAGAGAGAGAGAGAGCCGAGCTCGGGCTGCCTCTAGTGGCCGGCGACGAGAGAGGGGGAGTAGAGCTCGGGCAACACTCGCTAGAGGCGCCCTGGACAGAAAAAATAGGAGGAGCCGGGCTACGCTCCTCCTTGCGGCGGCGGCCTTGACTGAAAGAGGTGGAGGCTCGGGCTGATCTCCAGGCGGCAGCCTGGACTGGAAGAAATGGAGGGGCTCGGGGGTGCTGCTCCAGGTCGATGCGGGAGAGAGATGCGGGGGAGGGAGACTGCTATAGATCGACAGGAGATAGAGATGTGGGGGCGGGCAGCTGCTATAGATCGACGGGAGAGAGAGATGCGGGGGCGGGTGGCTGTTTTAGACGGCCAGAGAGAGGGATGCGGGGGCGGGCGGCTGCTATAGATTGACGGGAGAGAGAGATGCGGGGGCGGGCGGCTGCTGTAGACGGCCGAAGAGAGGGAGGCGGGGGCGGCATCGGGCTGCTCCAGGCCCAACCCTAGCGGGGGAGAGGAAAATGCCTGGTGCCCTCTTCCTTTATTATTTCTCTCCTTTTTTGCTTGTTGTCCACGGTGCCCCCTCCTCCTCCTTTAATTGATTTCCCTTGCTGCTCTTTTCTGTGCTGTCCCGTCCCCCCTCAGCTCTTTATCTTTCTTTTTTTCTTTTACTTTTTTTCCTGTGCTTGTCCTGTACCCGAGCTCAACCCCCTGCTAATCTCTTCTTTCATCTTTTTTTTATTCCCTTTCCACCTGATGCCCCTTCCCCCTTATTTCTTCTCTTTTATATTATAATATTAATAAATATAATATTAATATATTATAATATTAATATATCAAACATATATATGAAAAACCTTTACAAATAAAATCTCCACGCGTAGGCACGAGTGCTCGTACGTCCTCGAACGGGGCTGTACCACACTGTCACTCAATAGCACGCATCTGGCCCGCCGTTTGGGGAGGATCTCGCTCGACCGGATACAGGGTTAAACAACAGAGAAAGCAGAGACAATTACAAAGACAAGTCAATACAAGTCGCGCGGACTCAAACACTAAGACAGCTGGTCTACTGCTATGGAGTCCGCATAATCCGCCAGGTCGCCAGACGCAACCCAAGCCGCGCGGACTGCCTGTTATTTCAATGCTAAGCTCTAGCTGCGGATCTGCAAGCCGCCTAACAGTGAGGTCGCCTAGCTGCCAGACCGCACAAACTGTGATGCCGAATAGAACAGTCCGCCTGAAGCAGGCGACTTATTGAACCCCGAACCAAGTTGCCAAAGAGAAGACCGTCTGGTCGTTGTCCGCGACCTGCTGTTTACCGCCTGTTGCTTAACCGCAGAGTCCACACTGTCCCTGACCGCAATCAGAGTCAAGTCCTGGCTTTCCAGCGCTATCCGCACAACCTACACAGCATAAATCTGTCAACTCTATCAAACCGCGCGGACACTAAAATTCAGTCCGCAGCAACTTATCGCGGGCTCACTTACTGTTCATTCTCTCTCTTAGGTTCACTATTCCTGATGTGACATGAGTCCGATTTATAGGCACGATGAGGAGTGTGGTCACCGCCCTAGCCGATAGGATTACCGCCATATCCCGCAGCAAGAACACGTGTCCGCAAAATCCACGGATACACTCCATTCCGCCGCGACCTGTGCAGGATAGCTAGTCTGCCAATGCATCACCAAGGCCGGACACATCGCCAATCCTCCTTGTCGCCAAAGGCCAAACCAACGCCAAGGCTTCACCAAGGTCAGACAGCAACACCAGTCCGCCTTGTCGCCAAAGGCCAAGCCAAGACTATCACAGCCTGTAACGCCCCAAAAATTGTATTTGAGTTGGTCGCGTAAAAAGGGATTTTGGTGCCTCTATAGGGGTACACGGCCTAGGACACGGGCGTGTCCAAGGCCGTGTCTGGCTGGTGTTTTGACCGTTTTCATCCCGAGAAGGACACGACAAGGAACACGGCTTAATGACACGGGCGTGTCATGTAACACGGGCGTGTGCCTACCCGTGTCAGTACCCGTGTTCAACAGGGTCGTGTCGGTTGGCGTGGAGGTTATATATGACACGCCCCTGGACACGGGCGTGTCGAGGAACCCAACACAGGCGTGTCGAGTGGGACACGGGCGTGTCTGAGCCCGTGTGAGTCTCTGTGTTCGACGATCGTGCCTGGATCGAGGCACATGGCCCGGGACACGACCGTGTGCCAAGCCGTGTTCTGCCCAGGTTTGTTGATTTTTGAGCGGATCAGAGTCGTTCGATTTCTTTATTTTAGATCCAACGGCCCAGGTGGTTTCCTACTCTGTTAAGGCCGTGAATGAGAGTTGAATCCTTCATTTCTCTCCAAAGCTTTCTCTCTCCAAGGAGTTAGAGCAAGGAGGAAGAAGGAGGGGAATTCCGGCCGCCGGCGGAGCATCAGAGCACCGTTTTGAGATCTGAGAGCGGATCCGTGGAGGAAAGATCGTTGCGAAGACTTCTATCCGAGTAGTTTTTCCATGGCGCTAAAGCGTACTACAAGGGTAACGATTCTCTACTTGAGCATGTGAAGCTCTTCCTTTTTGCATAGGGAATCCTGCTCTCGCGAGTGTGCGGTGAGTGCGTGGTGTTCCTTGGGGTTTATGTGAATAGTCCCCTGTATGTTGCATATAGAGTCCGAAATCGAAGTACGGGCATAGGCATTGTATGTGAAGCCTACCCAGACGTGTATTGTCTGGATCAGTGATGTTGCATCTGATATGTTTTACCGGAGAAGACTCCGTGCTTTGGGTTTTCGGGTTTCTACGCGGTAGATTGCAGCAGGGATCCTTGGAGGTTAGCTCTAAGGCGCACCCGGAAAACTGAGCGGAATCGTTGTTCTGCTAACTTGGCGGTCTGGGAACCGGACTTGAACATAACTGGGTTATGTGATTGTTTGGAATATTAGGATCCAAGAGAAGCTTGCCCCGTGCGTACGTCTTAAGGTGAACTACGCGGTTGAGCAACAGGCAAGTGGAATCAGACCTGGGCTATGTGATTCAGTGTGAGAGACCCGAAAAGGGGACTGGCCGTTGGCATAGTCGGGAGCCTTAGACAGTGGTTAGAAAGGCTAAGTGCTCATGTTGTTGCCATCCTAGAGGTGGTGGTGAAGACGCTGAAGTGTCAGGATTCACCGTTAATGTGCCCTGAGTGCACGGGGTGTTTGGCCGTGCGAGCCTACAGCTGTGGCGTAGAATGTTTTTTCATAATTGTTTAGCTGGGCTAATGATATGTAGGGAAGGAGCACCGCCGTCCCGAGAAAGAGACGGGGTCGTTATAATTTGGTTGGCTTTAGCTGACCGTTGCCTGTTTTCCACCATGTGGTGGAATGTTGCTTGCAGGTGCTGCGGAGCCGAGTGCAAAATAGCGGGCTGGATCCCATATTGTCGTGCTGGCCCTCGAAGGCCTTAGTGAACAGTTGTTTTCATTTTGTCATGTGTGACCGGCCTGCGAGCGGATGTATGTAAGACACTATTTTATAAGTGAACTATTGTAAGGCCATAAGGCCGTGTTCCCCCTTTCAGTGTATTTGGTTTTCATTCCTATTGTGTGGATGTGGACATTCATGATTATGGATTTAAGTTTTGGGTTCTTTCAACTATTTAAAAGCTTCCGCTAGAATGCTCTGTGTAGGACGAGTAGTCTTAATTAGATAGTATAGATAGTCTTATGTAACCCTTCCGACTGTCTGTGGTATATGGCGTCGGGTTTCAGCTGGACCTTCTGTTATATGCCATGTGACGGATGGAGGTGTTACAATTTGGTATCAGAGGGGTGTTACAATTTGGTCGGGCTTAAATGAATTTGTGGACTAATTCTTTTAAGTGGCGGTGAGCACATGTGTGCGTCTTCGTTATAACATCAAAAAGAACCCATGAATGTCCCCTTAGGAATGAAAAATACACTTGTTTTGTGGAATCTGAGTGTTCCAATGATTGCTTTTAGCAAATTGGTTGTCGTCTAATCGCATGTCTTTGCTTCTATAGCTAGCTAGGTGCGGTGCTTGTCAATCAGAGCGTCCGCAATCGACAGAAAGTAGTGCACCGAGGGACATGCCCACTACACCTCCTTCAGCGGAAACCATCAGGATGGTGGCTGAAGCCGTATTTGCAATGATTAATGTCCAACCTGCAGGGCAAATGCACCACGCACCTCCTGCCGTGGAACAAAAACTGGTTAGGGCGATAGAGCCGAGAGTGGTGGAGCGCGCATCAGTTGATCTGGTAGAGCCGAGGAGAGCTACGGAGAAACAACTTAAGCATGTAATGGGCTTTCATCCCCCAGTATTTGACGGGACTAGAACGCCAGCTCAAGCTGAGGACTGGCTCTCTTCGATAAAGAGAGTTTTGACAGCCACGTTAACTGAGGAGTGGCAAAAGACCATCATTGCAACTTTTCTTTTGGCGGGTGAAGTGACGTTGTGGTGAGATGAGTTGGAGTTTCATCTCTTAGTGGGTAGGTAGCTTGCTGATGTGCCTATGGAGGAATTTTCAAGATTGTTCCTAGCCATATATGTACCCTATGCTCAGAAGCTTGAGATGGAGAACCAATATTTTGGGTTGACTCCGGGATCCAGAAGCGTGGACGAGTACCTCCACGAGTTTACACGGTTGGGTCGGTATGCTGGGGCTATGTTTACGGAAGAGGAGAGGAAGACCAATCGATTTTATGAGGGTCTTCGTGGTGACCTACAGTTACTCCTTACTGGGCCTAAGGCGCAGGGCTTCCTAGCCTTGGTTAACTCGGCCCGGTCTTTGGAAAAGGTTGTGAGGAGGGTGCAAGAGAAGAAGGACTCAGGAGAAAAGAAGGCAGAGTTCAAAGTGCCTAATGCAAAGTCAGGATTCTGCAGATGGAACAAGAAGAATTGGACTTCGAACTCAGCCCCTTCGTCTGGTGCGTCAGGGGAAACCACAAGTCGAGTCCCAGGAGCTTGCTACAACTGTGGGAAGATGGGGAATTTTGCTCGTGAGTGTTGGAGCGGACGTGCAAAGTCCGAGAGGAAGTCTGGAGCGACTTATGAGGAGAAAGGGAAGGCGGTGGAGTCAACCGCGTCCAATCATGCTCTAGTCCAGCCTAGAGTTTATAATCTTGGTCTGCAAGAGGCCATAAAGCAAGTTGACGTGGTGACAGGTATGAGTTAATTTATAGCAGATTAACTTTTGTAGTTATTACCTCTTTTATGTGTCAGCTTACTTCTGTTGTTGCTAGGATTTGTACTGATTCTCGATTGTCCGGCGAGAGCCTTGTTTGATACGGGAGCTTCACATTCCTTCTTGTCCGAACGATTTGTGACACGCATCGGGGTCCCTCCCGCGATGACAAAAGACAAGTTGGATGTGTTGTTGCCCAATTGGTGCTCAATGCGCGCGGATAAGGTCTGTGTAGTCAAGATTCGGATTGGGGATCAGGAGTTTGATTTGTGAGCGTTGATTCTACCGTTAGTAGAGTTTGATGTAATCTTTGGTATGGACTGGCTCTCGTAGCAGCGAGCTTACATTGATTGCAACCGAAAGAAGGTTAAGTTGGGATTAAATTCTGAACGGGAGACTATGTTTGCGGGCATGAAGGGGTCAGGGAAAGTTTTGATGTCAGCCCTTCAGGTGACTAAGGCAGTTCGGTCTGAGGCAGAGCTGTTTGTCACTCTAGTGCAGACTTCGATGCCTAGGCCAGGTCTGGACAGTATCCCTGTTGTGTCCGAGTATCCTGATGTGTTCCCGGATGATCTCCCAGGAGCTCCTCCTCAGCGAGAGATAGACTTTACTATTGAGCTGGTACCAGATGCCAAACCGGTGTCACGCTCCCCCTATCGGATAGCGCCAAAAGAGATGGCAGAGTTGAAGGTGCAACTGCAAGAGTTGTTGGAGCAAGGTTATGTGCATCCAAGTTCGTTGACTTGGAGCGCACCAGTTATCTTCGTTAAGAAGAAAGATGGGAGCTTGTGGCTTTGTATCGACTACCGGGAATTGAACAAGCTTACGGAAAAGAATAAGTATCTGATTCCGAGAATTGACGATCTATTTGATTAGTTGGTTGGGTCAACGGTATATTCGAAGTTAGATCTGAAGTCCGGTTACTACCAATTGAGTATAAGGGAGAGCGACATCCCAAAAACAGCATTCAGTACGCGGTTTGGGCATTACGAGTTCACGGTCATGTCGTTGGGTTTGACCAATGCGCCATCCGTGTTTATGGATCTGATGAACAGGAAGTTCAGAGAGTACCTGAACCGTTTTGTGATAGTATTTATCGACGATATCCTGGTGTACTCGCAGTGTGAAGAGAATCACTACAATCACCTGCACATGGTGTTGGAGACGTTGAGGAGAAACCAGTTGTATGCTAAGTTCTCCAAGTGTGACTTCTGGTTATCCTCGATAACGTTCCTTGGTCATGTTGTTAGTGGAGAAGGGATAGCTGTGGATCCGACGAAGATAGTGGCGATACGGGAGTGGCCTGCTTTGACTACAATGGCGGAGGTCCGGAGCTTTCTAGGGCTTGCTGGATACTACAGGCGCTTCGTAGAGAACTTCACGCGGATAACGCTACCACTCACGACTTTGACTAGGAAGAATCAGAAGTTTGTGTGGTCTTCAGAGTGCGAACAGGCTTTTGAAGAGTTGAAGAGGCGGTTGACCACAGCGCCTATTTTATGTTCCCCAAGTGGAACCGAAGGGTTCGAAATCTATAGTGATGCTTCAGGCAGTAGTTTGGGCTGTGTTCTGCTACATCATAGGAGTGTGATAGCATACGTTTCACGATAATTGAAGGCTCACGAGAGAAATTATCTGGTCCATGACTTGGAGTTAGCGGCCGTGATATTTGCTTTAAAGCTGTGGAGGCACTATCTGTACGGTGTGAAAGTCGATATATACACCGTTCATAAGAGCTTGAAGTACCTGTTAGATCAAAAGGATCTGAACATGAGGCAGCGGAGGTGGATGAAGTTCCTAGGGGACTACACCTTCAAGATACATTACGTACCAGGGAAAGGTAATGTAGTGGCGGATGCGTTGAGTCGTTAGGTTCCTGCACAAGCCAATTGGTTATCGGTACATAATGAGAGATTGGTCCGTGAGTTGGAGGCTTTGGAGATATCTTGCGTCGACAAGCAGTCTAGTATTGAGGCGAAACTATTTTGGACCGAGGTGCAGTGTGACCTAGCTGATAGAGTTTGGCGGGCTTTGATTCAGGATAATAGCATGAAGCGGATCTTGGATGAATCATTGGATGGGTCAAATTCCCAATTTGTTGTTGAGGATGGGTTGCTAAGGAAAGACGGTCGCCTATGCGTTCCTAGTGCGGATAATCTTCGGGAGGAGTTGATGTACAAGGCTCATCATACCAAGTACTCAATCCACCCGGGAAGCACGAAGATGTATAGAGACATGAAGAAATTATTTTGGTGGCCAGGATTGAAGAAGGATGTAGCACTCTATGTGGCCAAGTGCCAAACTTGTGCTTTGTTAAGGCGGAGTGCCAGAAGCCCGGAGGTTTTCTAAAGTCCTTGTCTATCCCAGAATGGAAATTTGACGACATATCCATGGATTTTGTGCATGGATTGCCGAAGTCGCAAAGGGGAAATGACGTCATCTGAGTGGTCGTAGATAGGTTGACAAAGGTGTCGCGCTTCATCCAGATCAGGAAGGAAGATCCGGTGGAAAGGTTGGCCAAACTCTATGTGGAGAATATCGTACGGTTGCATGGTGTGCCCCGCAGTATTGTTAGTGATCGAGATGGACGCTTCACGTCGAATGATTGGAGGTTGGTGCATAGTCTGTTGGGTACTAAGCTAAAGTTCAGCACAACCTTTCATCCACAGACGGATGGCCAAACCGAGAGGGTCAACCGGATGTTGGAGGACATGCTTCGCATGTGCGTCCTAGATTTTGGAAAGCGGTGGGAAGATCACTTGTACATGATGGAGTTTGCGTATAACAACAGCTTTCAGGCAAGTATTGGAATGACACCTTTCGAGGCCTTGTACGGGAGAAAGTGTCGCACACCGTTATCTTGGTTGGAGACGAGCGAGTCGAAGCTTTACAAACGTCAAGCGGTGGAAGATGCCACTTCAGTGATACAGACAATTCAGGAACGGTTGAAGATCGCTCAGGACAGACAGTTGAAGTACTATAATTCAAAGCATAGGAACGTGGAGTTCAGTGTTGGCGACTGAGTGTACTTGAAAATCAAGTCGTTCAAGGGTGTCTCGCGGGTTCGACGCTTGAAGAAGCTGAGTCCGAGATACCTTGGACCATTTGAGATCCTGGAGCGTGTTGGCGAAGCAGCGTATAGATTGAAGTTGTCGGTGGAGTTGAGTGGGCTTCACGATGTGTTCCATGTATCAGTGTTACGTAAGGCGGTGCAAGAGACTTCGCAGATAGTTGCAGTTGATCAAGTGTCAGTTGATTACGAGTTGACGACAAAGGTCAAGCCTATACGTATAAAAGACGTTGAAGTCAAGCGACTCCGCAACAAGGATATCCGAATGGTTAAAGTCCGTTGGGATAATTGCGGACGTGAGGAGCTTTCTTGCGAGCGAGAACAAACTATGTTGGAAGAATACCCCGAGTTATTCCATTCAGGTAACTTGTAGTTTTGTGTACCTCTACTTAATTTTGGGACAAAATTCCTTAAGTGGGGGAGATTTGTAACGCCCCGAAAATTGTATTTGAGTTGGTCGCGTAAAAAGGGATTTTGGTGCCTCTATAGTGGTACACGGCCTAGGACACGTGCGTGTCCAAGGTCGTGTCTGGCTGGTGTTTTGGCCGTTTTCATCCCGAGAAGGACACGACAAGGAACACTGCTTAATGACACGGGCGTGTCATGTGACACGGGTGTGTGCCTACCCGTGTCAGTACTCGTGTTCAGCAGGGTCGTGTCGGTTGGCGTGGCGGTTATATGTGACACGCCCCCGGACACGGGCGTGTCGAGGAACCCGACACGGGCGTGTCGAGTGGGACATGGGCGTGTCTGAGCCCGTGTGAGTCTTTGTGTTCGACGATCGTGCCTGGATCGAGGCACACGACCTGGGACACAGCCGTGTGCCAAGCCGTGTTCGGCCCAGGTCTGTTGATTTTTGAGCTGATTAGAGCCGTTCGATTTCTTTATTTTAGATCCAACGGCCCAGGTGGTTTCCTGCTCTATTAAGGCCGTGAATGGGAGTTGAATCCTTCATTTCTCTCCAAAGCTTTATCTCTACAAGGAGTTAGAGCAAGAAGGAAGAAGGAGGAGAATTCTGGCCGCCGGTGGAGCATCAGAGCACCGTTTTGAGATCTGAGAGCGGATCCCTGGAGGAAAGATCGTTGCGAAGACTTCTATCTGAGTAGTTTTTCCATGGCGCCAAAGCGTACTACAAGGGTAACGATTCTCCACTTGAACATGTGAAGCTCTTCCTTTCTGCATAGGGAATCCTGCTCCCGTGAGTGTGCGGTGAGTGCGTGGTGTTCTTTGGGGTTGATGTGAATAGTCCCCCTTGTGTTGCATATAGAGTCCGGAATCGAAGTACGGGCATAGGCATTGTGTGTGATGTAACGTCCCGAATCGCTCTAGGCCCCTCGTGTGTTTTTTTGAGTCAGGAGGGTTGGCTCGAGTCCTGAGAAGTGCAGGGAGTTGGACTGCACTTGTGGAGGAGTGGAGAAATCAGTGCTATGAAGGGACACGGGTAGAGACACGGGCGTGTCCCTACCCGTGTGCGTGTGTGTGTCGAGTTACGCTCGACGAGGCGCGTCGAGATCGATGAGGTGTTTCGACATCGAATGACACGGGTAGCGACACTGGCGTATCCCCACCCGTGTGTGTCGAGTTACACTCGACGAAGCGTGTCGAGATCGACGAGGGGTGTCAACATCATATGATACGGGTAGCAACACGGGCGTGTCCCCACCCGTGTGTGTCAAGTTACACTCGACTAAGTGTGTCGAGATCGACGAGGGGTGTCGACATCATATGACACGGGTAGCTACACGGGCGTGTCCCTACCCGTGTGTGTCGAGTTACACTTGACGAGGCTTGTCGAGATCGACGAACTCGTGTCGAGGCCGACGAATTATGTGGCACGGGTAGAGACACGGGCGTGCCCCTACCCGTGTGCTCCAGTCGACGATTTAGATCGAGTTCGACGAATTGTTGAGGTCGTTGAAATGCATCCAGAGAAGGACACGACCGCGGACACGACCAGGAACACGGCCGTGTCATGGACACGGGCGTGTCCCAACCCGTGTCAAGTATTGAACCGACATTGAAACTGTCGTTGCCGCTTCGTTAGGCACGACACGGGTAAGGACACGGCCGTGTCCCTACCCGTGTCACTTTTTATATATAAGGGGGAGAGAAAACACTAGCCGTTTTCATGCTCATTTCATTCCCTATTTCCCGTGAGAACTCCTGGTGAGAGAGAAAACTGCTGGAGCAGGTTCTACAGGAGAAAATCTGCCATCACCGAGAAGGAGAAGATGCCGCCAAGGAGAATTACGAGATCCATGGCCGGAAATGGTGGTACCGCTGGAACTGATGTGAGTTTCCTACCCTCTCCCTTGGTGCTAGATCTATAGTTACTTTCTTAGGCGAGACATCGACTCAAGAGAGTCTTGATGGAGAGGAGGAGTTTTCTAGGAAAGGCCATGCTAGGACTTGTGTCCTAGGTTTTAGATTTCTTCAACCACGACCTCCTCCAATATGATGATAGGGGATGGTTTCGTGAAGGGTGTTGGCCTCTTGAGGTTGAATAAGGGTGGAGGAAATTCTGGAATGATTTGGGAAGATCGCCTTGAGGAGGAAGATGAACCGATGTCGTTCATTCCGCCTTAGGATGCGTGCAGAATTTGTATTCTGCGCGCAGCGAACTTCGTGACCATTTTTAGGTGTGATATGGCCAGATCTGGGCTTTCGGCTAAACACAAAAGTTGAAGCCCTTGAAAATACCTTTCCAACGAATGGTTGCACGACTTCAGGCAAAGTCTGTAGCCACAGGAAAATCTAAATGAAAATGGTGTTCAATAAATCCTGCATGCAAAAATTGTGTTCTGTACGCAGCGGACTTCAAGTCCGATTTCAAATAGGATAATGTCAAATCTGGGTTGAGATCTGAATACAAAAGTTGTAGACCATGGAAAGACCTTTCCAATGTGGGGTTACGCGTCTTCACCGGATTCCTGTAGCTTCGGGAATCTCCGGTCGACGTTGATGCCCAGATTCAATCTGTACCTAAACTCTGGGCTTTGATGGAAGAAAGATTTGGTTTCGGTAGAATTAATATTGCAAGATACTTGGCTTGGATGAACCCTTAAGATTAATCATTAGTTGCATGATTGATGTAGCTTATTAATCAGATTTCATATAATCAAATTGTGAAGCAATCTTATTTAAACGAATTGACTTGATAGCAATTGAAAGATTGATAATTGTACACTTCATGTTTATATTATGACATTATCAAATGGAAAGTGTGATAGATTTTTATATGCGCATCATGTTTATGTTACGTTGTCATCATTTGGAAAGTCATATAGATGAATAAATTATAGCCATGGGTAAGGTTGACTAATGGAATGAGTTTAGTAGTCCAATACTTAGAACGTCGTCTCCCTACGGGTAGTATTGTGAAGGGATGTAAGTGCGGTGTTGACCGTCACTTGTTTTGGTTGTGTTATGATAAGGTATGGATGGATGGTTGGGCTGTGTCCTCGTGCTTACTTTCGAGGCCCCTTCCATGTTGTGTTGATGTGGTATTTGCATGTGGTGAGAGTCGACACGCGGTGTCGTAATCCTGGGTTAAGGATAGTGTGGCAGGTCTACGGGCTCGCCAGTCATCACACTGATGGGAGTCGACAGTTAGACTTTGGGCGGTTGGGCTTGGTCCTCGGTGTTCACGTCCCGGGGCTCCTTCCGTGCCAGGTGAACGGTTGGGCTTGGTCCTCGTGCTCACTCTGAGGCTCCTTACGGGTCACACAAGGCCAGTTCGGGGCTTGGTCCTCGGTGCACATCTACCCGAGGCTCCCACTGGGCCATAGTACGCATGGGCTCCGCTGTTGTGTTCTTAGCGTTAAGGCGTACGGAGGCCTAGGTGAAGTAGTGTGGATAACCGCCTAGTAGTAGAAGTGCCCGTTCTACTGTCACCGCCTGGCCACGACGGCTGATGCCTGAGAGGTTAGCTACCTGCTTGAAAAGTGGGAACTATAGTCTGTGTCGACATAGCAATTGCATGTGTGTGATCATGTGTGAGTCATTGCATATCATACATAGCATTTCATAACATTGCACACCGAGATCCTCATCGTATAAGTTTGTATGGGCACTCATATACAATGAGTTACTTTTATGTAACCCGATCCTTAACTTATAAGTTTGTATGAGCATTCTTATAAGTTAAGTTACTTTCCTATTGTTTCTTATACTTGTTAGTTTAGTGTAGCTCTTAAATAACTGCTGAAGAAATTGATGCTGTTACTTTTACACTATTGCCACCTTCTTGTACATGTTATACTTATTATATATATATTGTACTCTTGTTCCTTTTCCCCGCCCGGTGCCGAGGAGTCGCCGGGGGAGCGAATATGAAACCACTTAGTTGTTACGACTAACGGTTGCTACATCTTCCTTTTTAGGAGGTCATGCCGCAGGTAGAGCAGCCGCAGACTACGCAGCAGGACAACCAGGCCAAGACGATAGGGCCTGAAGTGACGGTGTCGTCGATACCGTCAGCTACTGATGTTAGTACTTGATACTCTGATGTAGCCCGTTTGGGCAATGTTTAGCTGTACTCTGATAAATTGTAGAAACATGTTTTAGCTTCTCCATTATTGATGTATTTGGACATTATACTTAGTGTGGATTTGACTTCTGATTGCTTATTATATTTGGTTGGGTTGACATGTACTATTGATATTGTTGTAGCCGGCGGAATAGGCGTCTAGGGGTACATGTTAGCCCGTGTGCTAATGCTACCGCAAGACGACTGTTCTGGGCATAAGACTCCCACTTCGTGCCGTGTTTTGAGATCCGGGAGGGGGGGAGGGTCTTACAAATGGTATCAGTTTGCCACGGTCCTCAACTAAGAAGTCATTCAACAATGGTGCCACCCCCGTTTGGTTAGTCAGTTTGGGGACAAACTGACTTAGCGGAAGCAGTGGTGTGCCCATATGTAATTCACATTAAGTTTGTCCAACTTTGACCTTAAGTTAGCCAACCTGACCTTAGGAACGTATCTCTATACGTCGATCTCCTAAAGTTTGGACGACCCTAGGTATGTAAAACTATTGTATTAAGTCTTGCGAGATCCCCTAGTGCAAGCCCTTTTGTTTATAGCGGATTTTGAATCTAGCGGAGATAATAGACATGGCAGATTCCCTAGGGCATCCACTTTTGTTTATAACAAACTTGAGCTTGGTGGAGATAATGGATAGGGTAAAGTGGTTGGAAGCGGATCCTTTGGATGTTCAGACAAGTGTTAAAAGACCTACTGAAGTAGTAATTGGAGCAGGATTAGCAGTGGATCCTGCAAAGGTGCGAGCCGTGAAGGAGTGGTCGCCCTTGAAGTCGGCGACCGATATACGAAGCTTTCTTGGACTTGCTGGGTACTACCGCAAGTTCGTGAAAGGATTTTCTAAGATTGCCCTTCCTCTTACCTCCTTGACGAAGAAGGGTGTGCCATTTGAGTGGACACCTCAATGTGAAGCGGTTTTTCAAGAGCTGAAGGATAGGCTTACCTCCGCCCCCATCCTTGCACTTCCGTCGGGGAAGGAAGGATTTCAGGTTTACACGGACGCGTCATATCAAGGGATGGGAGCGCTATTGATGCAGCACGGGCATGTGATTGCCTATGTTTCAAGGCAACTGAAGAAGCATGAAATCAATTACCCGGCTCACGATTTGGAGTTGGGAGCATTGGTGTTCGCCTTGAAAGTTTAGAGGCACTATCTATATGGCGTCTACTGCGAGATCTTTTCCGATCACAAAAACTTGAAGTATGTCCACACTCAGAAGGAATTGAACCTGAGGCAACGACGGTGGTTGGAGTTTCTATGCGACTATGAGTTCACCATGAACTACCACCTTGGGAAAGCAAACTTGGTAGCCGATGCATTGAGTAGAAAAGTGTCAGGCTCTAGCCTAGAGTCTCGGTTGATGAGTATGGAGTTGGCTCGGATGATCGAGGAGATGGAAATTACTCTAGTATTCAAAGCTCCTTCGGCAGAGTATGTGTAGTATTTGACCAGCATGAGCATAGTTTGTGATATCCGGGACCGGATTCGGGTGGAACAAGAAATGGATGCGGCCTTGGCCCCGGCAATCAAGGCAATAGAAGATGGGACCACCGATGAGTACATACTAAAAGACGGCCTCATTTATTTTCATGGCCGGCTCTATATTCCTAAGGGCGGCAAAATCCGGGAGGATATCTTGAGAGAGGCACATTGCTCTCAATATTCTGTACACCTAGGTATAGCCAAGATGTACACCGACTTATAGAAGACCATGTGCTGGCCAGGAATGAAGAAGGATGTTCGTTACTATGTTACACATTGCGAAGCTTGTCAAAGGGTGAAGGCCGAGTGTAAGAGTCCTGATGGTTTGTTGTAGTCGTTGCCCATCCCCAAATGGAAGTTCGAGGATATCTCCATGGACTTTGTCCATGGGCTACCTCGCTCACGCTCCGGGAATGATTCGGTGTGGGTTATTGTGGATCGACTGACAAAGGTGTCCCGGTTCATTCCAATGAAGAAGGAAGCACACGTGGATGTTTTGGTACGCCTCTTTGTGGAGCAGTTCGTACGGTATCATGACGTGCCCAAGACAATTATTTCAGATCAGGATGGTCGGTTTACTTCCAAGGAGTGGAAGGCGGTACATGCGTATTTGGGCTCGCGCCTAACCTTTAGTACCGCGTTCCACCCTCAGACGGACGGGCAGTCTGAGCGGACCATCAGGACATTGGAAGATTTATTGAGGTTATGTGTGCTGGACAGAGGAGAGCCATGAGAAAGGCTCTTGCCACTAGTGGAATTCTCCTATAATAATAGCCATCAGGCGAGCATCGGCATGACGCCCCATGAAGCCCTTTACGGAAGAAGGTGCAGGACTCCCTTGTCTTAGGTGCAGGATGAAGATCCGAAGGCATTGGGAAATGAATATATAGATGATACTGATGCGGCGGTCAGATTGATACGGGATCGCATGTTGGAGGCTCAAAGTCGGCAGGCGAAGTACTATAACGCAAAGCACCAGATGGTGGAGTTCCAAGTGGGCGAAAAAGTGTTTCTCAAGATTCGGCCGATGCATGGTGTGTCGCGGGTACGTGGAGTGAAAAAGCTCAGCCCAAGGTATGTTGGGCCTTATACTATACTAGAAAGGATTGACCCGTTGGCCTATCAGTTGGAGTTACCACCAGAACAAGAGAATCTCCACGACATGTTCCATGTGTCGTCGCTTCGAAAAGCACTGTTGCGGCCCGACCAATATATTCCCACTACTGATGGTGCAGTGATGTCAGATAGGTCTGTGCGACTAGAGCCAGTGCGGATTGTTGACAGCGAGACAAGAACTTTGCGCCGCAAAAGTGTACCCTTGGTGAAGGTGCTATGGTCGAATCATGGGAAAGAGGAGTACACGTGGGAGCCAATGGATTTGATGCAGCAACGCTACCCGGAGATGTTTGCTCAAGGTAATTTTATTTAAAAGCATATGATAAATTTCCTGTTATGCTTTTCTCCCCACAGCCTAAGCCTGATTTCGGGGACGAAATCTTTTATTTTGTTTATAGGATTTGTAACGTACTGAATCGCTCTAGGCCCCTCGTGTGTATTTTTGAGTCAGGAGGGTTGGCTCGAGTCCTGAGAAGTGCAGGGAGTTGGACTGCACTTGTGGAGAAGTGGAGAAATCAGTACTGTGAAGGGACACGGGTAGAGACACAGGCGTGTCCCTACCTGTGTGCGTGTGTGCGTCGAGTTACGCTCGACGAGGCGTGTCGAGATCGACGAGGTGTGTCGACATCGAATGATACGGGTAGCGACACGGGCGTGTCCCCACCTGTGTGTGTCGAGTTACACTCGCCGAAGCGTGTCGAGATCGACGAGGGGTGTCGACATCGTATGACACGGGTAGCAACACGGGCATGTCCCCATCCGTGTGTGTCGAGTTACACTCGACGAAGTGTGTCGAGATCGACGAGGGGTGTCGACATCATATGACACGGGTAGCTACACGAGCGTGTCCCTACCCGTGTGTGTCGAGTTACACTCGACGAGGCTTGTCGAGATCGACGAACTCGTGTCGAGGCCGACGAATTATGTGACACGGGTAGCGACACGGGCGTGTCCCTACCCGTGTGCTCCAATCGACGATTTAGATCGAGTTCGACGAATTGTTGAGGTCGTCGAAATGCATCCATAGAAGAACACGGTCGCGGACACGGCCAGGAACACGGCTGTGTCATGTGGACACGGGTCGGGACACGAGCGTGTCCCTACCCGTGTCAAGTATTGAACCGACATGGAAACTGTCGTTGCCGCTTCGCTAGGTAGGACACGGGTAAGGACACGGTCGTGTCCCTACCCGTGTCACTTTTTATATATAAGGGGGAGAGAAAACCCTAGCAGTTTTCATGCTCATTTCATTCCCTATTTCCTGTGAGAACTCCTGGTGAGAGAGAATGTAATGCCCCGAAAGTCAAAAGAGCGATGGGTGACGTTTTGGGCCAGTTTTGGGTTCTGGCAGGAGGCACACGGCCTAGGACATGGGCGTGTCCCAGGGCGTGTCAGGCTGGGTCCGACGTTTTGGTCGTGAGGTCGACGATTTTGGAGTCGACGATTGTCGAGCAGAGAACACGGCCTGCGACACGGGCGTGTCAAGCCCGTGTCGACGATCGGCCCGGGGAGTCAACAAACTTCGCTCGACGAAGTGTGGAGACATGGCACATGGCCTGCGACACGGGCGTGTCGCAGGGCGTGTTGACCCGTGTCGACACTCGTCCCGGGAGTCGTCGAATTTCGCTCGACGTTGTGTCGAGACAAGGCACACGGCCTAGGACACGGGCGTGTCCGAGGCCGTGTCGTAAGCTCGACGAACTTCGCTCGGCGAAGTGTCGAGTGTCGAGACCGTGTATACGGCCTGGAGCCTAGGCGTGTTGAGTGGACACGGGTTAGGACATGGGAGTGTCCAGGAACCCGTATAGTTCTCGGGTTGTTTTCGGAATAAAAAGATGGGGGTACACGGCCGTGTCAAGTGGAACACGGGCGTGCCAGGTCGAACACGGGCGTGTTCGATGCCCGTGTGTTGTTCCAGGTGAGTCGATTTCGACGGCGAATGAGGCACACGGCCCTGGACACGGGCGTGTGCCAAGCCGTGTGCGATCCAGATTGGGCATTTCAGTCCCGAATCAAAGTCGTTCGTTTCTTTAATTGATGATCCAACGGCTGGGGGTTGTTACTGATGGGAAATACCCGGGATTGGGCCTTAGAAACCCTCACTTTTCATGAGTGGTTATCTTTCTAAAGCTTAGAGAGAGAGGAGAGCCAAGAAAGGAAGAATAAGCTAGATCCGGCTATTGGAGGAGCTTCGAAGCTCCAAATCGCAAGCCGACTCCGGATCCACGGAGGTAAAGCTAGTGCGGTGCTTTTCATCCGCTTACTTTTCCATGGCGCCAAAGAAGAATGCAAGGGTAACAATTCTCTTCTTGAGCATGTGTAGCTCTCCTTCTTTGCATAGGAAGCCCGCTCTCGCGAGTTTGCGGTGAGTTGGAGGCGTTCCTTCGGGTAGATATGTGAAGTACCCGTTGTTTAGAGTCCGTAAGCGAGAACGGACATAGGCATGATATGTGAAGCCTATCCGGACATGTTGGTCTGGATCGGTGATGTTGCATTGCATAAATGCCGGAGAAGACTCCGTGCTATTGGTTGTTTTTCGGGTTTTCTACACGGTAGATTGCAACAGGGAGCCTTGGGGATTAACCCAAAGGTGCACCCGGAAAACTGGGCGGATGCGTGATCCTGCCAACTTGGTGGACTGAGAGCCAACTTGAACATAACCGGGTTATGTGAAATGTGATGGAAATGAGACTCGGGAGAAGTTTGACCAGCGCATATGGCTTAAACTGTCGTTGCGATATGAGCACGGGTTAGATGGAACCGTACCCGTTCTATGTCGTTCGGTTAAAGAGACCTAAGGGAACGTGGTACTTGCCGTTGGCATAGATGAGGGTCTTCGGCGGTCTATGACTTAAATTGTCGTGACTCAGGCCGAGAAGACAAAATGCTTATAGGTTTGGCCGTCAAAGTGGCGGTGGTGAGTCCGGAATGTCTATGGCTTTAATTGACGTGACATCGACCGGTTCACCGAGAATGTGCCCTGAGGGCACGGGGCGTGTGGCCGTGCGAGCCAACGTCTGTGATGGAATGAATATTGTTATATTGCTCGCTTATGCTAATGAAATGCAGGGAAGGAGCATCGTCGCCCCGAGTTGGGGGCGGGATCGTTATAATTTGGTCAGCATTGCTGACCGTTGCCTTGTTTTGCCACCGTGCGGTGGTTTGTTGCTTGCAGGTGCTGCTGGACCAAGCGGTCAATAGCGGGCTAAAACCCAATTTGCAAAGCCGGTCCTCGAAGGCCTAAATGAAGTGTTTACTGCTTTATTCATGTATGACCGGCCTGCGTGCCGTGGTTTGTAAAACATGTAATATGAAGTGAACAATTTTGTAAGGCCTTAAGCCTTGTACTGGTGTATGTATAACATTCCTATTTGGTATTAGTGGACATTCATACTTTAGTGCTGGGTTCTTTATTGCAACTTACTAATTGCTTCCGCTAGAATGCTCTGTGTAGCACGTAATGATTGGTTGGATGGTTTCCACGAGTAACCACCCGGTCTGTCTGTGGTATATGGCGTCGGCCCCAGCCGGACCTACTGCTATATGCTATGCGACGGATAGGGGGTGTTACAATTTGGTATCAGACTACTAGTTTTGGTCGGGCTTACGATGAATTCGTGAACGAATTCTTTTTAAGGGGTGGTGAGCACGTGTATGTGCGTCATCGTTATAACGGTAAAAGAACCCATGAATGTCCACTTAGGAATGTAAATACACGTGTTTAGGGAACCTGCGTGTTACTATAATTGCTGTTTGCAATTTTATTTGGTCGCTAAATGGTGTTTTGTACCACTATAGGTGAACAGAAGTGGTGTTGGGCCGTCGGAACGTCGAGTTTCTGAGGCTAGTAGTGCACCAGATGTTGCTCCTGCAACACCTCTATCGGCTGAGAGCATAAGATTGGTGGCCGAAGCAGTGTTGGCCGTGATAAATGCGCAGCCTGCAAGGCAAACGCAGCAGCCCGCTCCTGCGATGGAGCAGGAACCTCTTCCAGAGGTTGAGCCGAGGAGAGTGGAACATGTGGTAGTGGAGCCGGTGGTGCCAAGGAGGGCAACCGAGAGGCAGCTTAAGCATGTAATGAGCTTTAACCCTCCGGTATTCTCGGGGTTGGGAACCCCATCTCAAGCTGAAGACTGGCTCTCCAGGGTGAAGAGAGTCATAACAGCAACGAAGACGGAGGAGCGACAAATAACCACCATCGCTACGCTCCTTCTGGACGGTGAAGCGAGAATGTGGTGGGAAGGATTGAAGCTGCATCATCTGAGAGGTAGACAACTTATCGACGTCCCGATGGAAGAGTTCTCGGGATTGTTCTTGGCTAGATACCTCCCTTCGGCGCAGAAGATAGCGTTGGAGAATGAGTTTCTGAAGTTGGTTCAGGGTGAGAAGAGCGTGGATGAATATCTCCATGAGTTTACTCGTTTGAGCCGATATGCTAGCTCCACCATCGCGGATGAGGAGCGCAAGACGAATCGATTCTACGAAGGCTTGAGAGATGAGTTGAGGTTGCTACTCTCGGGGCTGATGACGCAGGGTTTCTTAACCTTGGTCAACACGGCCCGGTCCTTGGAGAAGGACATGAAGAATGTACAAGCAAAGAAAATCTTGGGTGATAAGAAATCTGAATTCAAAGTGCCGACTACTTCAAAGTCTAGATATCGGAGGTCCTTCAAGAAGCATAGGACTTCGGGTCCAGCTCCTTCTGGTGCTTCTGGGGCGACTACGAGTCGGACCCCGGGCGCCTGTTTTACTTGTGGAAAGACGGGGCACTTTGCCCGCGATTGTTGGAGCGGACATCCCAAGTCCGAGAGAAGGCCGGGAGCGACCTATGAAGAGAAGGGTAAGGCGGTGGAGTCGACCGCGTCCCACTATGCTCCGGCCCAACTAAGGGTGTATAATCTTGGCCAACAGGAGGCCATCAAACAGGCCGATGTGGTGACAGGTACGGTTTAATTTATAGCAAATCAATTTCTTTGAATACTTGTTGTGCATATGTTACCTTACCACTGCTTGTTTAGGATTTGTTTTGATTTGTGAAAATCCGGCAAGAGCACTCTTCGATATGCGAGCTTCACACTCCTTCTTGTCCGAGGAATTTATATCACGCATCGGAGTCCCTTCTTCGATGGCAAAGGATAAGTTGGATGTGTTGTTGCCCAATGGGTGTTCGATGCGCGCGGATAGGATCTGCGTTGTTAAGATACATATTGGGAATCAAGAGTTCGATCTGCAAGCGTCGTTACTTCCGTTGGTAGAGTTCGACGCTATATTTGGCATGGACTGGCTCTCGGAGCAGCAAACCTATATCGATTGCGGTTGCAAGGAAGTCAAGCTGGGAGCAAGTCGTGAAACGACTTTTACGGGCTTAAAGGGGTCGAGCAAGACGTTGATGTCCGCTCTTCAGGTGGTGAAGGCGGTTCGTGCCGGTGCAGAACTGTTCTTTACACTAGTGGAGGTTGTGAAGCCGAAGCCCGCGTTGGATTGTATTTAAGTGGTATCGGAATACCCTGATGTGTTCCCCGCAGATCTTCCTGGAGCCCCGCCTCAGCGGGAGATAGATTTTACGATTGAGCTAGTGCCAGGTGCAAAGCCTGTGTCACGATCTCCCTATCGGCTAGCGCCTAAGGAAATGGCGGAGCTGAAAGTTCAACTGCAAGAGTTGTTGGAGTAAAGGTATGTGCGCCCAAGCTCTTCGCCTTGGAGCGCGCCGGTCCTCTTTGTTAAGAAGAAGGACGGAAGCTTGAGGCTATGTATTGATTATCGGGAGCTCAACAAGTTGACGGAGAAGAACAAGTACCCGATCCCCCGGATCGATGATCTTTTTGATCAGTTGGTCGGGTCGACGATGTACTCGAAGTTGGATCTCAAGGCTGGGTACTATCAGCTGCGAATAAGGGAGAGTGATATCCCGAAGACAGCGTTCAGTACGAGATATGAGCATTATGAGTTTACGGTCATGCCGTTTGGGCTGACTAATGCGCCGTCGGTGTTCATGGATTTGATGAACAGGACTTTCAGGGAGTACTTGGACCATTTTGTGATCGTCTTCATCGACGATATTTTGGTGTACTCGCAAAGTGAGGAAGATCACTTCAAGCATTTTCATTTAGTTTTGGAGACGCTAAGGAGGAATCAGTTGTATGCCAAGTTCTCGAAGTGCGAGTTTTGGCTATCCTCAGTGGCATTCCTCGGTCATATAGTGAGTGAAGAGGGTATTGCTGTGGATCCGGCAAAGATTGTTGCGATACGGGAGTGGCCTGAGCTTGCTACGGTAGCGGAAGTCCGGAGCTTTTTGGGGCTTGCCGGCTATTATAGGCGCTTCGTAGAGAACTTCTCGCAAATAGCTTTACCTCTCACTACTTTGACGAGGAAGGAGCAGAAGTTCGTTTGGACGCCGGAGTGCGCACGAGCTTTTGAGGAGTTGAAGTGTCGGTTGACCACGACGCCTGTGCTGAGTTCGCCATGTGGGACCGAAGGCTATGAGATTTATAGCGACGCTTCGGGCAACGGTTTGGGTTGTGTGCTACTGCAACACGGAAGTGTGATAGCTTATGGCTCGAGACAGCTAAAGGTGCACGATAGGAACTATCCGGTCCATGACTTGGAGTTAGCGGCCGTGATTTTTGCCTTGAAGCTGTGGAGACACTATTTGTACGGTGTGAAGATTGATATCTACACCGATCATAAGAGCCTGAAGTATCTGATCGATCAGAAGGATCTGAATATGCGGCAGCGTAGATGGATGGAGTTCCTGGGGGACTATACATTCAAGATCCACTACGTGCCGGGTAAAGGTAATGCGGTTGCAGACGCGTTGAGTCGCCGAGTCCCAGCTCAAGCAAATTGGCTATCTGTGCATGATGAGTGGTTGGTGCGGGAGTTGGAGGCGTTGGAGATTGTTTGTGTGGATTGGCAATCAAGTGCTGAAGCAGTTCTGAATTGGACTGAAGTCCAATATGACCTGGCTGATCGGATTCGGCAGGCTTTGGATATGGATGTCCATATGAAGCAGTTCATGGTAGAGGCTCTGGATGGGTCAAATTCCCAATTCGTTGTGAATGACGGATTGCTTTGGAAAGACGGTCGTCTGTGCATCCCAAGTGTGGGTAATTTGCGGGTGGAGTTGTTGTACTGGGCACACCATACCAAGTACTCGATTCACCCGGGGAGCACGAAGATGTACCGCGATGTGAAGAAACTGTTTTGGTGGCCGGGTTTGAAGAAAGATGTGGCGCTCTACGTGGCAAAGTGCCAAACTTGCGCCTTGGTGAAGGCGGAATGCCAAAAGCCGGGAGGATTTCTGAAGTTCTTGCCTATTCCGGAGTGGAAATTCGACATCTCTATGGACTTTGTACACGGTTTGTCAAGGTCGCAAAAGGGGGACGACGCCATTTGGGTGGTCGTGGATCGGTTAACGAAGATGTCGCATTTCATCCCGCATAGGAAGGATGATCCGATGGAGAAGTTGGCAAAACTGTATGTGGATAATATTGTACGGCTTCACGATGTGCCCCACAACATCGTGAGTGACCGAGATGGGCGGTTCACGTCCAATGATTGAAGGCTTGTGCAGCAAATGTTGGGAACAAAGCTGAAATTTAGCACAGCCTTCCATCCGCAAACAGATGGGCAGACCGAGAGGGTCAATAGAACCATGGAAGACATGCTTCGCATGTGTGTCTTGGATTTCGGAAAACAATGGGAAGATCACCTTTATTTGGTGGAGTTCGCGTACAACAATAGCTACCAAGCGAGTATCCAAATGGCGCCCTTCGAGGCCCTATATGGTAGAAAATATCGCACGTCGTTGTCTTGGCTAGAAACGGGTGAGTCAAAGTTGTACAAGCGATCAGGAGTGGAAGATGCTACTTCTTTGGTGAGAATCATTCGGGAGAGGTTACTTATCGCTCAGGACAGACAAACGAAGTACTATAATGCCAAGCACAGGAATGTGGAGTTCGTTGTGGGCGATTGGGTGTACTTAAAGATCAAGCCGTTCAAGGGTGTCTCACGGGTGCGGCGATTGAAAAAGCTAAGCCCGAGGTACCTTGGGCCGTTTGAGGTCCTGGAGCGCATTGGTGAAGCGGCCTATCGGTTGAAGCTTTCAGCGGAGCTTGGTGGATTACATGATGTATTCCATATTTCGGTGCTTCGGAAGGCGGTGCAAGAGCCTTCGCAAGTGATCGCGGTTGATCAAGTACCGGTGGATAGTGGGCTGACGACAAAGGTCAAGCTCGTGTGGATTGAGGACTCGGAGGTCAAGCGGCTACGCAATAAAGAGATCAGGATGGTCAAGGTCCGATGGGACAATTGCGGTCGTGCGGAGCTCTCTTGGGAACGAGAGCAGACTATGCTTGACGAGTATCCAGAGTTGTTCCGCTCAGGTACAATTTAATTTTGTACATGTCTTTCCTTTATATAATTTCGTGGACGAAATTCTTTTAAGAGGGGGAGAGTTGTAACGCCCCGAAACTCAAAAGAGCGATGGGTGACGTTTTGGGCCAGTTTTGGGTTCTGGCAGGAGGCACACGGCCTGGGACACGGGCGTGTCCCAGGGTGTGTCAGGCTGGGTCCGACGTTTTGGTCGTGAGGTCGACGATTTTGGAGTCGACGATTGTCGAGCAGAGAACACGGCCTGCGACACGGGCGTGTCGCAGGGCGTGTCAAGCCCGTGTCGACGATCGGCCCGGGGAGTCGACGAACTTCGCTCGACGAAGTGTCGAGACATGGCACACGGCCTGCGACACGGGCGTGTCGCAGGGCATGTCGACCCGTGTCGACACTCGTCCCGGGAGTCGTCGAATTTCGCTTGACGTTGTGTCGAGACAAGGCATACGGCCTAGGATACGGGCGTGTCCGAGGCCGTGTCGTGAGCTCGACGAACTTCGCTCGGCGGAGTGTCGAGTGTCGAGACCGTGTACATGGCCTGGAGCCCAGGCGTGTTGAGTGGACACGGGTTAGGACACGGGCGTGTCCAGGAACCCGTGTAGTTCTCGGGTTGTTTTCGGAATAAAAAGATGGGGGTACACGACCGTGTCAAGTGGAACACGGGCGTGTCAGGTCGAATACAGGCGTGTTCGATGCCCGTGTATTATTCCCGGTGAGTCGATTTCGACGGCGAATGAGGCACACGACCCTGGACATGGGCGTGTGCCAAGCCGTGTGCGATCAAGATTGGGCATTTCAGTCCCGAATCAAAGCCGTTCGTTTCTTTAATTGATGATCCAATGGCTGGGGGTTGTTCCTGATGGGATATACCCGGGATTGGGCCTTAGAAACCCTCACTTTTCATGAGTGGTTATCTTTCTAAAGCTTAGAGAGAGAGGAGAGCCAAGGAAGGAAGAAGAAGCTAGATCCGGCCATTGGAGGAGCTTCGAAGCTCCAAATCGCGAGCCGACTCCGGATCCACGGAGGCAAAGCTAGTGCGGTGCTTTTCATCCGCTTACTTTTCCATGGCGCCAAAGAAGAACGCAAGGGTAACGATTCTCTTCTTGAGCATGTGTAGCTCTCCTTCTTTGCATAGGAAGCCCACTCTCGCGAGTTTGCGGTGAGTTGGAGGCGTTCCTTCGGGTAGATATGTGAAGTCCCCGTTGTTTAGAGTCTGTAAGCTAGAACGGACATAGGCATGATGTGTGAAGCCTATCCGGACATGTTGGTCTGGATCGGTGATGTTGCATTGCATAAATGCCGGAGAAGACTCCGTGCTATTGGTTGTTTTTCGGGTTTTCTACACGGTAGATTGCAACAGGGAGCCTTGGGGATTAACCCAAAGGTGCACCCGGAAAACTGGGCGGATGCGTGATCCTGCCAACTTGGTGGCCTGAGAGCCAACTTGAACATAACCGGGTTATGTGAAATGTGATGGAAATGGGACTCGGGAGAAGTTTGACCAGCGCATATGGCTTAAACTGTCATTGCGATGTGAGCACGGGTTAGATGGAACTGTACCCGTTCTATGTCGTTCGGTTAAAGAGACCTAAGGGAACGTGGTACTTGCCGTTGGCATAGATGAGGGTCTTCGGCGGTCTATGGCTTAAATTGTCGTGACCTAGGCTGAGAAGATAAAATGATCATAAGTTTGGCCGTCAAAGTGGCGGTGGTGAGTCCGGAATGTCTATGGCTTTAATTGACGTGACATCGACCGGTTCACCGAGAATCTGCCCTGAGAGCACGGGGCATGTGGTCGTGCGAGCCAACGTCTGTGATGGAATGAATATTGTTATATTGCTCGCTTATGCTAATGAAATGCAGGGAAGGAGCATCGCCGCCCCGAGTTGGGGGCGGGATCGTTATAATTTGGTCAGCATTGCTGACCGTTGCCTTGTTTTACCACCGTGCGGTGGTTTGTTGCTTGCAGGTGCTGCTGGACCAAGCGGTCAATAGCGGGCTAAAGCCCAATTTGCAAAGCCGGCCCTTGAAGGCGTAAATGGAGTGTTTACTGTTTTATTCATGTATGACCGGCCTGTGTGCCGTGGTTTGTAAAACATGTAATATGAAGTGAACAATTTTGTAAGGCCTTAAGGCTTATACTGGTGTATGTATAACATTCATATTTGGTATTAGTGGACATTCATGCTTCAATGCTGGGTTCTTTATTGCAACTTACTAATTACTTCCGCTAGAATGCTCTGTGTAGGACGTAATGATTGGTTGGATGGTTTCCATGAGTAACCACCCGGTCTGTCTGTGGTATATGGCGTCGGGCCCCGGCCGGACCTACTACTATATGCTATGCGACGGATAGGGTGTGTTACAAAGAAAACTGCTGGAGCAGGTTCTACAGGAGAAAATCCGTCATCACCGTGAAGGAGAAGATGCCGCCAAGGAGAATTACGAGATCCATGGCCAGAAATGGTGGTACCGCTGGAACCGATATGAGTTTCCTACCCTCTCCCTTGGTGCTAGATCTATAGTTACTTTCTTAGGCGAGACATCGACTCAAGAGAGTCTTGATGGAGAGGAGGAGTTTTCTAGGAAAGGCCATGCTAGGACTTGTGTCCTAGGTTTTAGATTTCTTCAATCACGCCCTCCTCCAATGTGATGATAGGGGATGGTTTCGTGAAGGGTGTTGGCCTCTTGAGGTTGAATAAGGGTGGAGGAAATTCTGGAATGATTTGGGAAGATCGCCTTGAGGAGGAAGATGAACCGATGTCGTTCATTCCGCCTTAGGATGCGTGCAGAATTTGTATTCTGCGCGCAGCGAACTTCGTGGCCATTTTTAGGTGTGATATGGCCAGATCTGGGCTTTCGGCTAAACACGAAAGTTGAAGCCCTTGAAAATACCTTTCCAACGAATGGTTGCGTGACTTCAGGCGAAGTCTGTAGCCATAGGAAAGTCTAAATGAAAATGGTGTTCAATAAATCCTGCATGCAGAACTTGTGTTCTGTATGCAGCGGATTTCAAGTCTGATTCCAAATAGGATAATGTCAAATCTGTGTTGAGGTCTGAATATGAAAGTTGTAGACCACGGAAAGACCTTTCCAACGTGGGGTTACACGTCTTCACCGGATTCCTGTAGATTCGGTAATCTCCAGTCGAAGTTGATGCCCAGATTCAATCTGTACCTAAATTCTAGGCTTTGATGGAAGAAGGATTTGGTTTCGGTAGAATTAATATTGCAAGATACTTGGCTTGGATAAACCCTTAAGATTAATCATTGGTTGCATGATTGATGTAGCTTATTAATCAGATTTCATATAATCAAATTGTGAAGCAATCTTATTTAAACGAATTGACTTGATATGAATTGAAAGATTGATAATTGTGCACTTCATGTTTATATTATGACATTATCAAATTGAAAGTGTGATCGATCTTTATATGCGCATCATGTTTATGTTACATTGTCATCATTTGGAAAGTTACATAGATGAATAAATTATGGCCATGGGTAAGGTTGACTAATGGAATGAGTTTAGTAGTCCAATACTTAGAGCGTCGTCTCCCTACGGGTAGTATTGTGAAGGGATGTAAGTGCGGTGTTGACCGTCACTTATTTTGGTTGTGTTGTGATAAGGTATGGATGGATGGTTGGGCTGTGTCCTCGTGCTTACTTCCGAGGCCCCTTCTATGTTATGTTGATGTGGTATTTGCATGTGGTGTGAGTCGACACGCGGTGTCGTAATCCTGGGTTAAGGATAGTGTGGCAGGTCTACGGGCTCGCCAGTCGTCACACCGACGGGAGTCGACGGTAAGACTTTGGGCGGTTGGGCTTGGTCCTCGGTGTTCACGTCCAGGGGCTCCTTCCGTGCCTGGTGAACGGTTGGGCTTGGTCCTCGTGCTCACTCTGAGGCTCCTTCCGGGTCACACAAGGCCAGTTCGGGGCTTGGTCCTCGGTGCACATCTACCCGAGGCTCCCGCTGGGCCATAGTACGCATGGGCTCCGCTGTTGTGTTCTTAGCATTGAGGCGTACGGAGGCATAGGTGAAGTAGTGTGGATACCCGCCTAGTAGTAGAAGTGCCCGTTCTACTGTCACCGCCTGACCACGGCGGCTGATGCCTGAGAGGTTAGCTACCTGCTCGAAAAGTGGGAACTATAGTCTGTGTCGACATAGCAATTGCATGTGTGTGATCATGGGTGAGTCATTGCATAGCATACATAGCATTTCATAACATTGCACACCGAGATCCTCATCGTATAAGTTTGTATGGGCACTCCTATACGATGAGTTACTTTTATGTAACCCGATCCTTAACTTATAAGTTTGTATGGACATTCTTATAAGTTAAGTTACTTTTCTGCTGTTTCTTATACTTGTTAGTTTAGTGTAGCTCTTAAATAACTGTTGAAGAAATTGATGCTGTTACTTTTACACTATTGCCACCTTCTTGTACCTGTTATACTTATTATATATATATTGTACTCTTGTTCCTTTTCCCCGCCCGGTGCCGAGGAGTCGCCGGGGGGGGGGGGATGTGAAATCACTTAGTCGTTTCGACTAACGGTTGTTACATCTTCCTTTTTAGGAGGTCACGCCGCAGGTAGAGCAGCCGCAGACTATGCAGCAGGACAGCCAGGCCAGGACGATAGGGCCTGAAGTGACGGTGCCGTCGATACCGTCAGCTACTGATGTTAGTACTTGATACTCTGATGTAGCCCGTTTGGGCAATGTTTAGCTGTACTCTGATAAATTGTAGAAGCATATTTTAGCTTCTCCATTATTGATGTATTTGGACATTATACTTAGTGTGGATTTGACTTCTGATTGCTTGTTATATTTGGTTGGGTTGACATGTACTATTGATATTGTTGTAGCCGTCGGAATAGGTGTCTTGTGGTACAGGTTAGCCCGTGTGCTAATGCTACCGCAAGGCGGCTGTTCCAGGCATAAGACTCCCCCTTCGTGCTGTGTTTTGAGATCCGGGAGGGGGGGGGGTCTTACATGTAAAGCCTACCCAGACGTGTATTGTCTGGATCGGTGATGTTGCATTTGATATGTTTTGCCGGAGAAGACTCCGTGCTTTGGATTTTCGGGTTTCTATGTGGTAGATTGCAGCAGGGATCCTTGGAGGTTAGCTCTAAGGCGCACCAGGAAAACTGAGCGAAATCGTTGTTCTGCTAACTTGGCGGTCTGGAAACCGGCCTTGAACATAACTGGGTTATGTGATTGTTTGGAATATTAGGATCCGAAAGAAGCATGCCCCGTGCGTACGTCTTAAGGTGAACTACGCGGTTGAGCAACAGGCAAGTTGAATTGGACCTGGGCTATGTGGTTCGGTGCGAGAGACCCGAAAAGGGGACTGGCCGTTGGCATAGTCGGGAGCCTTAGACAGTGGTCAAAAAAGCTAAGTGCTCATGTTGTTGCCATCCTGGGGGTGGTGGTGAAGATGCTGAAGTGTCAGGATTCACCGTTAATGTGCCCTGAGTGCACGGGATGTTTGGCCGTGCGAGCCTACACCTGTGGTGTAGAATGTTTTTTCATAATTGTTTAGCTGGGCTAATGATATGCAGGGAAGGATCACCGCCGTCCCGAGAAAGGGACGTGGTCGTTATAATTTGGTCGGCTTTAGTTGACCGTTGCCTGTTTGCCACCATGCGGTGAAATGTTGCTTGCAGGTGCTGCGGAGCCGAGTGCAAAATAGCGGGCTGAAGCCCATGTTGCCGTGCTGGCCCTCGAAGGCCTTAGCGAACAGTTGTTTTCATTTTGTCATGTGTGGCCGGCCTGCGAGCCGATGTATGTAAGACACTATTTGATAAGTGAACTATTGTAAGGCCATAAGGCCGTGTTCCCCCTTTCAGTGTATTTGGTTTTCATTCATATTGTGTGGATGTGGACATTCATGATTATGGATTTAAGTTTTGGGTTCTTTCAACTATTTAAAAGCTTCCGCTAGAATGCTCTATGTAGGACGAGTACTCTTAATTAAATAGTTTGGATAGTCTTATGTAACCCTTCCGACTGTCTGTGGTATATGACGTCGGTTCCAGCTGGACCTTCTGTTATATTTCATGTGATGGATGGGGGTGTTACACAGCCAAACTCTGCAACAGCTGTCCGCCTAACCGCGGACACAACTCCAGTCCGCTTATCCCGAGCCCACAACATCGCCACCAAGGTGGACTCAGCTGACACAGCTCCAGTCCGCTTATACTGCGGATACCTCTAGTCCGCATATCCCACAGACTGCTCCAGTCTGCATATCCTGCAGACTGCTCTAGTCCGCTTAACCTGAGTCCACGACCCAGCTCCAATTCGCATGCAGTTGCGGACACAACTCCAGTCCACCTTTCCCAAACTCACAACCAAGGCACACAACACTTCTGTCGAGCTTGACGGATTGAGACGCAGTCCGCACTCCACTGCGCGATCTTCCGGGATTGAGCCAAACTTGGACTTGGTTCAGAACCAACCAAGTCCACACCACTGGCCACAAAGGCCAGTCCGCACTTACTGGCGGACATAGAAACCAGTCCGCCTGACTCAGCAAACTCCAACACCTGTCCGCGCTAACTAGCGATCTCCGCGGCTTTCACTTGCTGCTTCCCCAGAGCATGACCTAGGCTTCTGCCAAGCCGGTCTGCCGAGCTCCAGTTCTTCAGTCCGCTTCTTGCCGGACTTCGCGGATAGAGTTGCTATCCGCCCGGTTACCTTCTGGGATCCAACTGCTTGCAGAGCATAGGACGGCCTGGCTAACCGCCACTGCCGTGCGAACAGACCACCCAGGCCGCCACAGAACAAGCCGTCTGCACCAGCCCCGCCGACCTGGCTGTCCGCCAACCCTGTCTGCGTAGTCACCCATTTTCACTTCACAATTTTCAACACTCCCCATTAAATTGAGAAGTGGTGAACAACTCTAGTAGCTCCCGTAACCTTGCACATGGTCCCTCTGATAACGCGTTCGAGGAGATGTCCAGAACACAGTCCTTGCCCCGCATATCCTGGACCATGAGGGAGGCCTCCAGCATCTCCCAAAAGGAGCCATGCTTCCCTCTGCCTTCTTCTTCTGCTTCAACCTCCACTCATGCATCACAGGAGTATCACCAACAACCTTGGGCTCAAGGGCCGAAGCCTCGTTACCTCTGAGAGTAGTCACTTCCTCAGCTTTGGCGTCAACCACCTCCTTGATTCTTGTGGGGTCATCACAGCTAAAAGGTACTCGCTCGACCTGAGGCCATGTAAGGAAACATGAGACCAAGCTCGTCGTGTTCCCTTCGCTATATCGAGCTGGTGGGTTACTGATCCTCTTCGATCTCCGAAGAACCTGATCATGGCTAACCACCTCCGCTGCTTTTCCTGAACCAGCTCCGTTCCCGGGCAAAACCGAAACAATGCTCCCCTTGCTTCCTGAACAAGAAGCCACCGCACTGGAACCAGAAGCACCTGGAGCAATGCTTCCCCTGCTACCTGAACCAGAAGCCTCCGCTCTCAAACAAGAACTACCTAGAACATCGCTCCCCCTGCTTCTCGAACCAGAAGCCTCCGTCTTCGAGCCAGAAGCACTTGGAGCATCGCTCCCCCTGCTTCCTGACCCTGACGCCTTTGCCCCGGAGCTAGAATAACTTGGAGCTCCTAGCGACTCAGGCAGCTCCATCTGATCCTTAACAACAGCCTCCTTCAGCCCACCATCTGACCTGCTCATCTCTAACTCCACATAAGAGCTATCCCAGTATGACGTCAGCTCATCGAAGACAACGTCTCTCGACACGATGAGCCTCTTCGTCGCAGGATCCATACACCTTCATCTTCTCCTCTACTCATCATACCTAACAAAGACTAGCTTCGTCTTGAGAGCAACTAGAGAGTGTACGTAGCAGGTAGATCCAAACACTCGTAGGTGCTTTACACTGGGCTTCACCTTGAACATCAGCTCATATGGAGTCTTCACATTGATCGGACTAAGAGGCATTTGATTGATGACATGAGCTGCACATGCCATCCCTTCTGCCCAAAAAGCCTTAGGAGCGCCTTTGCACTGAAGCCAACACTTGCAGGTCTCAGTCAACCAACAGATCATCCGAACTGCAACACCACCTTGTTGTGAAGTCTGTCCATAAGAAAGCTCCTTCCAGATCCCATGCTTTCTGCAAAAGTTCGAGAACTCGGTTGAGCCGAACTCACCACCGATACTTGTCCTCAACATCTTGATCCGCAGGCCAAGCTGGCCTTCCACAAGCTTCTTAAGCTCCACAAACAAGCGGAACATGTTCGACTTCTCCTTCATGAAGTATACCCAAGTATACATTGAATAGTCATCAACCAATATCAGCATGTACTTGCTGCCTCCAAGAGTAGCAGTGACGGTCGGTCCAAGCAGAGCACAATGGATAACCTCTAAAGGTGCCTTACATCTAGACTGTGCCTTATCAACTATAAAGCGATAAGCTTCACCATGCTGACATCCCGCACATCCCTGACCATCTTCATAGGATGACAATCTAGGTAAGCCTCTTACGAGTCTTTTTACTGTCATTGCTTTCAACTTGTTCATCCCTACATGCCCCAATCTTTCATGCCAGATAGCTGCACTATCACTAACCTTCATCCGATCAACACCAGAACTTTTTGATGACCAAACTAAGTTCTTCTCCTTACTCCCAACATGAGCTACGTTCGCCGAGAGCAAGACAACCTTGCACTCCTTCCTGAGATGACCATGCTGCTTGCATCTATAGCACCTTGGTCCTTCCTTCCTCTTCCCATCACGCCTAGGAGAAACACTCCTCTCTTGCTGATATGAAGTAGAAGGACCATCCTCCGCAACAACCTTCACCTCCTTCCTGAGCAACCCATCAAGGGAAGTCCAAACCTCCACAGCTGACCGACATCCACTGATGTGGTCCAAGAGCTCCGATGAGATCACCTGCTTGAGAATAGACTCCGCTTTCGCATTTGTCTCCTTCCAAGCTCTCATCTTTTCAGCATTGTCAGCAGTAACCTCTTGTCTTTCTGCTCCGCATACTACCTCCCAAAGGTCCTCGACAAGAAGAAAGCTCTTCAACAAGACTTCCACCTATCAAAGTTCGTCTCTGTAAGGAGTTCAATTCCAAGACCACTTGCATCTACCACTGCCATGGTTCTACCACTGATTCCCTCTTGACAAGAGCAAACAACCACTTTAGTTGATCACTGCTTATCCACTCCAATCCAGCTCTGATACCATGTTGAATTTTCCCGGACCTTGGAGTGAGCAGGGGTTATCTCAACTTAAGTCAGTTACAACCAGAAACACATGCAGCAATAAGAGTCTTTATTGATTAACATCAATCTTCTTTTCTTCTCCTCAGTTTTTGTTGGAAAGGGCGTGCGACCGTATCCCACCTCGCAAGGTATCCGGGCTGCCTTCCTTAAACTCCCTTAGAGGGCTGCAGCCCAACCGATCCAACCCATCTCCACGTGTCGCGTTCGGCCCAAGCCCAACAACGGGTGAGCTAACTTAAACTGGCCAGTGGCGGGTTGTTGGAGGCCACATCCTCCTTTACATGAGCCAAACTCGATAGTCAAACGTGCTCCACGGGGACTTCCCAGGAGGTCACCCATCCCGTGAATACAACAGCCCGAACACGCTTAACTATGAAGTTTTTCCACTTCTCATCACCAATTGAGCTGCCTTCCTTGAACTCCCTTATAGGGCTGCAGCCCAACCGATCTAGCCCATCTCCACGTGCCGCGTTCGGCCCAAGCCCAACACCGGGTGACCTACCTTAAATTGGCCACGTGGCGGGTTGTTGGAGGCCACATCCTCTCTTAGATGAGCCAAACTCGATAGTCAAACGCGCTCCACGGGGACTTCCCAGGAGGTCACCCATCCCATGACTACTCCAGCCCGGATACCTTGTGAGGTGGGATATGGCCGCACGCCCCTTCCAACAATGGAGTGCCCCAGGTTCCGCTAGGGACGACTGAGAGGAGATGTGTTGTTTACACAGTTAAGGTCAGCCTTTGCTGACACACGTTACAACAATTTTTTTCAGTGTAAGGATCGCAAGCAAAAGCAAGCTCGTCGGCCAAGACGGCCTAAGCCTAATGAAGTGGACTTTCTGTTTAGTAGCTTGTTTTGTTGAGTGCTATGCCTTGTGCATTATGTTTCCGGCTTGCACGCTGATGTAACATAGGAGTGTCAAGACACGTTACTCTGTTTGAGGTTGTTTTTTTAGTTTCTGTATAATTGGATATTGTAAGGCCTTAAAGTCGGTTCGTACTCTTTTAGTAGTGGATAACTTCTGATTGGTTGGTTGTTTCTGCTGTTTATTTCTGAGTTTTGAGTTTGGTAGTTTTTTAACATCTTATAATGCTTAAGATGTAGAGTCTGTATATTGTGGGGCCCCGGCCGGACCCATATTATACGGTCATTACAGGGGAGGTGTTACACCTCAAGTGCTCCAGCAGGGAGGTCCCACCACGTACACGGAGGTTTGAGAGAAACCTCCCTTCTGCAACTAAAAGCTGGGCGGGGGTACTAGGAAGACATGCACTTGGCGAGTATCTAGCTTGGGTGGACCTCAAACTCCTCCAAAAATCCATTTCTAGTACCCCCCCTGGCGGGCTATTTATGGAGAAATATTGAGGGGTGGAGAGTATCCAGCCACCACTAGTGAGTACCAAGGGCTACTCGTCCATACTCGCGAGATACTCGCCTCTGCTCTCACAATCTCGCCTCTATTCACTCATGCTCGTCTCTGCTCTCTCAAGCTCGCCTTTGCTCGCCCAAGCTCGCCCAAGCTCACCTCTGCTCGTCCAAGCTCGTCCAAGCTCGCCTCTGCTCGTCCAAGCTCGTCCAAGCTCGCCTCTGCTTGCTCAAGCTCGCCTCTACTCGCTCAAGCTTGTCCAAGCTCGCCTATGCTCACCCAAGCTCGCATATGCTCGCCCAAGCTCGCATATGCTCGCCCAAGCTCGCATCTACTTGTCCAAGTTCGCCTCTGCTCGTGGCGATCTCAACGAATTATGAGTTATACACTCAGTATCACATTTACTCATGCACTGATAAAATGAAGATCTTACACTCTTGTCATGGATGAAGGTTGACACCTTTAACGGAGCTTTTTTCAATATATGTCACTGACAAAGCCGATGATGACTACTACTAAAAACTCTAGCAATCACGACTGGCATGACTTGATCTGTGAATATAGTGGTTGGTTGCTTGCCTCTAATGAATCTCAAGAACATCTCAAAAACCCAACAAAATAATTCTATGGTTTTAGTTGCTATAAAAGCCCCACCAATAAACACATTATGTCAATGATTATTCACTCCGATGAACGACACACAAGCTAAATTATATTTGTTAAGACGATAAGTTATATCAAAAATAATATCATTGTCAAAAATGTCGTAATCAATTTTATTATGACTCTGCTTGCCTTAAAAAACATTAAAAAAGAAAAACATAAAAAAACTACACTCTGTTTGCAGGAAATCCAGTAAAGAAGAAACAGACGAAATCCGGCTGGATTTTACTATACCACTGCATATCTTAGGCTAAATCCAATCGGGTATTTGCTCTTCACTCAAATTTCACAACAAAAGAAAAAAAATTACCTGCTATTACGACAACTGTTCAGAAATTTCAGAACTTCAATCTATGTTTTTCTAAAACTAGATGAAGCAAGCAGTGGAAGAACCATCCAGAAATCACAATGAAGGAGTAAGAGGAGGAAGTGAATGTCGCGATTCAGATACATGAGTAAGGCGGAGATAGGTCGACGTCGGCCAAAAGAGGTTGGTTACCGCCGGCGAAATGACCTGATTTTCAGATCAGGGCAGGTTTTGTGGAACCTGGAACATTGGAACATGAGCGGGAGGGAAAAATGAAAATTTGAGTGGAGGGAAAACAAAGATGTGGCCACACACACAATTGAGGGTATATATATCACGCACAAATTTTTGATACCTTTGAACTTGAAAGTATCAAAAAAATTTCGGCAACTGATTTCTCAAATAGGGGGTTTGATACTTAACACCCTTTAATTGAGGGTGTTTGACACATTGCACCACAGCTTTAAAATTTTGGCAATTTGCACTCTTCAATTGGATTTCGGAATTTTAGATGGTGCATTTGGAGTTTTAAAATAAATAATTTTAATAAAATGAGGGTTCATTTGGAATTTTAGAAGGTGCAAAATACTAAAAATTTAATATGAGTGTGTAATGTGTCAAATACCCTCAATTAGAGGAGGTTAAGTGCCCAAAATACCTCAAATAGAGAATAGAAAAAGTTTTGGAACTCGTTCTATTTTGACACGTGCTCCATCCGATTTTTGACCCAAAAAAACGCTGACGCACGCCACCATCCAAGCCAAACTACAATTACTGGCCGGTGGCCGGTCATTTCCACTCTTCAGTCCAAAGCCAGGTTGAACGCGGAGGAGGACGTTGGCTCTCTCCCCTCCAATGTCCTCTTTCGCCGCCGGTTCCTCTTCCTCCGCCGGTTCCTCTTCCTCCGCCGGTTCCTCTTCCCCCTCCGCCCATTCCCCCGACCGGCATCCGCCATGCTCCTCCTCCGTCACCTCCCGACTCCACCCCCTCACCTTCTGGTGCCATGAATGCGACATGAGCGTCTCCCTCCTCCCCTCCCCTTCCTCCCCTCTCCTTTGTCCCGACTGCCGCCGCCTCGACTCCCTCCTCCCTCTCGATTCGCCCTTTCCTCACTCCATCCCGCCTCTCTCCCTCGCCCCCTTCTTCCCCTCCCACCCCTCTCCAGATCTCTCCCCCTCAAACCCTACCGCCGATTCCGACTCCCCTCGCCCTCTTCCCGCCCCCGACGATGCTATCGCCGCCATCCCCACAGTCGAGATCGATGACGTGGCTGCCATCTGCGCCATCTGCAAGGACGGGCTTCCCCTTGGCTCTTCCGTCCGCCGCCTCCCCTGCTCCCATCTCTTCCACTCCGACTGCATCGTGCCGTGGCTTTCCCTCTGCAACTCCTGCCCCCTCTGCCGCTCCTCGATCCCATGCCTCCGCCGTCCCCGCCGCCGCCGCACGCCGCGCCTCCGCATCAGCCTCCCAGATCGAGCCGATCCCGTCGACATTGATATGGAGGCTTCCTTGCGCCAGATCTTGGGATCTCCGTGGGTCGCCGCGTCCTCGGCGGTCTCACCGACGCAGATGGGGCTGGACGAAATGGGATCAACGGGTCCGGCGAACAGCGGGGAGACTGTGACGTCGGAGTGGCACATCAATGGCAGCTGGGGTGGTCTGGAGGACTCTGAAGTAGCCGATGCCATGCTATATGATGTCTGGGAGGACGTGTTCGCTTGAATTTGGAAGAGGGCTTCTCTTCTCCATTTTCCAATTTGTGGAGGTATGATTCATGATATGTTGTGATTAGATTGATATTTGTTGCAATCAGCATGTTAAGTTTAATCGCAGCTAGCTAGCTGAGATATTTGCTTTTATTTATATAATTGGAATTTGTTACGGCGGGGCCGGCGGGCGGATATTGTTCTCGAGTTTCTTCTGTTCTACTGGTTCGTGAAAATTCGTAGAAAAGTGGTTGATTCAAAACCCTAGCCCATCCCATAAATTTGTTGGATTTAATTCTGTTAATTAACGGTGTAAATGTGTTTGTGAAGAGTAGTTGGCATTGCTGCTTATCCCGTTGTAGCTTGTATTTATCAACACTAGCCTGGTGCGGAGTTTAGGGTCCGGTAACGCGTTATCAAGCGTTATCAACACTAGCCACTGCCTTGCCAAACGGAGCCATAATGAGCTGAACATCAGCTGGGTTTTAAAATCTTGTTTAGAATTATTTACCTCTTTTAGTCAAATTCAATCGATGTTTAGAGGACGGATGAATATATATAATTACTTAAATATATTCATAATTCTACATCATTAAATGGTTAATAAAAAGATTGAAATTACTAAAGATTGAAGAAAGATTTGGCGCATTAAATGCTAATCTATTAATCTTTGTATAAATGTTATATAACAACATAGAATTTGTCATCAAATCAGCAATTAGGAGTATGTTTACGTGAACATAATTGGGAGCATAAATGAGGGAGAAGATAAATGCTTAAGCCCTATGTTTTGTCAAGCTTATTTAGAGTCGGAATGACACGTTGGAGGTTGTGTTAGGAACCGTCTTTCATGAACACCTGATCTCGCCTAAGGAATTCCATTCATTTTTATGTTCAAAATTAATTTTTTCATGATAGCGGTCATAACGTTGTCACGTCAAGCCAACATTTCATGATGGTGATGTTTTTCTCCCAACTCAGCTGATCAAAAACGTCACGTCAAACTGATGACGGTTCTTGACCATCGTGTTTACAACCGTCACCGCCGTGCCAAACTGACCCTCAATTGTTATAAATATAAGCTAACCTTAACATATATGGAGCATCCATTAAAATCACTAGTTTGTTAGTTCTTAAGGATTATTTTGATGGGATTAGTTTCTTAGTTCTTATTTTCTCTTCTATGTTATTCTCTTTTGCATTTTTTTCCATAACGAAAAACCATTAAGGACATAGATAGGATGTATATTGCTCATCCAGGAATGCATTCTCCTTACAGGAATAATTTGTTGTATTTGTCTTGTTGGGCTAGCCAGATTATTAAAAACTTTTGCCTTTCCTTTAGTTAAAAATTTAGGGCTCACTAGACTTTACCGAGAACTTCTTGAATCTTGCTATAAGTTTGAGGGGAATTGTTGGCATGCGGCCTGGCGAGTGTGAAATAGTGGAGTGCAGAGAAAACCATGTTGACAAGAGAGAGTAGGGAGAAAAAGAGGTGCTGAGAAGCGCTCCAGCTTGGAGGAGGCTGACGGAGCTGGTGGCTTAGGGAGAGTCGCGCGAGCAGGCGATGCCCTAGGAGGATATCGACATGGAGAGAGCGAGATTTTTATAATAATAATAATTGCTTACCCTCTTTTCCATTCCTTCATCCGTTACTATGACAATAATTCAAATTAAGGCTCTGTTTGAGACAACTCTGGCGGATTGAAAAGCTGTTGTCCGGATAGAGCTGTTTTAAAATAGAATTCTGGTGAACAGTTTTGAAAAGCTGCAGAGTGTTTGGGTGTTCTGTGCAGAAGTGCGCTTTGAAGAGCGATTTTCTATTTTTAGCTATTTGGAGAAACAACTTTTGGAAGCTGTTTTTTTAAAAACAAAAATATATAAATATATAAAAATAACTGATAACAGACGTCTTTTACATAGTTCTAAAAAATAGAAAAAATCACATGTACACGCATGCACAATAAAACACACACACAGACAAACACACACACACACACATACACATACACAATCAAAAACACACAAAATACACACACAATATACACAATCAAAAAACACACACACAATACACACACACACACATACACAATAAAAAAAAACACACACAAATATACACATACACATACACAATCAACACAAACACACATACAAAATCAAAAACACACACACACATACACAGATACACAATCAAAAAACACACATTCATACACAAAAACACACACACAAACACAAATCCATATACACACACATTCATACACAAATCCATATACACACACATTCATACACAACACACAATCACACACACACATCCCTACAAAATCAAAAAAAATCAAACATATAAATCCAAACCCCAAAACTTCATGATTTAAGAGGAAAAATTACCGCCGATTGAAGAGGGACGAGGAAGAGCGAGCCGGAATCCAAACCCTGTTCAAGCTGGATTTCTGCTGTCCGACGGAAGAGGGCTCGATCTCTGGAGTCCTCGATCTCTGCTGTCCGAAAGCTAGGGCCGAAGAGAGAGCCGGATATAACCCACTGGAGTCCTCGATCTCTGCTGTCCGACGGAAGCTAGGGCCGGAGAGAGCGCGAAGCCGAGCCGACGGAAGCTAGGGCTGGAGAAGACGACCGATGCTAGGGCTGGTCGTCGATCTCTGCTGTCGCCGATGCTAGGGCTGGAGAAGAAAGCCGATCGGGAAGAATTTGCTGTCGCAGCCGATCGGGAAGAATTTCTGTCGATCTCTGCTGTCGCGATGTCGCCGTTCGAGAGAAGGAGCAGAAGGGCTGCGGGATCGGGGAGCGACGCGGGATCGGGGAGAAATAAAAACGTGATTTTAAGAGAGCTGAACGCAGGGAGTGAGGGGCTTACGGAAAAGAGCTCTGAGAGCGGCTCTTCAAACCGCGATTCCATTAAAGAGCTCTTCCAAACAGCGGCAATAACAGCTCTGGCGGCTGGGAAAGAGCTTCTCCAGCCGCCAGAGCTCTCCCAAACAGAGCCTAAGTCAGTTTGTCTAAAATACTCCTCACAAAGCTTAACATAAATGAGTTTAAATACGTGTGCATAAAGGCTCGAGCGGCACTCTATGTTGTGAAACGGCGGCTCTAGGGTATGGAGTGTGCCTCCTTAGAAAATCTGTTTACAGTCTCAAAGAGATGCAAGCTCATTCCGGCGATGTCTCAAAATTGGCTTTTACGTCATTTTCTTCTTCAATTTGGAACGCCTTTGGTTTGCTTCTTTGGTCTTTGGATTGAGCTCTTGAATACTTGTACGATAATGCATTTGTTTCCATTGGTCGAAGGTGCGTAATGCCAAGGAGTAGGAAACTGAGAAAATGTTATTTTGAGTTTTCTATTCTTTGGGTTTATAGTGCCATCTGTTCTTTGGACTCCTCTGTTTACATCTTGCGGTTGGACAATGAATTCTATAAAACTTTGAAATGTAATTGTTCCGCTATTTTGGTTAGATGTGGTCATAAGCTAACATTGGGTTGAACTAACAAAGCTTCTAAAAACTCTCTAAAAATGTTGATTTTTATTTTCACATTAAGATGAACAAAAAAGGAAGCGTCGTAAGAGTTATAATACTACACTATGTGCAAGAATATGAAGTATGCAAAAATAATCGAAGAACTGAAATTGAACTGAGTGGTTTGGGTCAGTTCTCTTAGGGCTTGGTTTGATTTAGGGCCCAAAATTTTCAAAATGGATCGCTCAGTTTAGTTCTTGAATCTTATATTCGGGTACCCAGGATCGACTAGAGAACTGAATTTATTGAAATTAAGTATCAAATATAGAAATTGTCCGACCTTTATTTCATTTACTATGCGCCTTCTGAAATAGTCCAGATTAAGTTAAATTTAAAAGCTTCACACTTTTTGCAGATCCACATCTTTTTCAATGTCTGATAATGTTGTAATCAAAAAATAGTCTACACCATTGTATGAGTTTTTTGTTCTTCTAAAGGAATGTTAGTGCAAAATAATTTATGCATATTTTTTTTTGTTATTTCTAAATATATAATTGTTAGATCATATTATTTCATTTACAACTGATATTTTGTGTTTATAATTTGCTTAAATGAATATAATAATTAAACATTTTTACTGATACATAAGTTTATATGAAAATTATTATGAAGCGTCGGCGGAACTGAGAATTAAACCGAGTTTTTTGGTTTAGAACTAAATCTATATGAATCGATTATTAGCTTTGATGGAACTAATCCGAACCGACCAGAATTTTAGTGATACAGGAAATGACCTAGATTTATCATTTCCTTTTTTTTGGGTGGTGTTATTTGTACACATTAAATTACAATTTGTAACTCACGGATATTTGTATATCTTAAAATTATATTTGTACACCTTAAAATTATATTTGTATCCTGGTAGGCTATTTATACTCCAATGTTTGAAATTTTAAAACACACATAATGATCATTTTAAAAAACAAAAACTACAATGGAAAGTAGTACAAACGGTAACTGTTAGTCTTGTGGATGGAATCAAGGATCAGTTGGTGATGTGAGCTAGCGTTAAGAGCTTACATCAAGGAGGTAAAGGGTTCGAGACCCAGCCTCAACACCCCTCCGCACCGAGAACACGTGTGAAGAAGAGTTGGGTGTGCAGGGCCGCGACCCATGTTGTGGGCTCGACCGGCGGGATTAGGCCCGTGAATGAGCCGGTCCATAACATCAAAATGCGCATTTTGATGTTATGGGCCGGCTCATTCACGAGCCTAATCCCGTCGGTCAAGCCCACAACATGGGTCGCGGCCCTGCACACCTAACCCTTTTCCAACGTGTTCTCGGTGCGGCGGGGTGTTGAGCTCGAATCTCGAACCATTTACCTCCTTGATAAGAGGCACTTAACGCTTGTCCTCATCACCAATTGAGCCGCGGATTGGTGAGGGTGTAGGCCTTCAGATTGCTTGTTGATCTTCAGGAGGCTTTTAGACAGATGTTGATGGATTGTCTCTTGAAAGCCCTGAAGCAAAAACCGATGAAGAACTTGAGTTGTCTATGAGAGCTATTATTCTTTCAGTTTTCTGTGAATTATTCTTTCTTTTCTGTCATAACTAACTGATTTCCTTATTTCTTGTTGTCTGTTGAAAAAGAAAAATAATCATTATATATTATCACATGCAGATTCAGCTTTTGAATTTTGAATTCTTTTCCTTGACTGACTGCCGAAATTCTGGGAGTTGAACGACTGAATTTTGTCTTTAATGAATTTCTCTAATTGTCCCAGTAAAATAAACCAAGTAATAATTCTGTGGAAATCATAATTAATGCTGTCATGAAACAGCTATATTCATAAGAATATTGTGCATTAATTATCAGAGCATTACAGACATATAATATAATTTGAAATTCATCTGCCTTAGTCGAACTGAAATCAAACAAAGAAATAGTCGAACTGAAATCTGGGAGAAATTAGTCGAACTCAGCAAATTCTCGTCGACCTGAGATCCAAATTCATCGAACTGAAACTTCTCCTTCGTCGAGCTGAGCTCCAAGATCGTTGACCAGAAAATCAACTTGCCAAACTGAGCTCCAAATTCGTCGAACAGAGATAGTCTTTCGTCGAGCTGAAACTACTGAGGTGAGATCGAAGTTCGTCGATGTCAGCTAGACTTTCGTCGAACACAACTCAGAGAAGAAACCTGAGTTCGTCGATCTGAGATCGACGATCGTTGAGCTCTGTTCAGCTAATCTTCGAACGACTTTCTCTCTCTTAGAAAACTGCTTTTCTCTAGAGGTCTTCTGTCTCTAAGTTTTCTGAAGTTGAGAACCAATCAATCTAGGTTGTTGATTGACCTTGACTCTGATAAAAACCTATGATCATAGACTATACATGTTGGGTCATCTAACAATCCTAATAGTGAACTTAGACCAAATCAACCCTAAACATAGGTGGGGTTCCAACAATCTCCCCCTATTTTGATGAGGTTACTATGAACAACATAAAAGAAAAATCACAAAACATAAAATAATAACTGACAGAATTATAATGTTTCAGCAGATATATAAACAAGGTGCCTTGTGAAATATTAACAACAAATAATAATTAAGTTAAAACAAACAGAAGTTGAAAATCTGTCAAACTTTCTTTGTAGCATCCTGTGAAGTTTCAGCAGAAGGTTTAGTAAAGATTATTTCTCTCTTCGGATCAGTTGCTTCTCTTATAGTCATCTTCATAGCTTCTGCTCCAAGAACTTTCACAGAAGCAGTTCTTGACACAATTGCTTCAGGATGTAAAGACATATAAGAATCAACATTGAAATTTTTTTGTACCTGATATTTATCCAATTCTTTCTTTCTGTAAGAAGACATAGTTGAATATTGAGAAGTATCTTTGCCTTCTTCCTTGACTTTTTTGATCTGTAAAAGAGCTATCAGCTCATTAAATCTGACCATTCTAGAATTTGGATCCATTTCAGGATCTTATGTTAGAGAGTGACCTCTCTGGACTGGAAACTTCTTTCTGATTATCTTCTGATTTCTATTGTTGACTGCTATTGTACAACCCCGTATTCGCAAGTCTTGAGTTTTTAAGCTTTTGGAGTGGTTTGAGCTCTTGGTGGCCAATTTAGGCCTATCCCTCGGAATATACTAGTAGGGGGAGGAAAAATCTGCCTCCCCCAGTGGCCCCTTTTTTGGGGGGAGCGGGTGCCACAGGTTGGCGGGGGCGAGACCGGCCCGTGGTCGGGCTCTCGCCCCGCCCCGCGGGTTGGCAGGGGCGAGACCGGCCCGAGGCCGGGCTCTCGCCTCGCCCCGCGGGTTGGCGGGGGAGAGATCGGCCCGGGGCCGGGATCTCGCCCCACCCCGCGGGTTGGTGGGGGCGAGACCGGCCCGGGGCCGGGCTCTCGCCCCGCCCCGCGGGTTGGCGGGGGTGAGACCGGCCCGGGGCCGGGCTCTCGCCCCGCCTCGCGGCTTGGCGGGGGGGGGGGGGGGGGGGGGAGACCGGTCCGGGGCCGGGTTCTCCCCCTGCTCGTCTTGGGTGCCCGGGGAGATGAGGGGTTTGGCTCCCCCCATCCTTGGCCCCCTCTTGGCCATGCTTTTACCGTTTTACCCTTGGGGTGGAATTACCTTTTTGCCCCCCGGCGTGGCTGTTTTCTATTGGCCCAAAGCCTTTTGGCACCAGGGGTATTGTTGACATTTTGGTCAGTGGGGTTGGAAAAACTATAAATAGGCCCTTAGGGGTGCCTTGGAGAGCATCACTTCTTCACTCTCTTTTCATCCTTCAAGGCACCCTAGCTCTGCATTGGCTAGGGAGGAGGAGACCTCAAAGGTCTTCCGGGTGTGAGGTGGGACCTCCACGCTAGAGCCGAGGGTCTGCTCCTAGTTTCCCAAGTTTTCGGTCCGTGACGTTCCCCCGAGTGTAGTAGGTGTGAGATCACCCCTCTTTTGGGACCCCGAACTCCACAGAGGTCATTTTTGGCTTCAACAACTATGTTTCTTGTATTGTTGCTGACTACCTTTAGAACTGTGCTGTTGTTTGCTGCTGCTGTAAGATGGTCTGGAAGAATGGGAAGATGATGCAGACCTTTGTCCTTGAGCAATCCTGCCAGCTGATCCAGTTGCAGGAGGAGGACCTCTCCTATACTGTGGAGGAGGAGAGTATCTCCTATTCTTCTTCCTATATTTCATTTCTTTTTTAGAATATCTCATCCAGTTAGGAGTATTTGGAGTGAGAGTGATGTTATGCAGAATGTAATAAGGTGTATCAGTAGTGAGATTTGGTTTTGGTGCAGCCTTTGATGGTACTTTCTTCTTGAATATTCTCTTTTTAGAATTTGAATCTTCAGAGTCATCTGACTCATCATTGTCATCATCAGAATCATTAGCAAGATTATCATATAAAGCATGAATCTGTTTAAGCAATACATCAGACAATATTGGATGAGCCTGTGGCTGTATGGCTTCAGCCTGAGGCTGTTCTTGAAGTTCTGGCTCTTTAGATGCAATATCTGTAATTTCTTGAGCCCGAATAATATCATTTTCTGCTTCCATATCTAGAAACATAATTTCATCAAGATCTGACATGGGGGACTCAGCCCAGCCAAATGTTGGAGGTGAAAAGGCCTTTGGCTCTGGAGTTGGCTCTGGAATAGTTATATGCTCTATAATATCTTCTGTAACTACAAAACTTGTTCTAAGTTGTTCGAAGACTTGATGACTTATAGGTGCAGTGTAACTGACTATAACTTTAGAGTAGTCAGAAACTATATCAACTATATCAAAAACTGTTGAAGTGCAACTATAAACTGTATCAAATGAATGAAGTAAAGAATGAATATTCACTGTGGGATGGATAATGAAATCACCAACAGTGTTTATTACTGCATCAAAAGAATCTTCTTTAAGATCTGACATATCAGTGTCATCATCAATTATTTCAATTATTTCTGTTATTTCTGGAATTGCTGGAATTGTTGATGTTGTTGTAGGAGTTGTTGCTGCTGAAGGAGTTTTTTCATTGGACATCTTCTCATGCCTGGTTTCAGAGAATCCTGAACCCAAGCCCTTAGAAGAAGGGACAAAAGAGGAAGAGACAATTTTGGAAGAAAGATCAGCAATGGCAGAAACACGAGGGGCAACAACTTCCTCTATTAGCTTTGTCAGAGAAGGAGTGATGAATTCAAGAAGATCAGTTGCAATGTCAGAGAAGTTTAGATAAAGGGGTTCAGGAGTAGATGGGATATAAATGGATTGGTGTCCACAGTTTGAACAGACTGAGAAGGCTAGTTTGTATGATGGAATGATGGGAATGTTGGTGGGTTGACTAATGGTATTTCAATAGGAATTTCTTCCTGGATGGGGGAATAATGTGGAAATAGGTTTGGAGATGGAGATGGAGATGATGATGAACTGAAGTTTGGAGATGTTTGTGTTGAAATTGTAGAGGTGGATGGGATAGTCTCTAGGTGGTGTGGTAGATGAGATGGAGGAGGTGAAGATGGTATGTGTGAATCTGGAGGGATGACAATGGATGGGGTTTCTTCAGTAACAATGATAGATTGTTGTTGTTGTGGAGGAGGTGAAGGTAGTTTAGAAGATGGTGGTGAAGGAGAAGCAAGAACTTCAGGGTTTGGAGGAGTGACATCACTTGTCCTTGTGTCCTCTGAAACTCCGGAGGAAGAGGCCCTGGAGGGCTTTGAGATTACTCTCTCTCACTTGCCAAAGAGGGCTGAGGCCAGCCTCTTGGAAGCATTTATGAAGATGGTTTGAGAGACCAACAGCTGTGGGCATCTGGCTTGCAGAAATAAGCCCAGAATCCTCCCATAACACACATCCTTCTTGGTGTTCTTCTTTTTGATGGAATCGAATAAGATACAACCCCAGTTCACTGACTTTTTGTTCACCAAGGCACTTATCAATAGAAACTGATGCCTTGTGATGTAATTGTGGACAATATGTTTTCCCAGGATTACTTTCTCAATAATGTCGGCCAAAAACTTGTACTCCACCGACAAGTTTCTCTTCAACAGCTTGCTAGGGTTTCCTTCCGAGTGACCCATTTTAATCAACATATCATTATATTCAGAACTATCTATCTCTATTTCATCAGTTCCATTAACAAGATCAAAAATTTCAGATAAAATTACAGGTGTCAGGGGAACCTGTTCTCCAGATATTATGCCGATGAGGGTTGTTGCATCTGGTGAGGAGCATGTATAAACTCATTCTTTAATTTCTGTCACTGGAAGCTGGATACGAGTCGTCATAAACTTCCTTAGTTGCTGCTGCTCAAATAATCTCAGAATATCAGTAAAGATTTGATCGGAGTGAATGAATGAATCTATGTCTATATCTAATCCGACATCGAACTTCATGTTGGAGAGCACCGCCGCCGAAATCGCCATTATTTTCCTACAAAAACGAGAGAAAGATCAAGCGCGAGGGAACAAGAAAGCACGAGATTGAGTTCGATGAAAACTTAGATATAAGTTTTCAGAAGATGAAAAGTCGAACTCCGTCCAACGAGAAACAAAAACTCCGAACTCAGTTCGACGAAATTCTCAAGATAGAAAATAAGATCGTCGATCTAAGCCGGAAGGAGAGAAAACATATCGTCGATCTCCATTCGACGAAATATTTTCTGAACCAAAATCATCGATCTTCGTTAAACGAACAGTCATAAAGAAAAATTCGTCGATCTCAGTTTGACGAACTCTTCACGAAGAGTTCACAGATCGTCGATCTCCGTTCGACGAACTGTGTCCTAATCGTTGAACTCAGAACAAAAATTAAATTAAGCCTTCCCCATTTATCATGCCCAGCTGATTTAGGAAAAACAAATGTTTCTTCTCATCTAAAGGCTTAGTAAAGATGTCTGCTCTTTGTAAATTAGTAGAGATAAAGACATGGTTAATTTTATTTTTGTCCACACAATCTCTAATGAAATGATGTCTAATTTCTATATGTTTGGTCATACTATGATGCACTGGATTTTGTGCAATGGAAATTGCACTGGTACTATCACAAAATATAGTTGAATTATTTAGATTGAGACCAAAATCCAGGAGTTGGTTTTGAATACACAAAATTTGTGAACAACAACTGCCAGCTGCTATATATTCAGCTTCAACAGTTGAAGTTGACGCGGATGTCTGTTTCTTACAAAACCAAGACACAAGTCTATCACTATGGAACTGACATGTTCCTGATGTGCTCTTCTTGTCAATTTTACATCCAGCAAAGTCAGCATCTGAGAATCCAGTTAATTCAAATTCTGACTCAGTTGGATATCAGAGTCCTAGATTTGAACAATCCTTTATATATCTAAAAATCCTTTTTAGTAAAACTAGATGAGATTCTTTAGGGTTCACCCGAAACATAGCATAAAGACATGTAAGAAACATTATATCTGACCTACTAGCTGTGAGATACAACAATGACCCAACAATAACACTATATGTTTTCTGATCAACTGGCTTTCCCCGTTCATCAGAATCAATCACAGCATTGAAAGTCATGACTGTTTTCATAGCTAAGGCATCAGACATCCCAAATCTCTTAATTAACTACTTAGCATATTTAGATTGAGAGATGAAAATGTCATCAGGGGATTGCTTCACTTGAAGACCAAGAAAGTAGAAAAACTCACCCATGTTACTCATTTCAAACTTGGAATGCATCAGATCAAAAAACTTTTTGCATAGTTTGGAGTCAGTGGAGCCAAAAATGATGTCATCTACATATATTTGTACTATCAAAATTTTGTTTTTATAATGCATAGTAAACAAAGTCTTATCTACAATGCGCCTAGTGAACTTATGTTCTAAAAAAGCTAGTTAGGGTCTCATACCAAGCTCTTGGAGCTTGCTTTAAAGCATAGAGAGCTTTATGCAACTTAAAAACAAAAGAGGGATGAGTTGGAGAGATAAAACCTGGTGGTTGCTCCACATAGATTTCCTCTTTGAGTTCACCGTTAAGAAAAATACTTTTGACATCCATCTGGTAGACTTTGAATTTCTTGTATGCTGCGTGTGCAAAAAATATTCTGATAGCCTCCAGCCTTGCAACAGGGGCAAAGGTCTGGTCATAATCAATTTTTTCCTCCTGTGAATAGCATTGAGCTATCAATCTTGCTTTGTTCCTTACAATTAATCATTGAGCTTCCAACTTGTTCCTGTAAATCCATTTAGTTCCAATGACTGGGTAGTATTTAGGTTTTGGAACTAAATCTCAAATTTTGCATCTCTCAAATTGATTGAGCTCCTCTTGCATTGCAATAATCCAGTGAAGATCTTGCTCTGCATCTTTTATGGATTGATGTTCAATCTGAGATATGAAGCAAACATGCATCAAATCTTGGTTGAGTTGATGTCTTGTTTGCACACCAACTGATATGTCTCCAATCACTTGAGGTATGTGATGATATCTAAGTGTGACAAGATCAGTGAGAGGAGTTGGTTGATCAACAGCTTGGAGAATTAATTCCTCTTGTGAAATTATATTAGCTGTTGTTGGTTCAACTATTCCAACAATTTCTTCTTCACTCTCTTCATCAGTCTGAGCGGAGGGATGCAATGTAACCTCTTGGGTGAAGTTTAAGTCATCCAATTTCTCACACAGAAATGGTACCTGCAATGTATCTCTGGTAGAAGAATCTTTATTCTTGTAACACATATTAGCTTCATCAAAAGTTACATGTACTGACTCTTCCATTTTTAAAGTTGATTTGTTAAATATCCTATAAGTCTTGCTAACTTGGGAATATCCAAGAAAAATTCTCTCTGCAGCTTTGACTTCAAACTTTCTAAGACGTTTCTTGTCATTATTGTGAATATAACATCTACAACCAAATACTCTAAAATAATTTATTTTAGGTTGCGTGCTTTTAAGAAATTCATAAACAATCTTATCCTTATGTTTATGTATTAAACTTTTATTCCGAACATAATTTGTCGTGCTTACGGCCTCTACCCAAAAGGATAGGGGCAAGTAAGCTTCTGCAAGCAATGTCCTTGCAACTTTAATAAGGGTTTTATTTTTTCTTTTATGATATCCCATTTTGTTGAGGAGTTCTATGAGCAGAGAAGCAATGTCTGATACCTTCCATCTCACAGAATTTTTGCATAAGAAGAGATTCAAAGTCAGTATCTTGATCACTTCTGATCAATGCAACTGGAGTAAAGTACTCAATCTTTATGCTCCTAACAAAGTCTGTAAGAACTTTAAAGTTATCTGACTTGTTTCTCAGAAAGAACACACAAGTGAATCTAGAGAAGTCGTCTACAATAACTAGAGTGTAAGATTTTCCTCCCAAATTTTGTACAACAATGAGTCCAGAAAGATTCATGTGTAGCAAATATAAAATTCTGGGTGAATCACTCTTATTAATTGATTTAAAATTATTTTTAGTTTGCTTACATAATTGACAAACCCTGCAGAGACTTTCCTTCTTGTAGGAGCCGAAAGGCAATCCTCTAACAATGTTGTCTCTAGATAGTTTAACAATATTTCTAGCTTGCATAATTGACAATCCTCTAACAATGTTGTCTCTAGATAGTTTAACATTATTTTTTAAATTTACATGTCCTAGTCTTTTATGTCATAAGTTATTAGTATTATTAACCTGATTAAATAAACAAATTTCTGAAATGACAGACTTGAAATTTACTACATAAATGTTATCTTGTCTAATTTCTTTTAAAATAATTTTGTTTTTATTAGAAGTAATAGTACAACAAGATTGATTAAATGATACCTGATAACTTTCATCACATAATTGACATATGTATATCAGGTTATGCTTGAGACTATTCACATAGGCTACCTTCCTGAAGGTGACAGTTCCAACTTTAACATTCTCATATCCTTTTGTTTGGCCACAGTTGGAGTCTCCAAAGATCACCTTTGGTCCAAGCTTTGACTTGTAATCAGTTAGATTTCTCTTGCTGCCTGTCATATGTTTTGAACACCCGCTATCCAAGTACCACTGTTGCTCTGTGGTAGAATAGTTCATCACCTGCATGAAAATAGATTAGATGTTCTTGACCCAGGTAACCTTGGGTACTTGATTCTTCTCAAATTTATAACTGGAAATGAAAAAAAATTCTGGTTGGTCTTTATGTCCTAAGGGGTGAAATCTTCTAGCTGGAATTATCCATTAAGTAAAATGATTATTAAAGGTTTTAGGTTTCTTGAAATTCTGAAAAGAATTTAAGTTTCTGTTATAGCAAACTGGTTCGACGAATTGCAGTAAGTTCGTCGATCTGCGTTCGATGAATAGGGATGAGTTCGTCGAACTCCGCTCAGAGAATGAAAATATTCATTTTCTGCACCCTAATTTCGTCGATTGCGGTTTGACGAAGCATATTGATTTCGTCGATCACAGTTAGAAGAATAGTTATATCTAAATTCTGCGTTCATAGTTCGTCGATCTGAGTTCGACGAACTGCATACATTTCGTCGATCTTGGTTCGACGAAAAATGTTGAACATTGTTTTATTAAGATTTTTCTTTTTCTTTGATTTATTCTTTGGCAAGATTTCAGTATCTTTATTTGTATGTTGTAAAACTTCTTTTGCTTTTTCTTGAGCAGAAACAAATTTAATAGGGTAGAAAGAATGTTTTTCTTAAGAATAGGAGTCTGACTTGATGAAGCTCTAAAACCCAGTTTGTCATTAAGTCTGACATTCACTGTGCTTGTGATCTGCATCAATTTGATGTTTTATGATTCTTCAAATTCTTTTGCCTCATTTAATTTAGTTTTTAATGAAATAATTTGTTCAGAAGCTAAGTATAATTCATCTTTCAGTTTGATGTTTTCAAAAAACAGATTGTCATATTCAATTTATTTTTATCTGAGAAGTTTGATTTCCTTCTCAGATTTAATTAAGTCATTGCATGAAAGTTTGAATTCAGTTTTAAAATGGTCAGAAGTAAAATCAAAAGATGATATTACCTAATCGGTCGTGTACAAAAAGCCCGATCGGGCCGGGCCGGACCGGGCCTGATCGGGCCCGGGCTTCTGTGAAACTGGGCTCGACCCGGGCTCAATTTGAGCTGGGTCGGGCTCGGGTTCCCTCCAAAAAGAGGGGCCCGTTTAGGCCTTTCAGGTCGGGCCCGGGCCGGCCTGAATTCAAAAAGGCGGGATTTTATCCCGCCGCACGCCTGATCAGGCGGGATTAAAATCCCGTCAGGCTTTTGCTTAGCCCGGTGCCGGGCTCAGGCTGGCCCGACGCCCGGGCCGGGCACCGTGCTTGACAACCAGCCATAATGAGGGCCTGATAAGGGCCCCAAGCACGGCCCTGTCCCGGGTCGGGCTTTTCCCGGGCCGGGCCGGGCATTGACGGGCTTTCCGGGCCCGAGCTTTTTGCCCACGACTACCTTATCCTCTTCGGATTCAGATTCTGAGTTTTCTGCTTCTGAATCAGCAGCTTCTGAGTTGCTGCAAGAGGCATTGATTGCCATCAAACAGATCTCTTTGGCTTTTGCCTCTGCTTCATCCTCACTAGAACTGGATGAAGTTTCTTCTTCTGAGTCACTTCAAGTCTCAGCCACAAATCCTTTCTCCTTCTTCTTCTTATATTTGTTGGTGAAGGGCTTGCTGGAGTGCTTCTTAGATTCTTTCTCCTTTCTCTTGTCCTTCTTTTGAGCCTCTGGACGTTCTGGAAGAATGTGTCCTGGCTTTCTGCATCCATAACAAACAATTTTCTTAGTAGGAGTCTTGTCATACCTTAGCTTGGCTTTATTTTTGGTTGACCTTCTCCTGAAGTTCTTCTTAGCCATTTTGTAGAATCTTTTTGCCAGAAGACTCAGTAGGTCTTCATTGGCCGGTAGTGCTTCTGATTCCTCAAATGCCTTGAAGGCAATAGTTTGCTCCTTCCTTCCTGAGGTAGAAGTCTTTTGTTCAGTTGCTTCTCTGGTTTTGATAAGCTGCTCATAAGACTTGTGCTTGTCTAATAATGACTTAGTAGAAATCTCATTTAGGCTTCTGGACTCCTTGATTGACCAGATTCTAGAGTCTCATGTGCTAGGGAAACACATAAGGATCTTCTCATTGATCTCTGTTAAAGAGATGTCTTTGTCAAGAGTCTTCAGCTCATTGATGATGAGGTTGAGTATGTTGTACATTTCAGCAACTGATTCAGATTCATCCTTCTTGAAATTCTTATATTGAGAAATCAAGTGGGACCTTCTGTCCTTTCTTTCATCTGCTGAACCACAACCATAGCATATAAGGAATCACATATATCCTTGGCTGAAGAACATTCAACAACTTTCTGGAATATATCATCAGACATTGTTTGAGCCAAATGTTCATGACTTTGACATCTGCAATTTTCAGTTTTTTCTGAGCATCAATCCACTCAAGTGGTGGAACTGCACTTGTGCTTGTTGTTGCAGTTGGTGTAAGGGGACCTGTCAAGATAGAATTATAAATGTCTTCATCAATAGAATTCATATACAGTTCAATCCTTGCCTTCCAAAGTGCAAACTTGTTAAAATTGCACACTGGAGGTCTGGTGCTTGAGTATTCCTTATTTTGTGTCATGATATAAAACGTCATTAGAGTAAATGAGATCTATCAATGATCTTTTGGTTCAGGTGTTAGACTGTACAACCAATAAACCTTACCCTCTGATACCAATTGAAAGTGATATCAGATATGTTCTGATACCAATGGGATAGATCTTATCTTTACTCTAGAGGGGGGGGGGGGGGTGAATATAATATATATATATATATATATATTATTGAGTTGTTTTTATTGCGGATTAAAGTAGGTGATGTATATATATATATATATATATATATATATATATATATATATATATATATATATATAAGAAAAGAAAATATGTATATCACAACACAACAAAACAAAGAATAGAGCACAACCAGACGACACAAGAAAATTTATAGTGGTTCCCCAATAAACCTGGGTACTTCCACTCTTCTACCACCCTAGTAGAAATCCACTACAGGTTTTTGATCAGGTGCCCTGCCACCACAGATTTTTGCTCAGGTGCTCTGTCACCACATGATCTATTTTCAAGGGAGATCTAGCAACTTTTTGAGCCTTTGATCAGGTGCCCAAAAATCAAACTAAGTCTTTTAATCAGGAGACTTAACAACTAAAGAGATAACTTTTGAAGGGAGTTAGAAACCATTTTTACAATAGAGTAGAAAGAAATTTGATATTGTCTTTGTTGAAACCGAAAATTCGGTTCCTTGTGGAGTTCACCCTTGGGGAAGAGGTGATCGCACACCTACTTCTCTCCTGCAAACCAAACAACAAGAAAGATGTGAACCGACCCAAGAGCTCGGCGGGAGGACTCACCACACACTCAGAAGATCTTAGAGCGGCTCCCCTCCTTAGCCAAAGGCTGAGCTAAGGCTACCTCAGAAAGCACAAAAAGATCTGAATACTGATAAGCGTGCCTTCTGAGCTGTCCCTTTGGTCTTATTTATAGTTTTCTGAAAATAGTCTGCAAATAGTCAACATTCGCTGTTTTGAACAGCTATGTGCAGCCCAACTAGGTCTACCAACAACGTAACTCCGCTGTTCTAGCAAGCTATTCACACTCATGGGAGGGGCATACAGGTAATTTTTTCTCTGGACTCCACCGTGCCGGTCCCAAGAATCGGGAGGTCGGCTCGCCACTGCTCTCTACGCCCACGGCGCGGGTGCGACCTGACTCCCGCGACTCGCCTTCTCTCCTTGGGCGAGCGTGAGCCAGGCCTCCGCGACACGCCAATGCTCGCTCCGAGGCAGGCTGGCAGCCAGGTCGCCTATAGGAGAGCGGGTTGGTCGGTCTCAGACTGTCGCTACGGGAGCTCCAGAGGGGGCTCGCTGATCTGGGCTCGTCGAGCTCAACCCCGAATATTAGTTCGAAGTATGTCGAGCTCCGTTCGACTATCTCCGAGCTCCGTCCTCTGCTCGACGAATGCCGAGCCCAAACTCTGCTCGACGAACTCAAGTCGAGTGCGGGGGCAGGGGGGGGGGGGGGGGGGGGAGCTCGCGCGGCTCGCCCGTCTGGCTTTGGCGAGAGCGAGCTGGCTACTCGGTGCCTGCCCGCGTACTGTTCTTGTGCGGGCAGGGTGCCTTGGTCTGCTCGCCTGGCCTGGCGGGCCCACTCGGCAAACACGGGGTTGTACAATCTTCTCTTTCTCAATGTTCTGAGAAGACTAGTGGTTTGCTGTTGTTGTCAAAGCTCCCCCTGAGATGTAGAATAGTTCAGGAGAATTGAAGCTTTGCTCCGGGTGTAGGCCTTCAGATTGCTTGTTGATCTTCAGGAGGCTTTTAAATAGATGTTGATGGATTGTCTCTTGAAAGCCCTGAAGCAAAAACTGATGAAAAACTTTAGTTGTCTTTGAGAGCTCTTCTTCTTTCAGTTTTCTGTGAATTATTCTTTCTTTTCTATCACAGCTAACTGATTTCCTTCTTTCTTGTTGTCTGTTGAAAAAGAAAAATAATCCTTATATATATCCCATGCAGATTTCAGCTTTTGAATTTTAAATTCCTTTCCTTGGCTGACTGTCGAAATTCTGGGAGTTGGACGACTGAAATTTGTCTTTAATGAATTTCCCTAATTGTCCCAGTAAAATAAACCAAGTAATAACTATGTGAAAACCATAATTAATGCTGTCATGGAACGGTTATATTCAAAAGAATATTGTGCATTAATTATCAAAGCATTACAAACACATAATATAATTTGAAATTCATCTGCCTTAGTCGTATTGAAATCAAACAAAGAAATATTCGAACTGAAACCTGGGAGAAATTAGTCGAGCTCAGCAAATTATCGTCGACCTGAGATCCAAATTCGTCGAACTGAAACCTCTCCTTTGTCGAGCTGAGCTCCAAGATCGTTGACAAAAAATCAACTTGTCAAACTGAGCTCCAAATTCGTCGAACAGAGATAGTCTTTCATCGAGTTGAAACTACTGAGGTGAGATCAAAGCTCGTCGATCTCAGCTAGACTTTCGTCCAACACAACTCAGAGAAGAAACCTGAGTTCGTCGATCTGAGATCGTCGATCGTCGAGCTGAGATCGACGATCGTCGAGCTGAGATCGACGATCGTCGAGCTATGTTCAGCTAATCTTCGAACAACTTTCTTTCTCTTTGAAAATTGCTTTTCTCTGGAGGTCTTCCGTCTCTAAGTCTTCTGAAGATGAGAATCAATCAATCTAGGTTGTTGACTGACCTTGACCCTGATAAAAACCTATGACCCTAGACTATACATGTTGTGTCATCTAACAATCCTAATAGTGAACATAGCTCAATTCAACCTTAAACATAGGTGGGGTTCCAACATGTGCAAACGAAATCACAAATTTGTTTCGTGTGAAATTCTTCACCCACACTCTCCTGCGAACCAAACTCGCAAAAATAATACTCAAAGGAGACAAAGGAAAAAAACAAAACAACTAAGTGACATAAAAAATAACGATGTCATATAGATCAGGGCACAAGAGCGCCCACTACAACTGCAAAGCAAAAACAACACATGACACAAATAGCTGGAGGAGGGATACAAAAACATACAAGAGACCGCTACTCATCAGCAACATCGACATCAGATCGCTCATCCTCAGAAACGTCGTCAAAACTAAAGCCAGATGTGTCACATCCTAGGCGTCGACTGACAAATCGAAAGGCCTTCGCCGCTCCACGCATAAGGGCTAACTCACGAGCATCTTCCACTTGAGGCTCCACCTACTTCGACCAGATATCGTCCCGCACCTCCTTCGCAATTAGGTTACGGTCCCGCATGTAGTCCAACGACTGCAAGTACTCCGCAAGTTCAGCGGCCTTCAGCTCCGACACACGGCTCTCAGAAGATAACATCTCCACTTGGGCCCCCGACGCCTAAAGCTGAGTCTCTAAACCGGTGCCTTCCTCCTGGGAATGCTTCAACATCTGGGTGGTCCTCTCCACCAGTGCCTTCTTAACCTCCAGTGCCCCACATGCATCCTCTAACTCGGACTTCAGCCCGGACCCCATCCGACAGAATCGTGAAACGTCACGGGCATGCTCCTTCCTCGAGGAGGCAAGCATGCTCGTCGTCGATCTAAGCTTCTCCTCAAGGGCTAAATACTCGTCCTTTAATATCACATAATGGTCGTTTCAAGTAACGACAGTCCGGTCCTGAGTATCAATCTACACAAAGGAAAAAATGAAAATTAGCATAACAAGATGAAAAGTGAAAATTTCACACAAATGAGAATGCTTACCACACCGTCGCTGGTTGCCGCCTCTGCAGAGGGAACCCGGACGGCCGGGCGCTCAAGTACCTGAACCTCAGGGGTAGTGTTATCTCGGGCAACCAAAGGAGCCGCCCCATCCGTCATCTCAACACCGCTACAAGAAGCTGCACTGGTTTTTCTCTTACGATTTCCACCGGAAGGTGCCTCGATACTCCGCAAAGAATCCAAAGAAATGCTGCATTGCGGCAAGCATTTCTCCTCCACAAATGAGAAAATGCTCAACAAGCGATTGACCAACTCGCGGGGCTCCGAAAAACCACAGCATCGGGGAAAATTCCCGCTCTTTCCCCTTCTGGCGGCGACAACGATCGGGGAGCGAATTCCACACCTCAGGTAAGCTCCAAGGGTTCCTGATGTAGCAAAAAAGAGTGTTCTTGTGATGACGGTGTATCCGAACCTCGAAATCAAGCCAACTCTTGTTGCTGTGAATCTTCACGCGCTCCCCACCATCAGAGCGGACATCGCACAACTCTCAAAAGCACTCCAAAGTAAGTCTCCCACCATGCTCACGGAAGAAAACAACCATGCCCACAAGGCGCACTACTCCCAACGAGGTGAACTGGGAGATCGGCACCCCGCAAAATTTCAAGATCTCGGTCACCTCCTCGCAAGGCGGGAATCGAAAGCCAGACCTTAAAGTGTTCTCGCAGACTGTCAGCCAGCCTCGAGGGTGATTCTGCACTTGCTCCTCGACATGCGAAATTCTCACTTTCAAATCAGCGGGTAGCCCGAACTTCTTCGTCCAAATGACAATTTTGTCCTCAGTAAGAGAAGAGCGCAAACGCAGTAGTCTCACGGAGCGCTTCGAGCCCTGCCGCCAAAAAAGAAAAATCAGACGCAGTATGAGAAGCACAACATCAACGGTAAGACCATCGAAGCAAACTGAGGGGCGCCTCCGTGCACACGCACGCGTAAAATATAGCTCCTACGGGCCCCGCGCAGGTGCACGCGCACAGGTGTGCGCGCACGCACAAGTACGCTCGCGCACCATTGCGCGCGCGCACGACTGCGCGCGGCAGTGGAGCGCACACTACAGTTGCGCGCTACAGCGCGCGCACTGTAGCGTGCTACAGTAGCGCGTTACAACGCGCATTGTAGCAAACTATAGTTACGCGCGCACTGTAGTGTGCGCACAGCGCACGCGCACTGTAGCGTGCACACACTACAGTGCCCTACAGTGCGCGTGCACAATAGCACGCTACGGTTGCGCGCGCACGGCCGGGTGCGCGCCCCGTGCAACTCTTCCACGCTCTCCCTCACGTACCCGCGCGTTGGCCGTTGTGGCGACGTCTGATCGTGGGCGCGTTGCGCCCCCCCCCCCCCCCCCCCCCCCTCCCGCAAAATTTTTTTAACATATTACCTGGGCTCGTCAGGCACCGCTCTCTGATGTTTCTGGCTTGTCGCTTATCGCCGTCATGGTCAAAGAGAATGAGAGAAGATTCTTGCTCCATCGCTCGTACCAACCTTCGATAACAAAGGATTTGTGGGACAATTGATGAGAATGAAGCCTCATTTATAGGCTTGGGTGTGCACTTAACCATCTCCCTCATGATCCCTCATATTGTGGAGGTCATGGGTTTGACTGGTCAACCCACACCCAATGATTTCCACGACAATAGGAGAGATCATGGTGACCTCTCACTCAACAACTACCTCCGGCCGCCGTCGGCAACCGCTGCCGCTGCCTATCACTGCCAGCCGCCGCCGCCGGCAGCCGCCGTCAACCGCCGCCGCCGCTTGCAGGTCGGCCATCGTCCGATCGTTACTGAGCATCCGTCGCCGTCCGATCTATAGGTAACCACCCACTAAACCACCAAGTTATTGGGGGGGGGGACGCCATAACCACCTCTTGTAGACTATAAAAGGAGCCTCAGGCTTCCTCATTTCTCACATTTTTGCTCTGGAGTCTTCTACTTCCTCATGCTAGAGGTCTGCCGAACTCCTCCCTCAAGTCATCTTCAAGTCGTCTACGAGCCAGAGGAACATCCAAGTCCTCAAGTGCGTGGAGAAGGGAAGAAAGCGACCATCACTAGCGCTCAAGCACACCAGGAACTAAGTTAGTATCCAGAACTCCCTTGACGCAGCCTGTTGCCCATTGCGAGTCAGAAATTATCTCTCCCCTCCAAGTTATAATGAGGAGCGGCTTGTCGCCCTCGATTCTCCAAACATATTGTAACCGCAATCTGATAGTGGACTTTGACCGGCACAGATCCGGTCACGTGGTTTTTTACCCAGTTGAAGAGTTTTTCCGCGTTAAAATCTCTTGTGTCAACTTTCTTATTTCATTGACTGTGTGCGAGCTCGACCGTCTCGAGAGCTAAGGGGCTCCGGTTTATTCCGGTCCGACCGGGACGCCGAGTTAGTCCGTAACAAGTATGTATTGGAGAAACTCGGACAAATTTTTGGAGTAGCCCTGAAATTAACCTAAAGTATGCAAATAGTCTACTTTAATAATCATTCTCAATATAGCCCCCTTTGCAAATGTGGCAGACACGTGGGCCCGATTTCAGCATTTGGACGGTTGTTGCTTTGAGGAAATTATAGATTAATTAGAAGTGCATTTTAGGAGCATTTGGTTGGTTGTTGCTTTGAGGAAATTATAGATTAATGAGACGTGCAATTTAGAAGCAAAATTAGCGGAACATTTTATCTAATAAACATTCCCAAAGTAAAAAAGCAAACAACCGGTGCATTTTCGAAACAGTAGATGCCCCATTTTTGCAATAAATAGCTAGTCATTCATGCAGATGTTTCTCGGTTACCTAGCATTGTCAACACGTTATGCACAAATCTGAATACTGCATCACTTTTCAATTTTAGCGCATCTTCACCTCTTTTAAGAAATAACGCAATACAATGAAAAAATGTAGCTGATACTAATGCTTGTTTGGGTAACTCTATTGCTCGTTTAAGTACTTCATTGAAACTTTCATCCGCGTTTGTCGTCAGAGTGTCATATTTAGTGCCACCATCATATAATAAAGTCCATTTTTTAACATCCATAGCCACCAACCAATCATATATTCTTTGATCAACAATTTTAATAGTTTTCATATTTTGTGTAAATGTTACAAAATCTGATGCATTGTCCGCCCATTACATTTTATCGCACAATATATCAATTTCATACAAACCAAAACCTCTAATAGCTTTTTAAAATTTCCGCGCAAGTGTCGCAAACAATGTCTATGTTTTGTCATTGATAATACAAAGAGTTAGATGATTAATAATAATTGGAAATCACTCTTTAAACCGATTTAAAAATCATTCTCACAATTCATTGCACTATGATTCAACAATAGCAAATGCTAATCAAAAAAGTTTATTATTAACATCTATACCAATTGATATCAACAAGGTACCTCGCAAACGACCCAATAAAAATGTTCCATCAAAGCTGAGAACATTACAGCAACTAGCCTATCACTCAATTGAGGGGTCGAAAGACCAAATTAATATTTGAAATTTATTGTTTGCAGAAGTATAAACATCATATATTATATCAGGGTTATACATGCAAATTATATGTAGATGTCGAAGTATAATTTTATAAGATTTAGAGCAATCCCAAAAAACAAATTTTATTGCCTTCCGTCTAGCGTCTCATGTTTTTGTGTAGTTTGTCATGATAATGAATTTTGCATTTATCCGACCTCTTATCTCGTTTGGTTTAATGTCTATTTGTCTGAAGTATGAGAGTAATAAATCTTGTAATAAATCTTACAGTGTATTGTCTGTGCTCATTTTGTATGCTCGCATTTGTACATATATGTGAGTTTGAAATTTTTGAAATCAACCAAACAACTACGTGTTTTTTGAAAACAATAGCTCTTAGTTTCCATGTACATAATCGTCTAGAATGTATGTTCTCTAAGCATACTAAGACTACTTTGCACTGATTTGACTGAAAAGTTTTAAATTATATATGATTATTTATATACCAAACATTAATGGTGCAGTGCATCTCTCATTTTGTTATGAAAATGTTTCAGTTTATAAATTATGAGGTATTACAAAGTCCATGATTTGATTATCTTGTGAATGTTCTGCATCAAAATCTTCTTCAACCGCCCAACCTTTTATTGTTATAGCAAATTGAATGTATGAATTATCAACAATTATGTGATCAACTCAATTGCAATCAACCAAAATTGATCGTTCAAAGATTTCTTTAACTCTATTTTGAGTTTCAGAAATATTTTCATCATTATCAAGCGAGTCGTCACTGCTTTTATCATTCAGTTCATTTAGATCAATATTTAATCATTGTTATTGATATATTATGCACTCATCAAATTCAAATTTAACACCATCAGACATGATTATAACACCTGAAAACACTGAATTTTTTTTAAAAAAGAAATAAAACATTTATTAATAACTAATTACTTTTTGCATTTAAATCGTAAAAATAAACTAAATATTTAAATTATTAAATTACTAACTTACATGCAGTAGAGAAAGTAAATACTTAGGTAAAGATATGCAAGTCTAATTTGTGTATTTAACTATGATGTCGTATACGTTTTTTATAGGCCCTCAAAGCATGTCAAAAAAACCCTCAAAATGGTGCTGGGATAAAAGATACCTAAACTATACACTACACTTCATTTCCTAAAACAGACGACCAAATGCTACAACTGGGCCCACGTGTCTGCCACGTTTACAAAAGGGGGATATATTATGAATGATTATTAAAGGGGGCTATTTGTATACTTTTGATTAATTTCGGGGCTATTTCGGAAATTTGTCCGAGAAACTCACCACTAACAATGACTCGACCAATAGTGGGGGGGGGGGGGGCAGCCGAGGCCAAGCCACCCCGACTCAACCGCCTGGCCCTCCGTCCGCCCTCTGGCCTTCCAAACCAGGTGGCCTCCTTGCCTCCTGGGACAGACGACTCCTTGGCAACCCGCCTCCTTGTCGGCGCCCCCGCTGGGGGCGCGATCGCCCAAATTGGGCAACCCTTTGGCCACCCGGTTTGGGTGGCGCAGCCGCTCAAATTGGGCAACCATTTGGAAGCCCAGTTTGGGTGGCCTTCTTGCCGCTCAAGTCGGGCGTCCTTTTGGTGCCCGACCTTGGCCAGGGCCGCTTTGCCCTAGCCGCTGGCCTCACCGGACCGCCCCTCCCCCCGCTAAACTGGCAGTTGGCTTTCCCGTTGGCCCAAATTTCCCGGAGGGTAAAGTCGTCATTACCATAAAATTGATGATCTGTGTGCCCGTTTCGGACGTTCTTATTCATCGGTTTGATATTTACCTGGGAAAATTATCGGGTCGCTCCTAAAATCTATAAATAAGACCCATGCCCTCTTTCATTTCCATCTTCCTCTCGCAGGATTTTCTCCTACGTCCTTTTCTCTCCTTGATGTAGTTCAATGCGTTCGGTGGTCGTGAGGGGGTTACGCAGGTGAAATCACTCAATCGTAGGCCGATCTTCCCACACAAATTACTCAATGCAATCACAATATTAATTAGTCTTCTACCAAACTAACATTCACAGCATCCACTAAGAGGGATCCGACTAAAACATCGATTCAAAAAGAAGTCGGAGCACTCCCAACACAAAGCGGCACAATTGAGAAATAATCCTTAAACAAATCACGAAAATCTGAGAGAACAATACTCAAATGATTTCTGGAAAATACCAACAATCAAAGTTTCAAAAGGCAACACCCGGCCTCGTCCGCTAAAATACAGTACACAAAACTCGTAATAAAGAATAAGGGAAACATACAGAAGTGGAGGAAGACGTGACCCAAAGTCACTCAAGGCAAAGTGGAAAATCTTTCTCCACGAGATCAACCCGAATCACACCAGAAAATGTTACTGGAGGCACGGGTCCACCAGAATCACACCAGGAGAAAGTGGAGGCGGGGCTGATGTCGTCTCCGGACCAGCAGGAGGCGCTTACATTTTTGTCCAAATGCTTTCACAACAGCGCTATAGTTTTTACAATAATTAAAAACATTAAAATAAAAGGCTGCAAATTTTTTTTTAAAAGGACTAAACTGCTGAAATTAAAAAGACTGCTGAAATTAAAAGGTGCTCATTTTTTTTTAGAAGAGGAACAATTTATTTCTATAATAACACCTTATATTTGCCGCTCTCCTCATCGTCCAATCCTAATTTCAGGATTTCCTTCTCTGTATGCCCGGACTCGCGAATCGCACAGCGCTGACGCCGTCTGAAGCGCTCGCCAACGCCGCCGGTGCCACTCCACAGCTTCGTTGTCGCCGGCACCGCTGCCAGAGCACTCTTCGCCGTCGTCGGTATGTTCCTCTTCACTCCGGCTCTCCTTCGTTCCTCTCCTTGACTCTTCATCTCGCTGCAACTTGGGTGATCCCCTTGTTCATCTCGATGCACCATGTTCATCTCCGAACCAACATTCCTTAGTCAAATCCCCACCGAGTTGAAATGCAATGCTCCATCTTTCCACTCTACTTCTTCTTCCTCCTCTTCGAGTTCCTCTGCGCCAGCTCCGGATTTCAGGGAAAATGGACCGGGGGTAGGAACAGAAGCTTGTTGCAGGTACTTCTTTCAAGACATGCCCATGTCAGATTATGAATGAGACTTCTTTAACCCATTCGAGATGTTGGGAGCGGTGGTGATGACGGAAGGACTTGGTCGGAGCTTGCTGCTTGAAGCACTGAAAGATGTGGAAGACGAATTCATAAAAGCCTTTGATTCTCGGAAGGAATTGGCTAGAATGCTGGAAGCTAATGTAATCAGCGTCCAACCTGTAGATAACCAAATCAAGTGTATTTTATAGAAAAAAAGATTTTAAAAAATAAAATGTAAATTAAAAAGGGCTGCAAATATCAGGCGGGTCTGCAAATATCTATTTGTGGGTTGCAAATATCTAAGAGCTGCAAATATCAATTATAGGTCTGCAAATATCAGCGCCCAATTAAAATGTCTAGGCCATCCAAGAGCTAAGCTGCAGCCCGTGATCACGAGCTGATGTTGTATCGATGTTTGTAGTTGCGGCGGGTTTTCTTAAAATTATGCCGGAAGGCTCCATGTCCATCACTCCTCCACTTTTCCTTCTACACACTTATGAATTCTCCGAGAAATCTCCATGATCTTCGAATTCAAAAGCACCCTCGAATACCTTCAAGCACTTTGAAAATCGCTTGAAGATCTCCATCCTCCTCCGGTCTTTCCTCCTACATGCGTAAGAGTTCTTTTGAAGATCTCCTCGTACCTTTTAAGATCTCCAAACACGCCCCGTGAGTGCCGCTCCCAAGCGCGCTCTCACGCGCGCGCTCCGCTCCTGCACCCCCAGCATGCCCCGCTCCCAAGCGCGCACCCTTGCACGCCATTCCAAGCGTGCCCCTGCGCGCTCTCCACCAAGCGTGCCCCCTGAGCATGCCACTCCCAAGCGCACCCCCGCACGTTCGGCTCCAAAAGCGCTCTCGCGCGCTTTGCTCCAAACGTGCCCCCGCATGCTCCGCTCCAAGCGTGCCTCGCACACGTGCCACTCCAAGCGCCCCCACGCGCGTCACTCCAAGCGTGCCCCCGCGCCGCCCGCTTTCAGGCGCGCTCCCATGCTCGCCGCTCCAAGCGGCGCCCCCACGCGCTCTTCTCCATGTGCGCCCCCACACGCTACTCTCCAAGCGCGCCCCCGCGCTCTCCTCTCCAAGCGCATCCCCTCACTCATCTCCAAGGGCTCCCCCACACGCTCCTCTCCAAGGGCGCATTTCATGCACCCCACTCTTCAGAATACTTCCAAAAACACACTTTGCCACGAAGTGACGCTGATAGTCGCAATGCCAACTTCAGAGCACAAAGTACCTCTCATGGATACTCAAGCACGCTACACGTATCATTCCCACCAGTTGGCAGGAAGCTTCCAGTTTACAACATGTCAACCGCTCCAGACTCCTCTGAGTGCATCAGGAGACAAGTTACAAACACTAGGACGCGCTGCACAATCCTTCAAGCATTAGTCAAAGATTCCAGAGCGCTCAAAGCGCAATACTCCGACATGATCCTCACGGGAAACTCCGAGGAGGAAGTGACTAGTCTCAGGGCAGAGCTAGTCATTCGGTTCAAGATGAAGGACTTGGGTTAGCTCCACCACTTTCCTCGACTCGAGGTGGAGAGGAAATAAAGCGGTATACTCATTTCCCAAAGGGGTTATGCAGATCGGATCGTTCAACGATTCGACATGTGAGAAGGGAAGAGTAGCTCTACTCCACTTGATGTTAGCATCAAGTTTCGACGAGATGAGGGGAGGATTCTTTCAGATCCTTTAGTGTTTTGTGCTCTAGTGGGGAGTCTTATCTACTTGACGATTACGAGGCCAGACATTGCATATGTTGTAGGCCGAGTAAGTCGGTATATGGCGGAACCTCGGAAGCCTCATCTGATGGCGGCAAGGAGCATTCTGAAGTACATGAAGTCCACTTCTGATATGAGTCTCCTTTATGGGAGAGATACGGGCATCAACCTGCATGGATATACAGATGTTGATTATGGGGGAGATTCAGACGACCGAAAGTCGACATCCAATTACGTTTTCACATATGGATCAACGGGTATCTCGTGGTGCATCAAGAAGAAGGATTTTGTGTCCGTCTCTACTACGGAAGCGGAGTACAAGGCTTCGACCTTGGCCGCTCAGGAAACCATCTGGCTCAGGAGGCTAGTAAAGGACGTCCATGAAGAAGTGTGTGGTCCAACTCTGCTACGCGGTGACAATCAAAGTACCCTTAAACTGGTTAATAATCCAGTTTGTCACGCACGAACCAAACACATTGAGATTAAGCACCATTTCATTCGGAAAAAGGTGTTGGAGGGGTCTCTTGTGGTTGGACATGTGCTGAGCGAGGACAACATCACAGACATCTTCATGAAGCCGCTGTCGAAGGAGCCATTTACTCGGTTACGGGGATTGCTAGGACTGATCTCCACTTCTTACTTCAAGGGGGGCGTTGAATTTTTTTGAAGTGTAAGTGGGCGGTCTGTCTGCGCGGCCTGTGCGAACTGAGGGTGGCGGCTTGAGAGGTCGGCATAGGAGTGGCTAGCAATCTGTTCCAGTAGATAATCGGGCGGTTAGGTTTGCTATCCGCAGAGCTCGCCATGATCGGCGAGGTGCAGACGTTTTTGGAGTTTGTCATGTCCGTGTTGCGGACTGGACTGGAGCTCGGGATATCGGCTTGACGTATGCCTTGGTCTAGCTCTAGTGGCGCGGTTGGTGCTAACCGCAGAGTTCGTCGGCTAGTGTGGACTGACTTTTGTATCCACTGGTGTTGTGTTCGCACCAGGGATGGCCGGTGGTGTAGATTTGGTCTGGATCTACGCCAAGACCAGGTTAGCTCAGAGCAGCAAGTCACGCGGACTGATATGTTTGTCTGCCGAGTTCGGCAATTGTCAGTCTTGTGTGCTTTGACTGTGGGCTCGTGGTAAGCAGACTGGCTGTGTGCTCGCGAACTGGCGGATACTCTCAGTGCTCACCACGAGATATGACAGTTATCATATCAACTAGGGCGGTTATCACACTCCTCTTAGCGCCTATAAATAGGATCCTCTGTCACGTCAACAGTAACATTGAATGAACAGTAAGTGAGATTGGGTAGTTGCTACTACGGGCAGAGTTTTCTATCCGCGCGGTTTGGAGTGTTGACCGAGTTCGTGCTGTGCAGGTTGTGCGGATAGCGTCGAAAAGCCAAGGAATTGGTTCTGATTTCGTTCAGGGACAGTGCGGACTCTGCGGTTAGCAGCAGGTCGCGGCTTGCGACTAGACGGTCTTTTCTTCTGTAACTCTTTCCCAGTTCAATATGTTGTCCGCTTCTAGCGGCTTGTTCAGTTCGACAGCAGCAGTTCGCAGGATCCGACGGTAGACGACCTTGCGATTAGGCGCTTACAGATCAGCGGATAGAGTTCTCTTTCAGCTTTGGAATAATAGGCTATCCGCGCGGCTTGGTTGTGATCTTGCGACTAGCCGTCTTCAGCGGACTTCCTAGGCAACTCAGCAGGGTTGGCGGTTTCTCCTTCAGACCGCGCGGCTAGTTCTTTGTCTTGTATTTTTTCTGCTTCCATCGGGTACATTGTCGAATCATGTCTCGCCATGTATGTCTCGCTTTGTAAAGATTTTTTGATAGTACAGGATTCTTGCTCTTCTATTGATATTTGATTTACTTGGGCTCAGATAGACTGAGTGTTTCTGCCCCTGATTTCCCGTTTTCCGCGAATTACAATTTTTTAGAAAAAAAGTGCGCCTCTAACTGTCATAGTGATGGGAAAGGCAAAATGTCATTTCAATTTGAGCAGACGCACGTAAAGAGTAGGCCCAGAAATCCTTTATTTAATAGTATAGATCATGACTACGCACATTGGATACTTAAAGTAGGACTAAAATAATGAAGACTTGCACAACTGCCTAATTGTAATCCCCCACTTCACATCCTAATTAGTGACGCCAATCTAACAACTTCCCTTCATATATTATACGTGCAAGTAACCCTCGAGATCTCCATAAATATTATACATGTATATATATGATCGCACATATTATATTATTTGAGGAGCTCAAAAAGACAGCGGTCATATGGACTGTTTCATGTTCGATTTAGAGCTAAGCAAAGATCTGTTGAAAGTGGGAGTGTTCGTGGTGGTTCAGGCTCTGGTGTTTATCGTCCTCGCTAAATCATCCACCGTATTCTCCTCTTCCGGGATGAGGACGAGCTTCCGAACTATCCGGTCGCAGAGCCTTCAACGGATACTTGATGCTCTCTCCGACTCCCCCAACGTCGCCGGAGATGAAGGAGAAACCGAAGCTTAATTTCAGGATTGTTTGTTATCGTCAGTGATCCTTGAAAATACTTTATTTCTTTTTATATAATATATCTATTAGTACTTAATAATAAGCGAATTCCCACTTCTATAGAGCGGCGTCTGATACTTCAGTGCATCGGCCTTTGTTAACATTTGTTTCGGCGGTGGCGTTTCTGTTAAAATGAGTTTATAATTAATATGTATTATAAAAAGTATAATAATATTATAATAATATTATAATATTATAATAATTATAATAATTATAATAATATAATCTTTGCTTTGCAGGACCACCGCGCAGGGGGAGAGGGGCATTCCGGCGCGGGGGAGCTCATCCGCGGAGCAGCGCCATGGCAGGAGGGGGAGCATTTGGCAGCGGAGCTTTTTCATGGCAAGAATGTAAAGCAGCAGAGCGGCTATCGCGAACAGCGCCATTTACTGGCGGAAGAAAAGCGCCGGAGCTTGCCTCTGCCGCCCCTCGCCGATGCACGGCGCCGCCGCCCCCTCTCATCTTGGAAAGTTAATCTCTCCGGAAAAAATTCACCCCAAAACAAACTGTAAAAAAAAAAAAAAAACATTGTATAGGTCTAGGAGGCCTAGTGGTTTCTTTTTTTATTTTCCGTGGCAATATTAAATATTTTACTTATGTATCTCTCTCCCTTCATTATGTGTGGTTTTCTTTTTTTAAATTAATTATGTGAATTTACGTATACGGATATGATAGTTTATCAGAATTATTGTGCATAATTATTGTGTATGCTTTCAAACGAAAGGCTTTTTTAGGCATGACCTGCAATGTTTCACCATTCTTCAGTTTATCCTTCATATAGTAGAGATACACGAGCATCTTCGGACGCTCGGCGTCACAACCGTCAGTCGCGGCCCCGCGTCACACGTATGCAAGATCAAACAATCATAAGGTGGCGTGGGGCCGCGAGTGGCGGTTGCGGCGCCAAGCCGGTGAGTTGTGTGGAAGCGGGGGCCGCTTCCATGCGGCCAAATGCCGCCCGAAACATCAAACACGCGAAGCCCGTCTGGATGCGGTCGAAGGCCGCCCGAGAGCTTCAACCACGGGCGTAGCCCGTGTGAAAAAGCTTGTATTTATTGTAAATTTATTTTAATTATAATAATAATAAGAATAATCATCAATAATAATAATATATAATGATAATAATATAAATAATTATAATATTTATATAATAATATAAATAAATATAATATATAATATAATAGAAATAGAAATATAAATAATAGTTATAACTTAGTTTCCGGACAGTATTATCAAAATTGGATTAGGGGGCGCAGGCAAAGCCGGTTTGCCTCGGGCCTACCCCGGTCGGCGTTGCTGGCGACTTCGTCTGTTGGGTCCGATCAGGATGCCGCTGGCGGCGATGGCGTTATAGTCAATTATTTTAACTGTGAATATCGGCTAGGGTGGGGGAGGGGCAAAACTGGTGTGGGGGAGGGGCAAAACTGACAATCCAAATGTAACAGACAAAATCACTGGAGCAAAGTTGCCTTTATATTAGTAATACGAGCATCTTCGCACGGGCTACGCCCGTGCTCGATGCTCTCGGGCGGCATTCGGCCGCATCCAGGCGGGCTTCGCCCGCCTCGGCACGGGCTTTGCCCATGATGCTCAAAATATCTCTTGTTTTTCTTCTGGTATTATTGAATATTTGGGGGGATATTTTTATACTCCAATTCGCTCAATCAAACTGATATCCGGCAAACACGCCTCCAGCCCTATGTGGGTGTAACGGCGCGGGCCTCCGGCCCTACGCAAGTGAAATGGCACAGGCCTCCGGCCCTACGTGAGTGAAACGGCACGGTTCATCTTCATTTGAGATTGCAGCCACCTTCCTTTATTTCCCACCGCTCCATCGAATATGAAAATAGGTAGATTTAATTTGATTTCCGGTAAAATATATTTCTAAGCTCTTTTTTTAACTGCTCCTGTTCATTTTTCCACTTAATAAGAATTAAGATCGATAACTGGCGGCTCATTATGGCAAAAGTATTACAGTCTGGAAGCAAGAAAATGAAGAAATAAAAAATTGTACTTGTGATGCGAGACTGGGAAGACAGAAACTTGCCATTGGAGGAAAAGCTAAAAGGTAGCAGGAAGGAGGAGAACATACCTGAAGCTATGCTTGCTGATCTGCAGAAATGGAGGATGGCAAAAGAAGGGGAGGAGTTGAGAAGAAGCCAGTCGAGTAGCTTTCAGTGGAGTAGCTTTCAGTCGAGTAGCCTTCAGTCAAGTAGATTTGAATCAGAGATCGTGGCTTCCTTCGAAGATGGGAACATCGGTTTTGAATCAGGTAGACCCACGCGCCGGTGTGTCGAAGATGAGAACATCGGGTTTGCATTTCATGAATCAGGCCGGCAGATCGGCGTAAATGTCGTGGGATCATCGGGCGTTGGAACAGGCTGTAGTCGGAGCGGCATTCGTCAGAGCAGATCGTGAAGAGGAGTTTGAGAAGATGCATATCCCACGACAACCTAGGGACACGGAAGAGCAGGCTGCGGCACGCGGCAGGCGACGTGGCACGCTGCGGAGGCAGGAGGGCAAATTGGGCAGATCCAAAGTTACGGACGGGCGGACGATGGCTTCCCTTATACTATTAGTATAGTATTAGTATAGATAGATAGATAAAGAGAATACAAAATCTGAAATGCTTATTACCTCTTTAATCATAGTTCTTTGAATGTATCAAACTCTCCATGTTTAAAAATTTAGGAACGTCAGGCTTTAAGCTAAATCCATGATATGATAATTGAAATATTATTAAAACTTTTAACCAATAAAGTCATGCTTAAAAATTATTAGGTAAATATCGGATTAACTAATAATAATAATAATAATTAAAGAAATATCTGAAGTAGATCATTTCCCATCAAAAATTGCATGCCTTAATCATAAGCATACAATAATTAGATGAGAAATTATTAGCAGACAGGCTAAATGAACAGTAAATAAAATTCTCTGACACATTTTATCAAACATGTAAAGGGCATGTGCAAAGATTAAAGATAAAATTCTATACATATTTTTTAGCTAAATGAACAATAAGATAAAAAATAATTTCTTATCAAAATGTAACATCAAAAAATTACATCAGATCAAGGGAAATAGTGCTAAGCCAAACAGGAAAAAAAAGATGGCAAGACAAAGCAATTTGAAACTCCATTGAGCCCAGCACTGGTGAGGGGGCAGAGCAAATTTATTATCAGATACCCCTACTAATGTTGCAGGGCATGGTCATTTTTTTTTCTAAAAACTGATTATTTTACTGAAAGAAAAACTCACAGTAATGAGGCAAAGCAATCAGTGAAGAATCTGAAGCTGCTCCGGCTGTGGAAAACCCTGTCGTCTCTGTCTACCCTCATTGGATAGGGAAAAGGGAGAGCACCTTTAATATATCGTCGATGGCATCATGGACATGGCGAGCCCAAATGGCGAGCTGGATATCCCAAAGGTCGAGCAGGGAGCAGGTTGCCATCGATTCAGGGCAGGACTTGCTGCATGGAGGAGCAGGGAAAGGAAATGTTGGGGGTATTGCAGAGGAGCATCATCAAAACACACAGAGAGTGAGAGGAGGTTGCTGGAAATAAAGGAAAGTGTCGTCCATATGTTATTGGAGGCATCATGGAGCTCTTCTCTTGAGAGCTGGAGATCACAGAGAGAAGGTAGGTTGTCATCACTGGAGATCACAAAGTCGAACGGGAGAAGTTAAAAGCCTCAGAATATGCCGCCAAAATAAAACCAGAAGATGCAAGCTTGAGCGGCGTCCGAGCGCAAGTGGCAAGGGTTAGGGAGAATGTTGCAGGCCTCGCGGCTTTGAGGTTCACTGATCAGGATGAGGGTTGCCGACAGAAGTGAAAAATAATTATCTATAATCCCGGAGAGGTTGACGACGCGCGAATGAAGAGGAGGTAGGGTTGCGATATTAATGTTTGAAATTCAAATTAAAGAAGCATACAGTGAGAAGGGACGTGACAAAGGGTCTTGCTGGTGCAGGTTTTGGCCGGAAGATACCTGGGGGCGACGGCTACTGCACGCGGCGAGAGGAGGGCTTGCGGTGGTGTCACGGGAAGCGGTGCGGAAAAGCGTGGATGAGAACGACGTGTGCAGCTGTCATGGCCATTTTCCGACGGGTGGACGAACCGGCGGGGGTAGAAGTGCGAATCAGAGGGCAAAAGCGGGAATCTAAAAGTTACGGAGGGCAAAAACGGGAATCTAAAAGTTACGGACATAAAAACGTTCGCTTCGCTTATAATAGTAGTATAGATATATATATATATATAAGTTTGAAATATATAAGCTCAAGTTTTTTTAAACCTAAAAAAGCTTGAGCTAGTTCTCATATAATACATGTCGAAATTAGACAAATAATATATGCATTTTGTAGCCAAGAACGGGATCTACAACTTTCATGTTTAACATTTTTTTCAAAATTTGCATGCTTTAGCCGGAATCTGACACGAAAGGTTGATGACTAAATAATATATGCATTTTATATCATGTTTTGGTCATCTTTCTTAAAACAAAGTTTAAAGCTTGTTTTTTAAATAAATTTTGATACATTTTTACATTGCACCAAGACTAAATTCTTTCATATAAATATAGCAAATGATAATCATTATCAAACAAATGAACTTCTTACTTATATAATGCTACATCGTATAAAGCATACACATTTATTTATAAAGCCTGCACAAGAAAAAAAATAAAAATCAACATATGGTTCATTTGCTGGATTTGAATAGAGGCACATCCTAATCTAGCCACAAATGGTTACAAACAGTTACACAAATAATTCAGCTTAGAAATACCATACACAAGTACATACAAGAAGTTACAAAATTTTGTTAACAAGAAGTCATAATCAAGTCGTACACAAATAATTCAGCTGCGATTTGAAGGTGGAAAATTGAATGTGGATCAGCAAGCTCCATGTGAAAATCATTGACCACCTTAATCAGCAAGCTCCATATGATCACCTTAATCAGCAAGCTCCATATGACTTGCTGATTAAGATGGTCAATGATTTTCACATGGAGCTTGCTGATCCACATTCAATTTTCCATCTTCAGATCGCAGCTGAATTATTTGTGTACGACTTGATTATGACTTCTTGTTAACAAAATTTTGTAACTTTTTGTATGTACTTGTGTATAGTATTTCTAAGCTGAATTATTTGTGTAACTGTTTGTAACCATTTGTGACTAGATTAGGATGTGTCTCTATTCTATTCCAGCAAATGAACCATATGTTGATTTTTATTTTTTTCTTGTGCAGGCTTTATAAATAAGTGTGTAGGCTTTATACGATGTAGCATTGTATAAGTGAGAAGTTCATTTGTTTGATAATGATAATCAATTGCTATATTTATATGGAAGAATTTAGTGTTGGTGCAATGTAAAAATGTATCAAAATGTGTTTTAAAAACAAACTTTAAACTTTGTTTTGAGAAAGATGACCAAAACATGCTATAAAATGCATATATTATTTGGCCCGCAACCTTCTGTGCCAGATTCCAGCTAAAGCGTGCAAATTTTGAAAAAAATGTTTAACATGAAAGTTGTAGATCTCATTTTAGGCTACAAAATGCATATATTATTTGTCTTATTCCGACATGTATTATATGAGAACTAGCTCAAGTTTTTTTAGGCTTAAAAAAGCTTGAGCTTATATATTCCAAACTCATATATATATATATATATATATATATATATATATATATGGGTCCGGCCGGGGCCCCATAATATACGGACGCCACAGCTATATATATAATATATATATACTATTAATAAAGTTGATTGCATTCTCTCCGTCACGCCCGAATCCCGGCCGAAACCCTTCGCCTACACGATGCCGCGTGCTGCCCTCGCCGCTTCCGCCTCTCCCTGCTACCGCCACGGATGTCCAGCGCTAGGCCTCGACAGCGCCTTCCCTCCTCGTGTCATCGCGCCGCTCTCCTCTTCCTCGCGCCACGCAACCCGCACTCCTGCTTATCTTCCTCCTCAACCGCACCCGCACTCCTGCTTATCTTCCTCCTCAACCACACGTGATTTTAACTCTCTGCAGGCCCTTCACCTTCGCGTCTCCCGACTGCCCCTTTCGATTTCCGCCGGCCTGTGTCACTGAGGCATCGCTGCTGCAGCGACCGTTTATATATATATTATATATATATATGGATATATATATATATATATACCACTATAATGGAAATATCAAATGCATGAATTTTAAATTCATTGGAGTGATTTGGGCCGTCCGATCTGAATCCATTTTGCAGCAGCCGTCTGATCAAACGAACCTCCTCTCTCCATTTTTTCGTAGGGGTCTTAAATCTACTAAAGGGGTCCTAAAGTAATGTAGGTTACTACCAAAAAAACTCACCAAACTCACCCGCGATTTAAGAAGATCAGCCCGCAAGCCCGCCCACCCAGATTTTAAGCACAGTTCGCCACAGCCCACAAGCCGGCCAGCCCAGCAGCCCGCCTGATTTCATACAAATATTGCTCAAAACAATATTTAAAGCTCTTGAGCAAATTATTAACAGCGGTGTGGGACTATACAGGCGGGTGAATAGTGCGCACTGTTCACCGGCCTGTTATAATTACAATATCAATTAAAAAAACATTTTTAAAAAAATTTTAATATTAAAAACTGGCGGGTGAACAGTGCCCGTGCCACTGTTCACCCGCCTGTTTTTAATGTTTTTTTATTTTTAATTTTTTAATTAATTATTATAAATATTAAATTTATTTTTATTAATTATAAAAAGCAGGTGGTTCGGTATTTTTGCGATGCCCGTCGGGGGCGGGCGAAGCCCGCCGTGGCCGGCCGGGTACTGTGACGCGTAGCCATCGGGCCGGAGCCCGTGTCTACTACTCGTGTATATATATATATATATATATATATATATATATATATATATATATATATATATATATATATATATATATATATATATATATATATATATATATATATATATATATATATATTTCACTATTATACGAGAAAAATTGTCTTTGGTGAAACATTCAAAAATATCAATTATGCCTTTTTTTTATTTTTTAATGACTTGACGTATATTATAATCTATTTCAAAGAAATTAAAATACAATGTCAATTCATTTACACTATCAAAAAAAATTAAAAGTTTGATGAAATGCATTTAAATTCAAAAACTTTTTTAGTAGAGTTCTTACACCTACTATGATAGTTTGTCATTAGGCATGTCAGCGTCTATTCAAGAAAGATTGTCATTAGGCATATCAGTGGTATTTTCGATGTGATGATATTAAATCAATCAACTTTATTAAAGTCAAAATTAATATTTTATGTCAAAACATATATTATTTTACAAAATAAAAATTATAATATTTATGTATTTTTTTACGGTCATTTTAAGTACTCATATATATATGTTGTGGGCGAAACCTGCCTTGATGGGGCGGGCAAAACCCGTCGTCGCCGGTCTAGTACTGTATCTTGACAACATTGTATTTATCCCTCCCCCTAATTGCCTTCAGTACCTCTCGGGGATCTTATTAATTTAGAGGCCATTTTTGAACTTATTGAAAGCAGACATTGTCAATTGTCATCACCCCTCACACTCTAATATGTCTCCAAACATCCAATCAGACACCTCCATGGAACGGACGCTTTAATACCAAATATTAGGAGAAAAAATTTTCCGTGTGGTAACCCCACGGAGAGGACGTGGGGGGAAATACAAAATCCTCCTAATATTTTTAATTTTTCACAAAATGAGTCACGAAATTTGATTTATATATTTTTAAGCTCATTTTAAGTACCTATAAGATTGTATTTTGGGGTGAAAATACAACTGTAAAAAAGTCCATTTTGAACTAAAAATCCAGTCCATTTTTTGAACTAAAATTCAGCCCATTTTTATAATCAATGAAAATTCAGTTGTATTTTTGAACTAAAAAGGCCCCTCAGAGACTCCCATGCGTCATGTGCACATAAAATTTTCTTATATTAGGAACTCGAATTATTTTCATTGGTACAACACAAATAGAGAGCAAAACGAACACAAGCAACATGACTCAATCTCATGCAAATATTTATTAATCACAGTAAGCACATCGATCAGATATACCGAATATTCAAACAAAATACATGAAGTCTTATAAAGAGCATCATATGTGAAATCCAACACACATGTTGTGGCTTCATTTAGTTTAGCAGTTGCGGTTGTAAAAGAAGTGTTGTAAATTGAGTTTGTAATAGATTTATTGAAAACTGGTTGGTGGAAATGGAGATTTGATTGGATAGTCTGTGTTTGCAGAGCTGTTAGAAACAGAAAATCGTTTGACAATACAACGGTGACGTTTTATAAAAAAAATATTATAAAATATTTTATATTTTTTGTTTTTAATTAATTTTAATATTAATAATAATACTATTTTAATTATAAATTATTCCTTATTATATATATATTCTATTCATTTTTTTATATATAAATTTTTTGTAATTTTTTTTACTGTTTGAATTTTTGATATAATTTTTTTATAATTTTTTTAATTGTTTTTGTAACAAATTTATTCATCTGTTTGCCTGCGCCCCGCGCCTTGCCTTCCCCTACCTCCGCGTGCCTCCGCCGTCGGCCTTCCTGGAGCCCACCGGCGGAACGCCGGACCCCGGCGAACCTGTCGGGGGTAGTCCGGCGAGGCTCCGACAGGGCTACCGCCGGCAGTGGCCCTGCCGGATCCCTGCCAGGATACCCCGGCGGGTTCGCCCGGGTCCGGCGACGGGGAGGCCGCCTGTGGCTCCGCTGCCGGCGGCAATCCTAAATATCTAGTACGGGAGGACGCTTCCTGCGCTGGGTACGACTGCGATTGGTTGAATTCCAAATTTTTTTTTTGCAAACGCTCCTTACCGGAGGTTGGGGCCGCCGGTTGCTAAAGCATATTTCTCTTAAGGAGGGAAACGTCGGCGGTTCGAATGGACAGCGGAAAAGTAAACGGGAAAGCACTCATCTTCAGCGTTTTCATAAAACGCGCCGGACAAAAACGCCCAAACAAACGAGGCCTAAATTCCAAAAAAATTTTTGCAAACGCTCCTTATCGGAGGTCGGGGCTGCCGGTTGCTAAAACATATTTTTCTTAAGGAGGGAAATGCCGGCGGTTCGAATTGAAACCAAAAAAACAAACGGGAAAGCACTCATCTTCAGCGTTTTCATAAAACGCGCCAGACAAAAACGCCCAAACAAACGAGGCTTGAATTCAAAAATTTTTTTTGCAAACGCTCCTTATCGGAGGTCGGGGCTGCCGGTTGCTAAAACATATTTTTCTTAAGGAGGGAAATGCCGGCGGTTCGAATTGAAACCAAAAAAACAAACGGGAAAGCACTCATCTTCAGCGTTTTCATAAAACGCGCCGGACAAAAACGCCCAAACAAACGAAATCATAATTTGGCTTGAATTTTTAGTTGTATAGGTCAAAAAAAATTTTTTATCATTTTGAAAGAAGTTTTAGTTGTATGAATTTGCAAACGCTCAAGTTATGAAACTTATCGGAGGTCAGAATTTAAAACTTCACAAACGATTCCAAAATTCTTAGAATTGATGTTATGTGTAAACTGCCGGTTGCTAAAGTTTAGGGATATATGCATATTTTTCTTAAGAAACCTAAAACACTATCTTTCAAACATAAGAAAAAAAAATCTGGGAAAAATTAGAAGAACATTCTTCCTAAAAGCCATTTTTTAAATAATTCAAGGCGGTTTTTTAGGTTAAAATTCGAATGGACAGTAGAATTATTGATTCGGAAAAACAAACGGGAAAGCACTCAAGAGTAATAGAGACAGACGAAAGCGGAAGTTCAGTGTTTGAAGGGCAGGAGGAAGTCATAAGGCGCGGCGGTGGCGAACACGGAGTGGGAAGGCCGGACAAAAACGCCCAAACGGTGGGGCTTGCAAGGTGCGGCGGCGACGAGGCTGTGTTTATATATTTTAGGTTTTTAGTGTTGGGCGTTTAGGTTTTAAAACAGAGGGGTATTTGGATGAGATTTTAAGTAATGTGGTTTGCTGCAATAAAATTATCCTTTCATAAAACGCGCCGGACAAAACGCCCAAACAAACGAGGCCTGGCCACCGCCACTACACGAACCCTAGCTCCAACCACTGTTGGACTTGCAGGCCGCGACGCCTTCGTGCTGGTCCGAATCCATGCAAACAACAGAAGGGGATCTGGGACGGAGATTGCAACTAGCAGTCAATGCAAATTTGGAATCAATTCCTCTTTTTTTCTGGATTTGGTTCTATCAACGGCTTTTGGCTGCGGATTTGAACAATACTCAATCACTCATCATATATTTTCTTTTGTAAATTTTTTAGGTGATTGTTATTAGCACCGCAGTTTTGGCTAGTTACACGACACTTTCAACTAATTTTTCGTGTTTTTTGGAAATACGTCTTTTATATGTTTTTTAGGAAAAATGTTCAACACCAAAGTTGTAGATCAATTTTCCTAAAATTACATGTAAAAGACGTACTTTGAAAATACGCGCAGGTTTCGCGTATTTTAGAAATACGCATTGTACATATATTTTTAGGAAAATTGTTCAACACGAAAGTTATAGATCTCGTCGAGATCTACAACTTTCGTGTTGACTACTTTCCTAAAAATGCATGTACAAGATGTATTTTCAATAGACACGAAAAATTAGGAGAAAGTGTGGTGCGACTATCCAAAACTGCGGTGCTAATAACAATCACCTTTTTATACAGAATTATTTATTTGGACATAATTTTCAAAGGAAAAAAAATCTCTTATTCACTTATGTAGGAGCTCTTTTGCGGTTTGAACTAATTTCCACCATGAATGTTAAGGCTCTATTTGTTTGGGCTGCTCAGTTTTGGGCAAATATCGTCGGAAGGAGCGTAAACAAATAAATCTTCGGCGTCGTTTGCTCCGTTTCTACCCGCCCCCCTTGAGAAATGCCCCAAAAATCTCTGTTTAGAGCAGCCACCTCCTCCCTCCGATTCGAAAACTCCGTTTCCACCCGCCTGATCGACCCGTCATCGCTAAACCAAATGAAGCCTAAGCGTGCAAAGTATTGTACCGCTGTATGTTAGTTAATCGAAGTATTTATGCTCTGTTTGGCGCGGCGTTTTGGGTGTGAGGTGTCGTGGTTTTTCAAAACGGCCCGCCAAATAATTTTTTTGGTCCTTCAGTTCGAGTCGCCACCGGTCGAAAATGCGGGAATATCAGCGTTTTGGAGTCGTGGAAATTTTTCGCGACGTGAAATCGTGCTACTCCCCCCGCTGTTTTCTTCCCCGTCTCGCCCTAACTGCAAATCTCCCCACGAGCCCGATGCCTTCCTTCCACACACGCCGACAAACCTCAGACAAACAAAGCTTTTCCTTTTCCATTTCTCTTCGGCGAACGTCATCCTCTTATACGCCGGCTAGCCTCGTCCTCCATTTCAGGTGCCAATCGAAACTCATTTTCTATTTTCTTCCCCGATTTTTGCTAGTTTCATTTTTTGTGGTCTGTGAGATTATAGGGAAGCCGAAGAACGTGGATGTGATGTGAGTTGGGGAGAAGGGAGCTATTTTCATGACGGAGAGCATGGATAGCAGAGAAGGCCTGGATATTTGTGTTGTTCTTGAGGGGAATAAGATTGATGAGATTTCATAATTTTTTGGGGAAATTTGTAAAAGATTGTTAATTTTCTTTATATATTTTTGGATGACAAATAAACTTTGAACTCGTAATTTGACTTGCATATTTAATAAAATAGTTGCGCACTGAACAACTGTTTTGTCAAACAGCTTCTCCATTTGAAACAGCTCTGCAAAAGCTGTTCATCCAAACAGTTTCACAGATTCTGCCACCACTCTACAAACAGCTGATTATCTCACCACTGCTTCTACAGTCGCTGCAGCTGAGCCAAACAGAACCTTAGAAAAAAAATGATGTTCGGTGGATATCAATTTTAACTATGCACACACCCCAAAAAAAATCATTTATGTGAATATTTTATTTATTCTAAAAAATTACTATGTGCAAACAAAATGACACTCTCATCTACGGATCCGGATCCCCTGGAGTTCCTCCGGGAACTCCAGGGGGTGGAGATCCTATTTTGCGAACTAATGAAGCGGAATCAGAAAAAATGGTGAACATGAAAGTTGTAGATATTCCCGAGACGAATAACTTTCATGTTGAACATTTTTTGATTTGAAGTCGTTTAGACCCCCGATTTGGACTCCTAAAAAACTATGTCCGAAAAATATTAAATTAATATTTTTCGGAGCCTAAATCGGGGGTCTAAACGACTTCAAATCAAAAAATGTTCAACATGAAAGTTATTCGTCTCGGGAATATCTACAACTTTCATGTTCACCATTTTTTTTGATTCCGCTTCATTAGTTCGCAAAATAGAATCTCCACCCCCTGGAGTTCCTCCGGGAACTCCAGGGGATCCGGATCCCTCATCTACTAGGTCGAGTCTGTTACAGCTTTCCATCTCAACATCGCAAATGGCTGTCAGAAACATGAGTAGAGTTCCAGGAGGGCCGGGTGTACATGAATGCCATGGTCGTGAAGGTGGGGGTGAAGCGGAGCGTTGGATGCTTGCTCGTCTTATATACGACAAAAATGTCTTTTTGTGCCATGTATGATGTATTTCACTCATTCAAAATTTTCTTCCTTTGAGCTATAATTACTGAAATTTTTTGTTTGTCGCTATATTTCTTCATAGATTCTCTTCTCTGACGTAGAACTAATGCATATACTGATATTTAGGAGATTAGGAACTTGGCATGTCGCCATGCTCGCTCGGTGTAAAAGTAGAACAGTTGGATGGCCTAAAGTGTAAAGGAAACCAAGTTATTAATAGTATAATGATTAAGGTTTTGATTGGGGGACTTGGTTTCACCGGTCAAGCGGTTACGACCGCATGAACCAGGCCTTAATTAAGGCCCGGTTCATGCGGTTTAATGTCCGGTTCATGCGGTAATAAAAGCTTGACCGGTGAAAATAAGTCCCCCCAAACAGAGTCTAAGTTATTCAAAGTTAGCAACAACATGAACATTTAAATTTTTTGAACTTGCACATGACTATGATTATTTTTGTTTAGGCCATGGTGTCTCAGAGCGTTGGAAATGGAGCGGTGTGAATGGAGAGTGGGCTGTGATAGCGATGATGAAGGACAAAAATAAAATTTTATCAAATAAATATTTTCAGGGGTGACCTCAGAGTCCATGCTTTGCATTAACTAAAAAAAAAATTCTTTACTATCTTTATAATTACTCGAAAATTATTTTATGCTGATGGCTAATCCTTCCCGCCGACCACCGAATTTTTGAATTTTTCAGGTCCAACCCTGCAAAGTCCAACCGGTATAACTTTTTCGGAGTTCGTCCCCGTTTGTCCAAAAAAATTATTAATAAAATAAATAAATAGCGGGATTAAAAACGGCGGTTGTTATCCGTACTACGGTTTCGGTTGTTCGCACATTATTTTGAGTGTTTTTTAGGATTTCAAAAAGTGATAATCGCACTAATCCGCACACAGCTCTATCCGCCCTCACCCCCACCCTTTCTTCATCGGGGAAAACCCTTCCCTGGCGCCCGCAACCCGCCCCTCCCCGACACCTCCAGGCCTTCGCCCTCCCCGACAGTCCCCCTCCCCGCATCACCGCCGACCATCGCCAGTCGAGTCGTGCCTAGGGTTTCGCCTCACTGTCAATCTCTTAGAGGCCAGCCTAGGATATCGCCTCTCGGGTTTCAGAAGTTCACTGCAATCGGCCAGGACTACAAAGGATGACCTAGAGGTTCGACCACCTTCTTCTTTGGCAACCCACCAAGCCCCACCTTCCGTATATTATTTGGTATATTTTACCTATCTAGATCCACCTCCTGAATTTTTTTTGGTTATTCCACCACATTTATTTACTATAATTAATGCAATGATTAAGATTTTTGTTACTTGGATTGTCAAGATGTGTGATGCCTTCAAAAATTTAGAAAATACATGTTTAGTCATAACCGGTATGAAGATCATTCATTTTGTCTTTGGTATGTTTTTTGAGTTTCTTTGAATTAGTTTTATGTGTTGATTTTCAAGATCCTAAATTACTCTTTAATGAAAAAGAAGCAAATGTTGAGGTTGATGTGGGCATGCATTTTGAGACCAAAAATATTTTTTCATTCAATAGAAGAGTTGGTGGATTGGGCTCGTTTCGTTGGTAGAAGCCTTGGGTTTGTTGTCACTATTAAGACTTCTAATAAGATTGTTGGACGTCTTAGACCTATCGTTTTATTGGGTTGTGATAAAAGTGGACATTATAGAGAAAACCAAAATAATAAAAAAAGATGAATTAAAAAAGATCTCCGCAAAACTACATCAAAGAGATGTGAATGTTTATTTACAATTAAAGTGAAGAAGGAGGCTAATTTAGATGAGTGGCGAGTCGAAGTTTTGTATGACATCCACAATCATTAGAAAGTTCATTTAAAAGCGTATGCTTATGCTGGAATGTTAAATTTGGAGGAAGAGAAACTAGTTGAACAAATGTACAGTACTGGTGTTAAACCGTTAAAGTTAAAAGGAAGGTCAAAGAAAGTTACAAGAAATTTAAAGAGGATGTTCTCTCAACAAAGCAACTCCCCTGCAACTTTGAGTATTCATTGTTGGAGGATCGAGTGTTGGTAACAAAGAAAAAAAGAAAAAAAAAATTGCATATTCGAAAGAACCAAACCTTTGTTGACAGAGTGCATCACCATTTCACACCTTTTTGGTCGGAACACATAGTGGACTCCTTTGACGTATTGGGTGATGAACATTGTGGATATCGAGAGATTAGTGACAGTTTGAATGTAATGAATGATTGACCACAAGTACGCAATGATCTTTATTGGGAACTTGAAAATTTTTTTTTATATGTTATCATTTACGGAAGAGAAAGACGTTTAGAGTTGGCAGAATCTTTACAATGTACAGAAACTCCTACTCTGTTTACCAAATGGATGACACTACCAGATATGAGGCTTGTAATCTCATCATGCTACAACATAGCATTAGTTCGATTGTCTAAGGTGCAAAGCTTGACTTTTCTACCGCTTCACTCAAATATGTCGGAAGTGCCAACACTTATTTGTATTGGTTTCATAAATGATAATCTTTACATCCGGCTACAATTAAGTAAATGTTCTCTAATTGCACAAATTACTCCATGTTGGGTGAAACATCATGAATGGACGACAGATAGTTGGGGAAGACATTATAACGGACAATGTCAGGCACCGCCACCGGTTATGGTACCAACCAATTTAATAGTGTTGGATAATCTTCAATGAAGTGAGGTAATAATATTTAAATTTAAATTTTGTTTAGCATGCCTATTCAATTTATATGGTTGACATTTTTAAGACTTGCAGGTTTAAATGTTTACAAAGCAGACAAAATTGAAGAAATCAAACGGTGCCAAATTTTGTGAACTACTTGAGGTACAACATTGAAGATTTATATTAGAATATAGGTATTGAACTTGCAAATTAAATTTATTTAACAACTTTTTACACGTTTTTCTAGGTTCAAACGTTAAAGTGAAGCAATTGACTACACAGAAGACAATATTGACATCTTCTTATTGTTAAATTTGACTATTTTATTTTGAATGTTCTCCAAAAAAAATTCTGTTTTCACAATTTTGGATGACATTATGGACTGTTGGAATTTTTGTGAACTCAATTTTTTGTTACAATCTTTTCTAATATTCAATTTGCGGATATAAAAAAAAATGCAGGGAGGATAACAAAATGTTTTGCGGATATAAATTTATCAAAAGTGATTTGTGGATATCAAAAATGTGCGAATAACCAAACTATAATGCGGATAACAATCGCCTAAAAAACCAAACCCAAAATAACACGACAAGTGTCCCATTTTCTATCCATACAATCCGACGAGATGCATTCTTGTACTTCTTCACGGACAAGTTGGGCTTCTCTTCCTTCAAGAACAGCTCTTTGGGAGACTGGTCAGTTTGTTTCAGTGGTGGTGGTGATAAAAGGACCAGTGAGAATGGAGCTGCGGAAATAGAGCTGTTGGAATGAAGCTGTTCAAAATGACAAAACAGTTTGAATGCAGAAATAGTTTGGTAAAACAACAGTGTCGTTTCTGTTACATTTAATTATAATTAATATTTATTATAAATTTAATTTATTATTATTAATAATTATATTAATAATATTAATACTAATCACATATGATAATATAATAATAATCATAATATTAAAATAATCGTGATAATAATAATAATATAATATAATAATAATATAATAATAATAATAATAATATTTAATAATATAATAATAATATAATAATAATAAGACAAAATTATCAAAATGGTCCATAAACTTTGTGAACTTTTTCAAATCAGTTCCTAAACTTTCAAATGATTCAAATAGGTTCTTAAAATATTAAAACCAATACAAGGATCCTACCCTCATATGGACCAATTTGAGATTACTTTGAACTTGTTTTAATAGTTTAGAGACCTATTTGAACATTTGAAAGTTTAGGGACTGATTTGAAAAAAAACCCAAAATTTAGGAACCAATTTGATAATTTTGCATAATAATAATAATATAATAATAATCAGAATAATAATAAAATCAAAAACTTAAGACTTTAGATTTCCGGGAAATTAGATCACCGGTAAAGTACCGCCACCGTCCATCAACTCATCGACAACCCCTCTTTCAACCTCGCCGGATCACTCCTCCCCGGTCACTCGCCGGATCACTCGTCACCTGTCCCTCGCCGGAGCACTCGTCCCTCTTCCCTCGCCGGAGCACTCCTCCCCCGTCCAAGGATATGCTCTGCCATGGATATGCTCCCTCGCCGGAGCACTACTCCCCTGTTCATGGATATGCTCCGCCTCCCCTTGCCTCTATACAAATTTTGCCAAAGCTGACGCGGGCGTTGCAAAGGAGCTCCCAGCTCCTATGGAAAAGCTCCGTTAAGAGCGGAAAATTTCGGCTGCATTGGCCATGCAATGCCGAAGCAAACGGGCCAAAAAAATATAATCCCGTGGACCCGCAACGGAGGATCAACGTGTAAACAAACAGACCTAGAAATGGGTGCGTCGAAGACGATAAGAAAGCTCGAGGTCTCCACGCCGGTGCCGGCGGACATCGACATAGCTAACTCCGTGGAGCCGCTGCTCATCTCGCAGATCGCCGACAGCCTCGGCATCAATCCCTCGCACTACGATCTGTACGGGAAGTACAAGGCCAAGGTGCTCTCATCGCTCGAAACCTTTTCTCCAGCTAACCCTTCTTCTACGATCCTCTACTACTATATTTAACTAGGGCTGATGACTTTCAGGTGCTTCTCTCCGTTCTCGACGAGCTCGACGAGTCCGACGATGGCTATTACGTCGTCGTCGGTGGAATCACTCCCACGCCGCTTGGGGAGGGGAAATCGACTACTACGGTTGGGCTCTGCCAGGCTCTGGGCGCTTTTCTTGATAAAAAGGTGAATTGTTCTGCACTGCTTTCCTGTTTTGCGTGCTTAATTAACATCGATGGGGTTATTTGAGAAACTGGAATGCGTTTGATTCTGGTTAGGGTTTTCAATTAATTTGTAGTCTTTAATCGACTGTTATATATGTTCTTCGATCGATCTATACAGCAGCTCTTGGATTAGCTAAATTTTAATCAAACAGGTAGTAGCTCAGTAAGAGTCTATCCAGTTGTATCAGAGGAGTTGTTCGAGGCGGCTGAGACGAGAGAACATAGGGTCCACTCGCCGGAGGCGAGACGGGGTACAACTGAATAGGCGAGACGTCTCTCGCGGCGCGGGCTGGCCCTTGATGGCGATGGCTCTCGCAAGGCAGGAAACTTGCGAGACGAACAGGTAGGCTCGTCTCGCCGCTGACCAATTTCTCACTCGGCATATGAGAAAAAAATGTTTTTACGTTCTTACCCACAAGGGGGGATTTTACTCTTTTACCCAATGTAATTTTACCCCTTTACCCTTTGTGGTCTGCATATAATCCTTCATAACAACGGAGTTTGGTTGTTGGCAGACCCAACCCCGGGTATTTTGGTAATTTCAGGTCGGTTCAGTTTGGTTATTGACAGGTCAAACTCAGAGGCCTATAAATAGACCGATAAGATGTCTTGAAAATGTTGTTGTACCCTTTTTTCTTCTTCCTCAAAGACACCTAGCTCAGCACTGGCTAAGAAGGGAGAGAACTTCTAATTCTCCCGGGTAAGAGGTGAGACCTCCGAACTGAGACCCTTGGTCTGTTTCTGGTTCTGCGACTCACGTCGAGAGGGTGGTTAAAGAAGAGTAGGTGTGAGCTGCAACTTCAGGTCCAAACTTTAGGTGAAGTCAGGTGACTGGCTTCAACAGTTTCAACTCCAGTGAATCCCAGTTAAAACCTTTATAATGTGATAATAAAATGTTACAAACCCATGAAGGCTCCTAATTGTGTTTGTCAACCACTAATCCACGTTACTTTCTCTCTTCATATACCCTTATCTCATCAGCAGTAATCACAGAACATAAGGAAAAGAGTTTGAGTGACATGGGAACACCACTTGTTTATGAAAAAGCTTATTTTACACATTGACTTGAGCATTTATTCAAGACGGAACATATGATCTTTCTCGAGTTCTTGTAGACCAAAATATCGTCGAGTAAACATCACCGAATTTTTTATCGATAAAGAGCTTTAAAAATTGTTTCATTAATTGTGATAATGTGCTCTTAAAAGACTAAATGACATGACACATCATTCAAATAAGGGGAGCCTTAACTTTCTTCGACACAAGTAATGCTAGAACGGCACGTTGTCTATTGTTATCCAAGATTAAGCCCTCCACTTCTTATAGAATCTGATTCTGTCTTGCACTCATCCAATAATGAGTCAGATTTTGTAACTTGCTCCTGGCAGCAAATCTATTTGACACACATCTTTCATTAGTGGAAGAACCACAGATAGTTCTCTGAGATTAACTAACAAATATTTAACTTTCTGATGAGCCGATTGTTGAAACCGAAAAACGGTCTTCTGTGGAGTTCTCCCTCGGGGAAGGGGTGATCGCGCGCCTACTTCACTTCTGCAACCAAAACAACAAAAAAAAATAAGGAGAACCGACCCAAGGATTCGGCGGGGAGGACCCACCACACACCCGGAAGATCTGAGAGCGCTTCCCCTCCTTAGCCAGAGGCCGAGCTAAGCTACCCTCAGAAAGCACTTGAATACTGGAGCAGAAGAGCACAAGAAACATGCCTTCTGGGGTACCCCTTAGGTCCTATTTATAGTTTTCAGAATCTGAACTGCCAATAACAAAACAGAACTGACCTGAAGTTACCAAGATACCCTTGGTTGGGTCTGCCAACAGCCAAACTCCGCTGTTTTGAAGGGCTATGGGCAGACCAGCGGGGGCAAAACAGTAAAAAGTACCTCATTGATCTGGGCGAGCTGGGAGCCTGGCCACCTCGGCAGATCCTGCTCGCCTGCTGTTGCCGAGCTCTTTAGCGCGAGCTCGACCTGGGACGGCGAGCTCGCCCATCCGTCGGTCTCCATTAGTCGATCTCAGCTCGACGAATGCCGAGCTCGCGGTCGACGAATGCCGATCTCCCGTTCGACGAATGCCGAGCTCCCGGTCGACGAATGCCGATCTCCCGTTCGACGAATGCCGAGCTCGGGCTCGGCTTCTCTACTGCCGAGCTCACCCACTATCTTCAGCCCGATCGGTCTGGTTCCTGGCGACCTTGTTCGCCGGACACGAGGTTGTACATAATCCCCGCTCTTTTTGAGCTTGACAAAGCTCGGAAAGAAACATCAAACCCCAAGTGTTTGGCGAGCGCGGGGTGGACTAGAGGGAATCTTCGTGTGGGGTCCACCTATGGCTATATATATGCACCTGCGTACCTGCCTGACTCTTGCCATTCGCTTTGCTCTGGCCCTGCCAAGATGCCGCTCCCCAAGGAGATTCAAGAGCGCCTCGACCGAGCTCGCCAGGCTTATGCAGCTCGCGTAGCCGCCCTGACGGCGGTCCCTGCCACTGTGCCGCAGGGTGGCTCTGCCAAGCCCAGCTCCAAGAAGATGAAACCGTTCCCTCAGGCGGCCGAGCCCATCTACGACCACCTGAGGGCCACCTTGGAGCACGGGACCGGCTCCTCCAGTCTGCCTGCCTATGAAAGAGGGAGGAACGTTGTCGAGATCTGCGACGGCCCAGACAGCCGCCCTGATGGTGTAGAAGACGCCGCGCCGCGAGACGCCACCCCGCGAGCCAAGACCACTCTTGGGGACTCGCGGTTCATGACTCCGGAAAACCCCCACCGGGAGTCGTCCCCTCCATTTGGGACCTTGGGGCTGAGCTCGCAGAGGCCGAGCTCGCCGATGCGCGCCCCCTCTCCTCGGCAAACTGTCGTGACCGCGGGGGCGGGTTTGGAAACCATCCCTACCCCGGGATTCGAGCTTCTCTCACCGGGGACTCGCGGCCCAGGTCGCGGGAAGGATCTGAGGTTCATTCCTCCCCGCATCTCCTTCGAGTTGCCGAGCTCGTCACGTCAACTTTGCTTGGATTCCTGCCCCATGCGCTTTTCCTGCATTCCTCTTTTTGCTGACGTTTGTCTCCACAGCTCCCCCCAGTCAATCCGCTGCCGAGGAATCTTCGCGGGCAACCCACTACTCTCCCCTCCCATCCCCAAGCGCGCTGGACTCTTACCTGGGCCCCGAAGTGGATCAAGCCGAGCTGACGAGGAGGGAGGTTAAGTTTCTCAAGAAGCTGGTGTGCGGGCTGCGCGAGGTGCAGGGGGTCAACGAGACGCTACAACGCGGCTACGCGCGTCTTGCTGACGAGGTGCGAAGCGGCCAGGCTGGCGAGCTGATGTCCCCTTCTCGGCTTCTGGACGAGATAGATGATGACCTCTCAGTGGCGCAGAGGAATTCGGGGAGGATCCGCGAGCTGCTCCGCGCGCGGCAGTCTGGGGGGCGGGAGCCGCGAGACCGGGGTAGATAAGAGGGCGGCTCCTTTGCCGAGCCGACCGGTACTTGCCTCCTGGTGTTCCTCCTGCTCGCGCCCCCCGCTTTTTTATTCCTGCACTTGGTCTCTGTAATAAGTAACTTTAGAATATTCTTGGACATGCGTTATTCAAATAATATATCGCTGTTTGACCTTGGTGGGGACGCGCCGGAAGTCGGCGAGCTGGGGTGGCGAGTTGGGGGTGGCGAGCTGGGGCGGCGAGCTGAGCCGATTGGATGACCTGAACCCAGATTTCTTTTTCTATAAATAACCCCCCCCCCCCCCCCCCCACCAACCCCCGTACTGTGCTTTTATTGCTTTCTCTTTCTCTCTGCGCTTCTCTCCTTTTCTACTCGCGCCCCGTCTTCTTTCGCAAGCATGAGCAAGACTAATACCGACGCTGATGGCCGCAGCAAGTGCGCCCGACACTTCACCGACTACTGCTTCTTCGAGGGGCATACCAGTGAGGAGGAGCTTGCCGAGTTCGAGGCAGAATACGTGCCGCCGGGCTTCAAGGCGCGCCGGCCGAGGCAAGGGGAGGCCATCAACACCTTCTACGACGATGAGCTCGCCTTCCCCATTTCTCACTTCGAGGTGGGGTTGCGTCTCCCCCTCTGGCCGGAGGTCCGACAAATTTTGAAGTACTATGACGTGGTACCCGCGCAGCTAAACTCCAACGCCATCGTCATGATGGTGGCGTTCGCGAGCTACCTCCGGCGAGAGAGGATAGAGTTCAACCTGACAGTGTTCAGGAAACTCTTCTCTTATAAGGCGACGCCGGATGTGGTTGTCTACTTTGGCGGCTCGCTGATCAAAGTTTGCGAGATCGCGAACAAACATCATAACTGGATGACCAGGATCGCCTTTATCAAGGGCGATCTCAGCAACATCCCATACTCGCCGCAGCAGAAAGGCGAGTAGGTCTACCGCTCGCCAGCTGTATCCGACAACGATGTCGAGCTCCACAAATACTTCCTCCACAAGGACTTCGAGGTCGCCTACCTGCGAAGGGGTCTTGACGCGCTTCTCCCTGTCCTACCCGGCGAAGGTATTGTTCCCCCCGTATTGCCGAGCTCGCCCGAGCTCGCCCGAGCTCGCCCGATTGCCGAGCTCGTCATACTGCTGTTGAAAGTGCTCTAACTCTTCCCAAGTTTTTTCTTGCAGGGGAGCGGTTGATTCCCGCGAACCCGTCGTTTGCGAACCCGGGGTCGCACCCGGACCCCCTTGCTCGCGAGAAGGCGGCGACGGCCTGCCGAGATGAGGCGGCCTTCTCCCAACCCTCTTCCAGCAAGAGGTGGCCTGAGGATGCGGGGTCGAACCCGCCACACCACCAACCATTATCAAAAAAGATGAAGAAAGCCGTGCTCGCTTCGCGGGGAAAACAACATCAACAACATCAATCCAGCCCCAAATACATATGCTCGTCTGAGACCCTCTCCGACGCGTCGCCGGAGAGCCCGCTGAAGGAGATCACCAGCAAAGGTCGGAAGGGCAGCGAGGCTCCTTCTTCCGCGACGGCGATCTCCCCACCTCTTTCGGCGAAGAGGGCGGCTCGCGAGCGCGGGACGCCGAAACAACATCCCCTCTTCAACTTTGTGGGGCGGTCGAAGGACTCGGCGGGTGAGCCCATGGTGCAGTGGGATGAGCTGGCCCATCGGGTCTCTGTCTCCACCCTGCATCCTTCCTGGCATGACCGCGAGCCCGCCACCGGCCACGCCTACGCCCTCGGCTTCGGCCTCTATGGCCGCGAGGATGCCGAGGCCTACAAGAACATGACCCTGCGGCAGCTCGGCCATGAGGGTCTGCAGGCCCATCTGCGGGCCATGGAGCTCCACCACATGCTGACCCGCCGCAGCTTTGCCCTCAGCAATCAACTTCGAAAAGCCGAGCAGGCTCGCGATGTTGCCAAGGACAAGGTCACCGACCAGGCGAGGCGGCTCGGCATCGCCGAGGGTCTCCTCGCTCAGGCCGCCGGTAGATTGGTGAGTATCAGGCTTCTTCCCTCTTTTACTTGAAATATTTTGCGCTGTTGACGAATTTCTCCCTTTCATCAGGATGCCAAGGCTGTCGGGGAGCTGCGGGCTCGCAATGCCGAGCAGGAGGAGGAGATCGGCCAGCTGCGCGCCCGGCTTGCCGAGCTGGAGGGGGCGAATGCGAGGCTGAAGGAGGAGAATCAGAACCTCAGCCGCGAGGCCCGCCGTCAGGCGGAGATCTTCTTCCCGGCCAGCGACGTCGACCCTACCCTCCCCTATAAGAGGCCACGGGTCTTTGGCGAGGCCGACCTCGCCGAGAGACTGCGGATCAACTCCATCCAAGTTGCCGAATGCACCCTCCAAATGATGAAGGACACTGGGGTGCTGGTGGACGGGTGCGAGGAGATCTCCGCCAAGGACCTGATGCCGAGCTTGTTCCCGGCGATGCCGCCCAGCGAGAAAGAGGATAGCCTGGACGCGATGTTCGGAAAGGGCTTCCAGGATCAATCGGACGAAGGGGAGGACCAGTCCGGCGGGGGGGGGGGGGGGGAGGCCTAAATGTGTATGATTTTCTTTTGTTTCCTCGCCGAGGCGAGCTCCACCTGTAAATAATACTATTACTCAATGAAAAAAGATTTTTGATCATACCCGTGCCATTTTCTTTTGTTTTTTCTTTTTGCTGTGTTCCGTATATCCGCGAGCCCTTCCCCAGGCGACCTCGCATAGACAAGTACTGCGAGTAGGATAATCATTAGTACGCGCCCGCGAGAGCGTACCTTGAGTGCTCGGCAATTCCCAGGGCTTCGCCGCAGCTCGCTCGCGAGCTGTCCTTGGCCTTGTTAATCAAAAAATCGAACTCACTGAATTTTCCCAAGTAAAATAAAGCGGGGGGGGGGGGGGGGGGGCTCTCGGTGGGATCCGCCTCCCCTTGGCGAGGTCCCAAGGCCTGGCTTGCCAACTCTCAGGATTACCCCCAGCTTGCTCGCGAGCTGTCCGTCATCTTATCGATGTGAGACCAAATTCTCTAAATCTTCCCGAGTAAAACATAGTGGGGGGACGAGGTGGCCCGGCGGGACCCGCCTCCTCTTAGAGAGGTCCAAGGCTCTAGCTTGCCGATCTTCTGCCGAGTCCGAGCTGGATCAGCGAGCTCGAACTCGCCCATGCCGAGCTCTCCTCTCTTGGAAGGGCCAAGTTTGTTAGGCACTACCTGGGGGGATAAGGACTTCCCTGGATGACACCGAGTGACTTCCAGCCCTGTCAGCTAGGTGAGAGCCTGACAGCGGGGTCTGCTTGGGGTCTACTACTAACACCATCGAGTGACTTCCAACTCTGCCAGCTAGGTGAGAGCCTGACAGCGGGATCTGCTCGAGGTCTAAGGATGACACCGAGTGACTTCCAGCCCTGCCAGCTAGTTGAGAGCCTGACAACGGGATCTGCTCGGGGTCCATTGCCAACACCATCGAGTGACTTCTAGCCCTGTCAGCTAGGTGAGAGCCTGACAGCGGGATCTGCTCGAGGTTTAAGGATGACACCGAGTGACTTCCAGCCCTGCCAGCTAGGTGAGAGCCTGACAGCGGGATCTGCTCGGGGTCCACTACTAACACCATCGAGTGACTTACAGCCCTGCCAGCTAGGTGAGAGTCTGACAACGGGATCTGCTCGAGGTCTAAGGATGACACCGAGTGACTTCCAACCCTGCCAGCTAGTTGAAAGCCTGACAGCGGGATCTGCTCGGGGTCCACTACCAACACCATCGAGTGACTTCCAGCCCTGCCAACTAGGTGAGAGCCTGACAGCGGGATCTGCTCGAGGTTTAAGGATGACACCGAGTGACTTCCAGCCCTGCCAGCTAGTTGAGAGCCTGACAGCGGGATCTGCTCGGGGTCCACTACCGACAACATCGAGTGACTTCCAACCCTGCCAGCTAGGTGAGAGCCTGACAGCGGGATCTGCTCGAGGTCTAAGGATGACACCGAGTGACTTCCAGCCCTGCCAACTAGATGAGAGCCTGACAGCGGGATCTGCTCGGGGTCCCAACTCTCTTCACTTCCTCATGCAAGTCCATTGTGACAGTATTGGCGTGTTAAAGAACTTTCATTAAAAATCAAGGCACAACTTACAAGCTTTAAGAAAAAAAACGTTTTAAGTCGTCACCACTTCAGGTGAGACTTAGGGTCTCGCCCTCCACATTTTGGAGTCGATACCCCCCTGATCTCAAGGCTTCTTTTACAATAAATGGTCCCTCCCAGTTAGGGTTGAGTTTCCCCACGGTTGCCGACCTTCCCGCTGCATCCACTTTCTTTAGCATCAAGTCCCCTTCCGTGAACTGCTTGACTCTGACGTGCTTGTCAAAGTACTTAGACATCCTCCTCTTTACCTCTTCTTGCCGGACGGCGGAAAGGTCCCGCAATTCTTCCACCATGTCGAGGGAAAGCCGCAGCTCTTCCTCGTTCTCCTCCTGCCATTCCTCCCTGCCTTCCCCGGCCGCAACGACTCGAGGTGTCTGAACTTCAAATTCTACGGGGAGCACTGCCTCGCACCCATGGGAGAGCTTGAAGGGGGTCTCTCCTGTAGCTGTGTTGGGGGTGGTTCTCAGGGCCTAGAGAACCGCGGGAAGCTGCTCCACCCAGCTCCCCTTCAGATTTTCCACCTTCTTTTTCAGGAGGTTGACAATGATCTTGTTCGCGGCTTCCACCTGTCCGTTGCTCCTGGGGTGATGGACCGAGGCGACCCTGAGGTCGATTCCAAGCTGATCGCAAAAACTGGTGAACTCAGCGCTGGCGAACTGGGGCCCGTTGTCCGTGACAATGGCCTGGGGCAGCCCATGACGACAGATGATCTCCCCCCAAACAAAGTTTCTGATGACCTGGGAGGTCACCTTGGCCAGTGCCTTCACCTCCAACCACTTGGAGAAATAATCGATCATTACTAGGAGGAATCTCCTCTGCCCACTGGCCTGGGGGAACGGTCCAACCAAATCCATTCCCCAAATGGCGAAGGGCCAGGGGGCTGTGATACTTTTGAGTCGTTGAGCCGGCTGTAGCTGGAGGGGGTCAAACAGCTGGCATTTGTGGCACCTTCTTGTGAACTCCGTTGCATCGTGGCCCAGGGTGGGACAGAAGTACTCCTGCCTGACAATCCTCCCTTCCAGGCTCCGACTCCCGGAGTGACTCTCACATTCTCCGGAGTGGACTTCCTCCAAGATTCTTTGTACCTCCCCCTCGGCCACGCAACGAGCCAACATCCCCGAGAGTGTCTTCCTGTACAGCTGCCCGTCCTGGAGGAGGTAGTACGCTGACTTATGCCTGAGCTTCTTCTTATCTGCCCCCTCCGGATACTCTCCCGTGGAAAGGAAAGTTACAACTGAGTCCATCCATGAAGGCCGTTGATCTATCTCCATGAGCTCCCCCTCATCGATGGAAGAGCGGAATAGGTCGGTGATGGTACCCCCCACCCGAGGACCGTGCTTTGCGAGCTGATCGACCTGCTCATTTTCCTCCCGGGGCACGTGCTGGATGGAAAAAGTTTGGAACGTGCCGATGACCCCCTTTACCTTGGCTAAGTACAACCGCAGGGTAGACTCTCTTGATTCAAACTCCCCGTTGATCTGGGAAGCTACCACCATGGAGTCGGTAAGGACCTCCACGTACAGCACCCCCAGCTCCCTGGCCAGGCGCAGCCCTGCTATCACGACCTCATACTCGACTTGATTGTTGGTGATGGGAAAGTGAACCACTACCGTCTGCTCAATCCTAGTCCCCTGAGGGCTCTCCAAGATCACTCCCACTCCTAGGGAATGTCTCCCCGATGCGTCATCCACCTTCACCTTCCAAGGAGTCGGACGAGTGAGCTCTTCCTCCGTCACCTCAATCACATAATCAGCCAAGAAGTCTGTCATTGCTTGAGCTTTGATCGAGAGGCGCGGTACGAAGGAAACGTCAAACTCACTCAACTCCACCGACCACTTGGCCAGCCTGCCAGAATGCTCCACCCCCTCAAAGATGTTGCGGAGGGGATGGTCAGTCACCACTCAGATTGAGTGTGCCTGGAAATAAGGTCGCAACCTTCGGGCTGAGATGATCAGGGCGAAAGCCAGCTTCTCCAAAATTGGATACCGGAGCTCGGCCTTCCTCAGGACCCGACTCACGTAGTAAATAGGGAGCTGCTTTTTTCCCTCTTCCCGAACGAGGACGGAGCTCAAGGCCTCGGCCCCGACCCCGAGATACAAAAACAGGTCTTCCCCCTGCTTGGGCCCTTGGAGCAGCGGAGCCTGGGTCAACTGCATCTTGAGGGCCTGGAATGCCTCCTCGCACTCCTTGGTCCATTCAAACCTTTGACCGCACCTTAGCATTTTGAAGAAGGGGGAGCACTTTTCCCCAGCCCGGGAGAGGAACCTACTTAACCCTGCCAGTTTCCCTGTCAGGCGCTGCACCTCCTTGGTATTCCGTGGCGATTCTAGCTCCATGATAGCCTTGACCTTGTCAGGATTCAGCTCGACCCCCGCAGGGGTGAGGAGATGCCCCAAGAACTTCCCCCGGCTAGCCCCGAAAACACACTTCAGGGGGTTCAATCGCATCTTGTACTTGCGCAGGGTAGCAAAGGTCTCCTCTAGGTCATGGAGGTGGGAGTTCACATCCTGACTCTTGATCATGAGGTCATCCACGTACACCTCCAGGTTCCTCCCCTTTTGCTCTTTGAAGACCCTATCCATCATCTTCTGGTAGATCGCCCCTGCGTTCTTCAGCCCGAAGGGCATCATCTTGTAACAGTAGCATCCATCTCCCGTGATGAACGAGACATCCTTGACGTCCGGGGGGTGCATTCTGATTTGATGATAACCTGAAAAAGCATCTAGAAAACTCATTACAGAAAAACCAACGGCTGAGTCAACCAGCGCGTCGATCCGAGGCAAGAGATAACAGTACTTAGGACAAACTTTATTAAGTAAAGAGAAATCGATACACATTCGCCACCGGCCGTCCCCCTTTTTGACCATGACCACATTGGAGACCCAGCCGAGGTATTGGATTTTGGACACGAAGCCGGTCTTGAGGAGCTTTGCCACCTCCTCTATGATGGGCTCTGCCAGCTTGTCCGCGGTGGACCTCTTCCTTTGCTGGACGAGGCGTGTTCCCGTGTCCAGGTTGAGGCGGTGGCAGGCCACATCCGCGTCAACCCCCGGCATCTCCGCGGCGTTCCATACGAAGATGTTCACATTCTTCTGGATGCACTCTAGCATCCTGCCTTGGTCTCCCGGGGTCAGCCCTCCGCTGACGCGGACCTTCTCCACCCCGCCTCCACGGGTGAGGACCTCCAAATCCACCACTTCCTCTGCAGCCTCCAACCTGGACCGCTCCCCCCATCCTTCAGCATCCCTCTCCTCCGGAACGGGGACCTCCACCTCCACCTCTTCCTCCACGACCATCATTTCGGCCATCTCCTCCTGGCCTCTTCCTGCTGCCTCCTCTTCTGCGCAGTTCTCCACCTCCAGCTCCTCCCTGCCTGCTTCCTGCTCAGCCTCCTCCATCCTTCGCCCCATCTCCTCGGCTCCCTCCTGCCAAGAGATGGAGTTCACAGCGGTGACATATCATTCCCGCGCCACCTTGGGGTCCCCCCTGACTCTGACCTGAATCCCCTCAGCATTGAAGTTGCTGCCTGAAGATGGCGTTGACAGAATCCCCTCAGCATTGATAAGGGGCCTCCCGAAGATGGCTTTGTAGCTGCTGCCTGCTGGGGGCATCCACGATGACGAATCTGCAGTTTCTGGACTCCCCCCCCAGGGTGACATGGAGGCCGACTCCTCCCTCCACTTCCTTCCTCTCCCCCGAAAACCCGAACAGGGGTCCATCCGAGGCCAGCACCCTCTTCGCCTCCACCTTCATCGCATCAAACGCCTTCTTGAACATGACGTTGACAGAGCTTCCGTTGTCAACGAGGATCCGGGAGACGGTAAAATTTTCGATGACTGTCTGGATGACCAGCGCATCACAAAATGAATCCTCGTGATCCGGCATGTCGTTCCTGGAGAAGGTGATCCTCTCTTCTGGGGGTGAGGTTTGGGATGTGGAGGCAACGCTCCGACGATACATGGTGTGGAGGCTCGCCTTCCGGGAAGGCTCGACCCCCACCCCCCCGTGGATCACTCTGATCCCTCCTCGGGTCCCAACATCCACCCGGTCTTCGCAACGGTCCTCCTCTGCCCGAGGCAGGACCTCCTCAATCCTCACTTCTTGGCGCCCCTGCTGCTGCTGCTATTCCCTGTTCCCTCTCATTTCGAGGAACTCTGGGCACGTAGTTGTGGCGTGTCCCTCCTCCTGATGAAAGTCGCAATAGGGCAACTTCACCCTAACTTCTCTCCTCCTCCTTCTTGCTACTCTCCTCCTCTCCCCCATGGCTATGGCCATAGCCTCTTCTTGATCGGGGAGACGGGGCCTCTGTGCCTGCCTCCAACACGGGGGGTGGAATTGATCTTGCCCCCCTTGATGGCGATCCCTGCCTTGGTACCCTCTCTGTGGCCCCTGCCCTTGCCACTCAGGCCTCCAGCCCAGCCGACGGTCGGGCTACTGACGCCCCCACCTAGGATGCTGCTGCCCCTGGAGCTGCCTCTGCTCCCTCTGCCGGGGCTCTCCTCTCCTCTCCTCCCCTCCTGTCCCCTTCCCCTCGACTCCTTCTCCTCCTCCGTGGCCCACCTGGCCAGCTTCCGCGCAAACTCCGGGTTTGACGCCTCCCCGTCAACCTCTCTCGCCGCCCTTTCCATCAGCTCCTCGTAGGAGAGGGAGGGGGGGACTCTCTTCAGCTCCATCCTGAAGAATCCCTGCTGTAGGCACAGGGTAAAGGCCATCATCAAACTATGACCCGACATCTCCTGAACCTGAGTAACCTCCTTACTGGAACCGATCCACGTAGCTTCCCAACGTCTCATTCACCCCCTGCTTGATGTGGAACAGAGATTCCGACTCCTTCTTCCTCCTCTTCGAGGTAGTGAAGCTCAGCATGAACCCCCGACGCAGGTCCTCAAAGCAGTATATGGAGCTGGCCGGTAGCTGGTGGAACCACTCCCCTGCATTCTCCTTGAGGGTGATATCGAAGAGTCGGCACTTGAACCCGTCCGACATCTGCCAGATTGAAACCACATCCTCGAACCATTGAACGTGCTGGACCGAGTCTCCCTTCCCGGTGTAGTAGGACATCTCGGGTTCCCTGAACCCATCTTGAACTGGGGTATAGGAAACCAAGTCATTGAAGGGGCTTCCTCCCCCTACTGGGCGAGCTGGCGAGTCTCGCGAGCCTAGCTCGCCGAACCGGCCTCGGCCTGCCGAGCCAGGGAAGAGCTCGCGCCCGGGGAGCTCGCACCCCCGGCCTTCCTCGGCCACCTCCTTCCCAGCTCGCCTGTTAGATCCCTGTCCTCCTGTCATCGGGCTCGCTGAAGCTTTTCTGCACTGATCACGCTCCACGCTCACCGCACCAAAATGTTGAAACCAAAAAACGGTCTCCTGTGGAGTTCACCCTCGGGGAAGGGGTGATCGCGCGCCTATTTCACTACTGCAAACAAAACAACAAAAGAAACAAGTAAAACCGACCCAAGGGCTCGGCGGGAAGGACCCACCACACACCCGGAAGATCTGAGAGCGCTTCCCCTCCTTAGCCAGAGGCCGAGCTAATGTACCCTCAGAAAGCACTTGAAGACTGGAGCATGAGAGCACATGAAACATGCCTTCTGGGGTACCCCTTAGGTCCTATTTATAGTTTTTAGAATCTGAACTGTCAATAACAAAACAGAACTGACCTGAAGTTACCAAGATACCCTTGGTTGGGTCTGCCAACAACCAAACTCTGCTGTTTTGAAGGGCTATGGGCAGACCAGCGGGGGCAAAACAGTAAAAAATACATCATTGTTCTGGGCGAGCTGGGGAGCCTGGCCACCTCGGCATATCCTGCTCGCCTGCTGTTGCCGAGCTCTTTAGCGCGAGCTCGAGCTGGGACGACGAGCTCGCCCATCCGTCGGTCTCCATTAGTCGATCTCAGCTCGACGATTCTTGGACTAGCTCGGCGAATGCCGAGCTCACGGTCGACGAATGTCGATCTCCCATTCGACGAATGCCGAGCTCCCGGTCGACGAATGTCGATCTCCCGTTTGACGAATGCCGAGCTCGGGCTCGGCTTCTCTACTGCCGAGCTCGCTCACTATCTTCAGCCCGATCGGTCTGGTTCCTGGCGACCTTGTTCGTCGGACACGGGGTTGTACACTGATGATACAGCATAATTTGGGCTAAAATCAGTAGCAATCATGGCATAAATCACAAAACTATTTTCAATATCTGCTTCTAATTCTCCACAATTGAAGTCTAATATTAATTTCCCTTCAATTTGAAAGGACTTGCGGAGAATGCGATGGAAGAGGGAGCCTTGATCAACCCTAACCCTAGCAATGAAATGAGGAGAAAGGGGACTAAAGAAAGAGAAAGAAGAACTTAGAGAAAAGTTTGATTAATTCATTCATGTCCTCATAAATGACCCAATGAGTCTATTTATAACACTACTAGTGACATGTATGTAAATAACCCCAAACTAAAGAGAAAAATACAACACAATAAAACACCGCAGATTCATACATCGACTCGATTAATAAAAGACACTGAATTTGAACACATGACGACACTAATTAACAACATGGATAACTCGTCATGTAGGACCATATCCCACCCGTCCTTCAAATCGAGCTGCCCTCAAGATCGAACGAGGCTCGAATGATTTGATCGTCTATGTGACGACCCAAAAATGCGCCAACTAAATTCAATTTCCCCCCGATGATGAACAAAGGCAAATCAATTTTTTACGAATAATCTTTGCTTTTTGTTTCGTTTCAGTTTATTTGTTAATTTGTTAAATTTGCTTTATTTAAGTTGTGGGTGCCAATAGCCTAGTAGTGTGATGAGTGAGCTGCCATTTCAATTGGGCTGCCATTTTTATTTGGGCTTGTGTAAGTGGGCTGGCTGAAAGAGGTGTGCTGGTGTTTATGATATTTGTACTGTGATTTTATGTTGCGATCCTTTTTATTGAAATAATGTTCGATCCTTGAAATCATTTGGGAGACCCGGAATCAGGGTCCTCACAGTCTAGCTCCTTAATTTTTCTCTAGAGCAACTCCCGACAGCGTGTCTCTATGAAGGGGGTTGCATCGAGGGGCGTGTTGTCATTGTGCTCACCGATGTCATAAAAGACTGCAAGGAGTTGATGTGGCAGTGACGCTTGCTGAGGGGAGACTACTGGACATATCCAGAGTAGGGGCTAGTGTGCCTGATGGATGCCTGATGGCGACGAAAGACCGGGTTGTATGTGAGTTGTGATGATCAAGCGCGGTTGTGACTGTTGAGGATCACTCTCTAGAAGGAATGACTTCAGATGTGCCGACAGAGCATGTGGCCAAAGTGGAGTTTACGGCATGGAGACTACAAGGATTGATAGAGGGGACACAAATTGTGGAGGCACCACCGCAGGACTTGGAAGCGACGATGTCAGCTTTGTGAAATGCAAGGTGGGAACAACTGGAGGCGATTATGGAGTAACAATAGCTGCAGTGATCGATGGGGCTTCTTCGGCCACTGGTGGGATCGATGATGTGGAAGCTGGAAGATACGTCATGAGGTGACTGACAGGGTTCAACAGTGGTATGACTGGCAGCGACGTAATAGCAGTCTCGGTGGAGCAATAGTAGGCAGTGGCAGGTCAGAGCAAGCTTGGATGGAGGGGGAGGAGGCCTGTGCTGACTGGGACGACGATTGCGTTGGTGGAATCGATGGTTGCTCCGGTCGGATCGAGCCCTTGATTTGTCGATCAATGCTAGCGGTGAGCCGTGACAACACAACATCAAAGGATCTAGTAGCAATGAACGATGACACTTAGCCTCATGTCGAAAGAATTACTCAACCAATTACTTGAATTAGTAATTAATCAATTAATTGATAAGTGAGGGGAGTCGCGACCTTTGGAAGGAAACTCTAGAACATAGGCGTGCTGCGCGAGGGAGATAGACTGCTGGCATGGGGCTCGAACTTAAAAAGGAGATACGTCTGTAGTTGAGGGTTCGAGGAGGAAGGATGGGCGGTTTGATTAGAAGAGAATCGTCCTACTTGAAGCTTGAGGTGTGGTTAGATGCACTTGGACAAGCATACATGGATGCTTGAGTGAAAAAGCGCCTGTTGGAAGGGACACAAGCTATGAATGAGATTATCTGATTGTTCGATCCTTGGGACAGAAGCAACAATTTATTCTGAGGATGGATATGGTCGATGCGAGGCATGCTGAATGGCGATATGGCACAAAATGTTAACGAAGGTGTAGTGAGAATCGACGACGTGGACAACGTCAGACGGAGAGGAAGGTGAGGGATTGCATCACTTGGAGCAGTCAACAGTGATCACGTTGACTTGGAGCTGTCAAATGAAGATCGATGATGGATTTGTCGAGCAACGTGCAACTTGACTAGGGCGATGAAGAGCTAGGCTTGCCGGTGTCTTCGAACCAAAGTAAATAGGCGTGTTGTCGATCCAAAGAAAGGAAAAGAATGACATTGTAAATCTCTGCAGCTGAATGTGTTGAGGATAGTCGTGTTCATAAAGCCCCCCGGGCCCGGGCCTAAACCGGGCCTCCCGGGCCCGGACTTTCCCGAACCGGTCCCGGGCCCGGGCCCTGATTAAAGCCGGACCGGGCCGGGCTTCTGGCTCCAGGAGGGGGCCTGCTAAGGCCCCCAGGGCCGAGCCTGGCCCAGGCTTAGCCCGGGCCCTGTTAACAATAAAAAAATAGGGCTGGCAGCCCTATTTTTAAAAAACTATATAAAAAAAATTATTTTAAATTTATTTTTTAATATTTTTAAATTATTTTTAATAATTAATTATTAATTATTATAGCTGCCAACCCTATTAAATAGGGTTGGCAGCTTTGGAAAACAACGGCTCTAAGAGCCGTTGTTAACAACGGCTCTTAGAGCCGTTGATTGTTAAAGGGGCCTAGAAACCGGGCTTTGCCCGGCCCGGCCCCGTGCTTAGCCCGGCCCTAGGAAACCGTGCTTTGCCCGGCCCGGCCCAGGCCGGGTATCGGGCCGGGCAAATGCTCATATATGGGCCTTGTTAGGCCCCATGGCCCGGCCGGGGCCCGGGCGTGCTTAGCCAGGGCCCGGGCCTAGCCGGGCTTTTACCGGGCCCGGGCCAGCCCCTCGGGCCCGGTTTTTATGCGAGCCCTAGTTGAGGATGAAGGTGGATCGTTTAGCTTTGATGCCAAAGTTGTTGTGGACCTAGCGCGTAACTTCATTGTAGGTGGTGATGAAAGCGAAGATAGAAGGGGAGTTGAGTCGCATGGAATATGCGAGTGGAGAGGAAGAGTGGGAGCCTGCTTCACCATAATCCTAGAAACGGAATGAGGAGAACAGGTACTATTTTTGATTAATTCATTCATATCCTCATACATGACTCAACGAGTCTATTTATAACACTACAAGTCTACAAGTTACATTAGTGCTAATAATCCCAAACTAAAGAAAAAGCATGAGACAATAAAACACTACGGACTCGTACATTAACTTGATTAATAAAAGACACATAATATGAACATATGATGATGCTAATTAACGACAGAGATAATTGGTCGTGTGAGACCATAACCGGTGTCAAAATGAATTTTACCTTATTTTTTTAATTATAAAAAACCATATCCTTGCCCGTATGCAACACGTCCATATCAAATTGTCATGGTTGTTTTAGTAAATAGGCAAACATATCAAATTGTTATGTTCGTTTTAGTAAATAGGTAACCATACATCCATATCAACTTTGTCACATATAAGCTCATCCATGTATTTATAAATTGCAAAAGGCACGACTATCAATAATCTTGTTGAAAGTCTTTTTTTCAGATATGACAAGAGGTTCTAAAATATTTATGCATTTGTGTGTGCATAAACCTTTGGATGATGTAACTTTAACAACCATTTCATTAGTATCTCTGGTTGTCATATCTTTCCAGAATCCATTCCTCCAGGATGATGAGATTTAGAGACAGCGCAACGATATGCTCTAACTGGGCATTATTTGACACATTGTGTTTCCATTTTTAATCCTCGGCCCTCTTGGTGTACCAGAAGGATGAGATGTCGTGTTTTGTGTGGACTATTGCGAGTTGAACTCCAAGATGGTTAAAGACAAATTTCTCATACCGATGGTGGAGGAGATCCTCGACAAGTTGCATGGATCTCTTTTTGTCTCCAAGCCGGATCTTTGTTCAGGGTACCATCATGTGTGCATGATCTCTTCTGTTGTGGAAAAGATTACCTTCTGGACTCACCAGAAGCACTTCAAGTTCCTAGTGATGCTCTTTGAGTTCATCAATGCCCCCTCCACCTTCCGGGCCTTGGTGGAAATATGTATTTGTGTTTTTCGATGACATTGTGGTGTGCATCAAGACTTGAGAGGAGCACCTCGCATACTGTTTTATAGCTCATCCACCAACATCAGTTGTTTCTAAAACACAAGAAATGCTCTTTCAACACATACTATAATAAGAGTGATACCCTATTTCGTATTTCAGTAGGAAGACGACCATTTACCATCAAGAGCTTCCCACTTACGAGCTGGAGCTTATCGAATTGTCTAAGGCAACACACATTGGAGATTTACCACTGAGAATAGACATTCTTGAGGCAGACAGATCACCTCAGCTTGAAGTACCTCCTTAGGAAATGATTCAACACTGCACCACAACAACGACGTGTAAGCAAGGTTTTGGGCTTTAATTTCTAGTAAAGTACAAGATAGGGGACCTTGAACCGCACGATGAATGCCCTGTCTCGACGGTGACAGTATCACCATAGAGAGGTGATTTTTGCTATTTCTAAGCCTACATCAAACTCGCTACCCTTTGCCATATACATGCCTCATCTACGTTCTCAGAGTTATGCCCCCACATCAGCGAGGGGGGGATTGCTCCCTTGTTAGGCCAATAGGGCAATCTCATCTTCGATAACTGCAGGTTTACATGACTCTGGCTTCCCCAATCACTAGAGCATACTAGAAAGCTTACATAGCATGAGTCACGAAGGTGTCCACAAGACCCTCCAGTGCACTCTGGCAGAGTTTTTTTGGAAGAGGCTCAGGAGGCGAGTTCACGAGTTCTTTGTTGGTTGTTTTGTTTTCCAGCACAACGAGATCAATCATCTTCTACCGACAGGTCTGTCATAACCATTCCCCATAGAAACTTAAATATGGGTTGATGTCTCGATGGACTTTGTAGCGGGGTAACATGCATCGAAGGGGAAGTCTACCCTAATGGTGGTTGTCGACCTCTGGCCCACCCTCTTAGAGCGGAAGTCATTGTCCAAGTTTTCTTTAAGCAGTTTTTTTACTGCATGACCTTCTCAAGAGCATCGTTTTCGACCTCGATAAGGTATTTATGAGTCGATTTTGGAAGGAGCTTTTTACACTTAGCGTCACCAAATTCGCCTTTTCCATGCTTCCCATCCACAATCAAATAAGCAATCAACGTTTTCAATCACACCGTTGAGATGTACCTTGGTTGTATCACAAGCGACAACCCCAAGGATTGGGTGCACCGACTTACTTGGGTGGAGTATTACTATAATACCTCCTATCACTCATCCTATTAGACGACCCCATTACAAGAATGATCCCCATGCCTTTGGACTTATCACGCCGACACCACATTGATGGACGTGGACCGCGACTTCCCGACTCATAATAGGCTACTCACTGTCGCTCGAGACCGACTCCTCTAGGCCCATGTGTGTATGGAATAAGCTTACAATCGCGGGCACCGCGAGTTTTTCTTTGTGCCCAACTAATGCACGTGGATAATGTGATGCCCATGCTGCCAAATGTTGGCTTCAAACAAGCCATATCACAAATTGGCTCTGAAGTACTACGTCCCTTTCCTAGTGATGTAGAAGCTTGGCGAGGTGGCCTATAGACTCCAATTGCCTGCAAAAGACAATCCATGTCGTCTTCGATGTTTCGCAGTTGAAGCCCTTTATTGGGTTGTCTCTGACTGAGCCGCTAGTGGCCCTACCTCCCTAGACCGCGGGACATTTACCATGTGTGCTAACACATATTTTGTGCAATAGACATAATGACATCCTCTTGGAATCCCTTGTGCATTGGGAAGGCGAAAATGCATTCGACACCACGTGGGAGGGGTACTTAATCCTTTGTGCCGCCGTCCCGACACTCAAGCTTAAGGACAAGCATGATCACAGTGGGGGTGGGGGTATTATTATCCACGATGATTGTAGCCGCGCGAGGATTAAGGATCATTTATATGCTGTCATATTTTTGTATGTTTTAGACTATTTCATTATACTCACATTTGTTAAACCTTGTGAGGGAAATTTTGAATATTATGAGAACTTATCTTGTCTTAGTCTGGCAAAGGATTGGGACAAGACATCAAGGAATTAATCCTAATCTCTCTAAACTTGTTTTACCTTAGTGGGGATTGGGACAGGGCATGAAGAAATTAAAAATTCTCACATTCGTTGTATTGTTTGAAATATTTATGGCAATGTGCTAGAATGTTTCTATTAATGTGCACCCGACACTGTAATTCTGGATTGAGGGAATATAAGTTTGATACCATTCAACAATGGAATCTCCATGTCTATTACACGTACAAAAGGTAAAGAATTAGGATCTAACATACCCTTAAAGCATAAGCATCCATTTGTAGCTCGACTCAGTTTCATTCGACATAAATGCAAATGTAGAAAAGAAAATCAAATTAGTGGATGCCTGACAACGGGAGGCAAAGGTAACCAATTACGATTGGTCTTATATACACAGACGATGCTAAAAATGTTTGGGAACATGATGCTAAGTTGAATGGAGGTTGTATGAACATAAAATAATCTTTCCAGGTTATTAGTGATACTGTTGACATGATTTAAACTGACATATCCTGCTCCACAAATACACCTGTAAAGAAATTGGATGCACTAGAGTGCATCTTTTATGATGTTCTAACATTTTATGTGATTGTGTTCTGTTGTAATATTTAGTGTACATTGTAGGCTATAATTAGCCATGGTGTTTGCCCTAATATAATAATAAGATTTGTTTTCAACTTGGTATCAGAGCGGGGGGGGGGGGGGGGGGGCTTCCGCGACAGGAGCCTCCGTCTCTGCGCGCGACAGGAGCCTTAGCCTCTGTGCGCGACTTCGACGGAGGACCTCCGCCTCTAGGGTTGCAGGAATTCTTTTTCCGCCGCCCCATCTAGCGGCTGCCGCCTCTGCGTTCGACGGGGGACCTCCGCCTCCAGGGCTTCCAGATCTGCGTTCGACGAAGGACCTCCGTCTCTAGGGCGCTGGGAACTCCCCTCCCGCCGCCGCCGCATCCAGCGACAGCTGCGAGACTGGCCGCAGTGGGCAAACCATCCATCCGCACTTAGCGGGTCTTCAACGGGTCTTCAACAACATCACCTCCGCATCCTAGCGCACCCAACTGATGGAACTCTCTCTTGCATTCATATCTTCCTCCAGGGCATCAAATTGGATCATCAACTCAGGCGCATCGCGTCACGTGATAGGAAATGCAGACGAGTTCTCCTCCTACACTCGTCTAGCTACCACAGATAGCATCCAGACGGCGGACGGTACGTTTCAGCCAGTGGTCGGTAAGGGTACTGTTAATTGTTCAGGTTTAGTAAAACTATCCAATGTTCTGCAAGCTCCTTTTCCAGTTAGTCTCTTATCTATTAGTTTCATGATCATTCAACTGAGATATGTTGTTGATTTTGATATTCCCAAGGTGACTTTCTTGGAGAAAGAGACAAGACAAATACTTGGGATTGAGAATTAGCATGACGGGTTGTGGTATCTGGATCAGGAAAGATTGGATGCGGCTCTTGTATCTGTGGTATAGAAGACAAGAGTTAGAGGAATAAGATGAGTGCAGAGAATATCCTGATACTCCATCACAGGCGGTTGGGGCACCCCTCATTTAATACTATAACTAGATTATTTCATGCTATTTTTGAAACAACAAATTAAACAAAATTGGTGTGTGATGATGATTTAGGTAACCTCACTAGAAGTTCGTATGCTAGTACAAGCCGAAGAAGCTCTTATGTTTTTGATGTTATTCATTCCGATGTATGAGGACCTTGTACTGTAAGATTTTTGAATGGTTATAAGTACTTTGTAACTTATATTGATTGTGTTTCACATGTTACTTGACTATAATTGATGAAAATTAAGAGTGAGGTACTTAACTGCTTCTGAGGTTTTCATAAACTTGTTCAGACTCAATATACTGCAGTGATTAAGATACTAAGATTGAATAATGAAACAAAATACATTAACAAGACAATGAAGGAATACTTATCGGCCCATGAGATAGTGCACCAGACCACCTGTGCCTACACACCTACACAGAACAGAGTGGCGGTAAGGAAGAGTAGACATCTTCTGGAGGTGGCAAGGAATATGATGCTCAACATGAATGTTCCTCAGAGTCTGTGAGGATATGCGGTGTTAACAGCGACACAGTTGATGTCATCACAGGTTCTGGGATGGAAGTCCCCGTGTCAGCAGTTGCAGGGACATAACGGGGGGATACTTCCTTTGAAGGTATTTGAGTGTGTGCTTCGTGAAGGACATGTCGAGTGTTGGTAAGATTGATGCAAAGACAATCAAGTGTATGTTTTTGGGCTACTCTCGTACTCAGAAGGGGTACATGTGCTGGAGCCCAGTGGAGAAAAGATGTTTTGTGACTATGTATGTTCACTTTAGAGAGCTAGAACAGTAATACCGACAAGAGGGAGCCCCACCCACATTAGTGTTGAAACCGAGAACCGACTTTTGTGGAGATCGGACCCTAGAAAGGGGTGACTGCACACTTACTTCTCCTAGCAAGCCCGCTTGACTGAGAACTTAGGATTTCAGACTGACCCAAGACTGCAGCACGGAGTTCCTACCACACACCCGGAAAATCTTAAAGCGCTTCCCCTCCTTAGCCAGTGCTGAGCTAAGAGCACCTCAGAAAGCGCTATAAGACTAGAGAACGAGAAAACTTGAAAGCTTGCCTTCAGAGGTACCCCCTTGGATCTATTTATAGATTTTTAAGCCTGACTTGCAAATAGCGCAACTCCGCTGTTCTAAACGGTTATTTGCAGCTCAAAGTGAGTCTGCCAACGACAAAACTCCACTGTTTGGTGTGGCTATTAGCAGACCAAATTATATTAAACATAGGATATCTGCACCCCACCTCTGGGGAGAATGCGAACCAGCTCGCCTGTCTTTGGGACGGTGTGCGGCTCGGCTCCCTCAGTTCGCCTGCTTTTTAGGCGAGTCCGGGCCGGCTGCCCGCGGCTCGACTGCTTCTTAGGAGAGTGCGGGACGGCTGCCCGCGGCTCGCCCGCCTACCGAGCCGAGGCGGGCCGGCTGCCAAGGCTCGCTCTCCTGCCTAGCGGATGTGGGTTGGGTGCCCCTGGGCTCGCCCGCCTACCAAATTGGTGCGGTCCGGCTTCCCCGACTCGTTCGCCTGTCCGGCGGGTGTGAGTTGGGCTATATTGAGGGTCCCACTTCTGCCTTGTTGGACCCACTCGGCGAACACTGAGTTGTACACAATTCCCGCTCTTTTTGAGCTTTTGCGAAGCTCGAAAAGAATCATCCAACCTCACGTGTTCGGTGAGTGTGTGCTGAGCTGGAGGGAATCTTTTGGTGGGTCCCATCTTCATGCTATATATATACCACCAGGCTCAAAGAAATATCCCGACTTTCTGCTTCTCTTTTTCTTCGTGTGTTACTGTAGTTGAGAGATGCCTATGCCAGAAAAGATGCGAGCTCGCCTAGCAGCCGCGAGGGAGGGCACACGATCACAGGTTGTTGACGTAGCTCCGTGGCTGGCTCGAGGGTCGCCCAGCCCTGCTTTCAGATCGAAGAAGGCCAAGATGGTTAAGCGGCCTTTTCAGGATGACACTCCTGCATCCAGTCCGGTGGCCGGCTCCGAGGCCATTCATCAGGTATGCGGGCCGGTTATAGGGTTTTATCGTTACTCTGATTCTGACCTTCCCCTCCGCAGGAGACGCGTCGCGAGGAAGGAGACAGGGGAATGGAGCCGATACGCTCCTCCCCGCGTGTATCCGAGCGGGTTGCCAGCCCCTCGACCATGGGATCCGCCCTTCCCGCAGTCCCGACCATTCCTCTAACTGCTGGCGAGTTCTCAACTTCCCTTCCTCGCCTTTCGCCTGATTGCGCCTCACCTGACCGCTTGTTGTTGCCGCTTCCACCCCGAGGGTCGCCGACCTGCCCCCGCTAGTCGCACGGTCGTCGACCTGCCCCGGGTTGGGAAAGTCCTTTGCGACTCTTGAAGGCAAGTTCTTCCAGGGTCAACCCGGTAGCTCCCGCCCGCACGCCAGCACGGGAGATGTGCTGACTCCGGGTGAGTCCATACATTCACTTGCCCATCATTGCCTGACTATTCTGCTAACTCTCTCTTCTTCAGGTTTCCACCAGCTTTCCTTCTCTGAAGTCGACATGAGAGGGGGGGGGGGGGGCTCGCCTCCCCTTCCCCCGGATCGCATCTCCGAATACCTGGGCGACCTTCGGGATGCTAAGGAAATGAAGAGGTGGGTGACCTGATTGTTCCAGGAGCATTCCCTGATGTTGCAGGAGGTTTGCGGTAGGGTGGAAGAGGACAAGGCGGAGGCAGAGGCACGCTTCGAGGTCCTGGAGGGCGTGAGGCGTCCAGAAGATGACGACCAGACGACTTCACCAGGAGTTCATATCACGCGGGCAAAGGAACGACTCAGGCATGCCACGAAACAGGTCGACCTGGCCCCGCGGGAACTGTTGGCGGTTCGCAAGTATTTCTACCCTCGCCTACCGCCCCGTTTCGGGGTGCGAGGGCGAGGCAGGTGGAAGTGGATTCAATACTGAACCACCAGCCCCTGGCTGCCAGCTCGCGGACCGAGGTCGTGCCCGCCTTCAGGACCTCAGTCCGCGTGATTCATAACCGCGAACTCACTTTTCCCTTTTTCTTTCTCTTTGGGAGGGCTTTCCCCTCCCCTTTATTATTATTTATGACCGGGCTCGCCCGCTAATGGGCCCTCGTTTATGTATATAATTAATTATCTTTTCGTTTGTTGGTTTTCTCCGCTACTGTTTAGCTTCTGTTGGGGGGGGGGGGCGAGCCAGCCTGGCCCGCTCGCCTTCCAGGCGGATGCGAGCCGACTCTAGCTCGCTCGCCCCTTAGGCAAATGCGAGCCAGCCTGGCTCGCTCGCCTCTTATCTCTTTGCCGCATAGCTTTCATAGGATCGCGGCGAGCAGGTAGGAATTAGAGGCGGGCTCGAATATCGAAGCGTCAACACACATTTTTTCTATCCGCACACCTCCCGCCTAAAGTACGTTTTCCCGCCCTTTTCCTTTCTATAAATAGCCCCCTCTGCCCTCATCCACCTACCGCATTTAAACCCTTCCTCTGCACTTTCTTCTCTCCTGCATCCGATTCTCAGCTCGCCACTTTCTGCGAGAACTCCAGCGTCCAACCCGCTCACCAGATCGCAACATGGGAGGAGGCGGTGGAGACGCTGAGGGGAGAAACAAGTGTGCGTGGACCTTCTCAGATTATCCCTTCTTCTCCGCCGACCTCACAGAGAACGAGCTCGTCTCGGTGGTCGCTCATTTTATTCCGCCCGGGTTTGAGGCGAGGCATCTAGGAGAGGAGAAGATCAACGACCTTTCTGACGTTGAGCTCACCATCCCCATCGCCCACTTCGATGCGGACCTTTGGCTTCCCCTGTGGCACGAGGTTCAACAGATATTAAAGTACTTCGGGGTCGTCCTGGTCCAGCTCACCCCGAATTCTGTCGCGGTGGTGGTCGCGTTTGCCTGCTTCTTGCAGGAGGAGCGGATTGAGTTCAGCCTCGCGGTCTTCCTCAAGTGGTTCTCCTTCCGGGCGAACAAAGATGACACAACCTACTTCTCCAACAACCACGTCAAGGTGCGGGAGACAGTGAATGAGAGCCACATTTGGCTCAGGAAGTTCATGTTCGCCAAGGGGGACTTCGGCAACGTCCCGTTCTCGCCCATCCAGCTCAACGAGCGGAGCTACTGTCGTCCAAGCCTGGGGGGCCATGAAGCCGATCTCTTCGGGTTCTTCACAGGGAAGAACTTCGAGGTCGCGTTCCTTCGAAGGAACGTCGACTTCCTCGTCCCCGTCCCGCTTGAGGAAGGTAAGGCTACTCGCGCCCAACCCCTTTTTTTCCTCATCATTTTGCTTGTTCTAACTTTGTCGTTGCAGGTGAGCGAGACCTTCCCCTGCGTCCTCCATATGAGAGCGCGCGAGTCGCCTCCGGCGAGATCGCCCTTGTCGAGGTGGCTGCTACCGCGCATCGCGAGGTTCCGACCCCCTTTGCTTCTCAAAAGCCGGTCACTCGGGGACCATCTCACCCGCCGCCGCTGTCCAAGAAGTCAAAGACCAAGGGCGCCGATTTTCTTGCATCCCGGGAGAAGGGTAAAGCACCCGCGAGCCATCGCCCCGAGCAGATCTCAACCTTGGGGGCTTCCACCGGCGGACCTCCTGGCGAGGCGGCCGACACTTCCATGGTGCGAGAACAAGAGGCCGCCAACAATCCCATGCCGAGGGGTCACCGAAATTTCGGCTACGGCGAGCGGCCTCTCGACGATCTTTGTAGCCCCCTCCTGCTGTGGGACAAAGAGGAGAACCGAGCGTCCATCTCGACCCGGCTGCTGAGCTTGCTGGAGCAGTATACAATCAGCAGGGAGGCCTTTACCTTCTCCTTTGGCCTGTACTCGCGGGAGGACACAACGATTTTTGACGAGGAAAACACGCGAGCCCTCATGCATGAAAGCATACGAGCCCAGCTTCGCGGCTTGGAGCTGGCTCACATGGTGGGCCGCCGGTGCATGCAGGTGGAAAGGAATTCCGCCTCGCTTCAGAAGAACGCTGCTGACAAAGAAGAAGCCCACCGTCTCGCGTTAGATGAGGTGGAGCTGCACAAGAAGAGGGAGGACGCGGCCGACGCCGTTCTCGCCGGATACTTGGTGGGTGGGGGTGGTAAGTCCCGCGACAAAATTCCTTTTTTCCTTAGATATCTCCACGCCCTAATACTTTTGTTTTCTTGCAGGACGCGGCGACGGCCAAGCGCCTTAGCTTTCAAATCACCACCCTTGAGAAGGAGAATGAGGCGCTGATGGCGCGGGTGCGAGGACTAGATGTCGCGGCTCCCCCGCCGCCTTCCAGCAGCAGCGGCTGGCTCGCCCAGTATACTGAGTATGAGCTCGACGTGTTGCTGCAGCTAAACTCGACAAAGGCGGCGAAGTACACCCTTCAAACCATGCAGCGGGCCGGCCTGGTGACGAGCGAGGGTGCGGGGCTCACGGCGAGCGACGTGGTCTCAGAATTATTCATCCCGGTCCCGAAGTCGGGCGATGACTCCTTCCTTCCCCTTTAGGAGAGCTCGCCGCCCGAGGGCTCGCCTTGAAGGACCCAGACGTTGTACATTTTTCTTTTCGCAGTCATGTATTTTTCTTTTATTACTGCGGTTTTCTACATGTGGGCTGAGCCCATATTTTGTAACTTCTGATAGTCAATATATATGTTCTTCTCTGAAGTGGATGATGTCTGTCTGTCTTTATCGCTTTTGAAAATAACTCTTTTCCTGAACTTAAGACCTGGCTCAGTCTTTCTCGCTCGCCGCCTCGATAGTGAGATCGCGTGACTCTTTAGGACTTAGCTTAGAAAACGATAAGACCTTGGGTAGTTGGCCCGCGAGCGGCGATCTGCCCCCTTTACTCAGAATAGCTTTCGCCGCAGTGCTCGCGAGACTTAGGTCTAGGCGCATTCCCATATGCGCCCGAGGTGTTCGACTCGCGCGACCTGGGCCTCATTCGGCCAAGACGGTCCAAGGGACTCGCGAGCATCCCGTACGACTGGCCTTCGCGACCTGGTCGCCTCGCGGATGGCGAGAAAGATGTTTGCCGAGCGGGAGCGGCGAGACCTAGCCCCTCTGGAGGGGCGAGCCCCAGCTCGCCTGGAGGGGCGAGCCCCAGCTCGCCTGGAGGGGCGAGCCCCAGCTCGCCTGGAGGGGCGAGCCCCAGCTCGCCTGGAGGGGCGAGCCCCAGCTCGCCTGGAGGGGCGAGCCCCAGCTCGCCTGGAGGGGCGAGCCCCAGCTCGCCTGGAGGGGCGAGCCCCAGCTCGCCTGGAGGGGCGAGCCCCAGCTCGCCCTTGATAATGTTTACCCTCCCTCCGGGTTTTCCATTCATCGTGCCATTAGAAACTTCCACCTTTTCCCCTTGTCAGCCGGTAGGAACCTGACGACGGGTGTTGAAAATCAACCAAACTTATCTCCTGGCCATCCACCGGGCGCTACCACCGGCCCAATCAGCTATAGTATGATCCTGACGACGGATGTTGAGCATCAACCAGACTTTCTTCTTGGCCATCCACCGGACGCTACCACCGACCCAATCAGCTAGTAGGAGCCTGACAGCGTGTGTTGAGCATCAGCCGGACTTTCATCTTGGCCATCCACCGGGCGCTACCACCGACCCAATCAGCTAGTAGGAGCCTGACGGCGGGTGTTGAACATCAATCAGACTTTCCTCTTGGCCATCCACCGGGCGCTACCACCGGCCCAATCAGCTAGTAGGAGCCTGACGATGGGTGTTGAGCATCAACCAGACTTATCCCTTGGCCATCCACCGGGCGCTACCACCGGCCCAATTAGCTAGTAGGAGCCTGACGGCGGTTGTTGAACATTAACCAGACTTTCTTCTTGGCCATCCACCAGGCGCTATCACCGACCCAATCAGCTAGTAGGAGCCTGTCGTCGGGTGTTGAGCATCAACCAGACTTTCCTCTTGGTCATCCATCGGGCGCTACCACCACCACAATCAGCTAGTAGGAGCCTGACGGTGGGTGTTGAGCATCAACCAGACTTTCCTCTTGTCCATCCACTGGGCGCTACCACCGGCCGAATCAGCTAGTAGGAGCCTTGTTGGGTCTATTGATCCCAATATCCCAGATTTGTAAGAAGTCAAACGGGTCAATGACATACACACATAATGTATTTGATGTGTGCTCTAGTTCTTGCATACAGGTAGTCCATGATTGGACAAGTGAAGAAAAATGAGTTGGGCAGTAAACTAAAATTTCGTCAAACTCAGCTCAGAGTTCGTCGAACTCGAGCTACAGTTCATCGAGCTCTGCTCTACGCTTGTCAAGCTAAAGCACGAAAAAAATCAACTAAAGCAAAAAGCGCTGAGACCGCTGAGACCGCTGAGAGGATTAAAGTTCGTCGAGCTCAATCCACAAATCGTCGAACTCAGCTCAACTCTTGCTAAGCTAAAGCCAGAAAAATCAACTAAGGCAAAAAGCGCTGAGTCCGCTGAGAAGAAGGCGTTGAGACCGCTGAGAAGATTAAAGTTAGTCGAGCTCAGCCCACAAATCGTCGAACGCAGCTAAAGCTAGAAAATCTGTCTAAGGCAAAAGCACTGAGACAGTTGAGACAGCTGAGAAGATAGCGTTGAGACAGCTGAGAAGATAGCGTTGAGACCGCTGAGACAACAGAGACAAAACTGGCTGGATTTCTCCAAGTTCAGAAGCGTTGAGTGAAGCAGATTTACTCAACGCTTCTAATAAAACAGGAAGCGCTGAGACAGTTAATAGGTAAACAACCGAGACAAAATTAGTTGGATTTTTTCTAAGTTCAGAAGCGTTGAGTGAAGCAGGTTCACTCAACGCTTCTAATGAAGAAGAAAGCGCTGAAACAAAGGCTTGTCTCAGCTGATAATGAAAAACCGCTGAGAATGCTGAGACAAAACCGCTGAGACAGTTAAGTGCAAAAGCCGCTAAGATAACAGATAAGAAGAAAGCGCTGAGACAAAGGCATGTCTCAGCTGATAATGAAAAACCGCTAAAACTGCTGAGATAAAACCGCTGAGATAAAGCCAGGAAAACTTATAAGTCCAGAAGCGCTGAGAGCTAAGACTGATGGCGTTGAGTGTCTTAACATCACTCAACGCTTGATGAAAATTTTGGAAAATTTTCTAAGTGCAGATGTTGATGACCACTGCTGACGTCATCAAAGTAAAAATTGCAGGAAGCCGTTGCGGGAAAGCTGTTGCAGCGCCGAAAGATGGTTTGTCCCTTTCTGATAGAGATGACGCTCACCAATCCTTGGTGGGCCCATATACTATTGTACAGTTGATTCAAATCAACGCATATAAAAGGGGAAACATAAAAGGGATTAGGGTTAACGAATCAAACAAACAAAAAGAGAAATTGATAGAGGCGGCTGAACATTTTTCTTCCCGTCAAACTTGAAAGCTCAGCAAGTTTGTTCTCAACAGAACAGTTTTAGCTGATTCATCTCATCAGCAAGTTGGAAGCTGCTCATCTGTGCAGCAGTAAAAAGTGATAGCTGTAGAAGAAGGCTGATTTCTTCTACAACAAGTGAGCTGGACTGAAATCTGCTCAGTCCAGCAAAGTTGACTCAGAGTTATTTCTCCGTGTCAGTTATTTTATTTTCTTCAACTTACTGTTTTATTTCCTGTAGGATTTAGGTTTCCTGAATCTGAGTGTAGGACACTTTGTACCTGAGGTAGGTGACAAATTTATCACTGAGGTAGGTGCCCTGTTGGGGCACTGAGGTAGGATCCAAGTGAGGATCTGAGCTGTAGGGCTTAAGTGCCTGAGGTAGGAGAGTGCTGCTCTCTGAGCAGGGATCCAAGTGTGGATCTGAGGTAGGGCTATCCTCCCAGCCTGAGTGTAGGGTCTTGTACCTGAGGTAGGTGACTGAAGAGTCACTGAGCTGTATGTGACAAGATTGTCACTGAGATTGTAGGCCTTGAAGGAGGCTGGGCTATAGGTACCTAAAAGGGTACTGAGTTGTAGGAGTGCTGCAACACTCTGAGGGTAGGGCCCTTGTGCCTGAAGCTGTAGGGCTGAAGAGCCTGAGTGTAGGCCTTAGAAATAAGGCTGAGGTAAGTGATCAGTGAATCACTGAGCTGTAGGAGTTCTGCAGAGCTCTGAGATAGGAACCCTTGTGGTTCTGAGTTGGATTCTGAGAAAAATCTGTGTGTAAGGCTGAGGGCCTGATGTGTAAGCTCTGAGGAGCATAAGTGGAGGAGTTTGTGCCGAGTCCAACAAATAAGTTGGATGGGTGAGAAGGAAAGTGAATGTACCCAATTGAGGAACCACTATAAATTCTGGTGTTTGCTGTGTGTGCTTATTTTTCTTTGTGATTGCAGGATTTAAGGACAAACTCTAGATAGAACAACTTGAAAACAACAAAAGATTTATTAAAAGCTCAAAAACCTATTCACCCCCTCTCTAGGTGATTAGCTAACATAAAGTTAAATAACTTTCAAGTGGTATTAGAGGGAGATTGCTCAAAAAAGATTTAACAATCTGAGTATACCTCCAAGGTTAACTAAAAGATAAGTAACGAGGTCTGGTGTAAACTACAAGGAATTGGGAGTCATGAAGTTACCAATCTGCAGAAAGGAAGAGGCTTGAGCTCTGGAAGGAAAGAGTCAGGCTATTCATGGAAGCTGCTGACCCTAGGATCTACATCACAGTCCAAGAGGGACCCTTCATCGCCATGAAGATCTCTGTTCTGGATGACATCATGCAGACTCCTAAATCCTATGAAGAAATGAACAAGGATGAGCTCCTTCTTGCCTCCATGGACAAGAGAGCTCAAAATATCATTGTCAGTGCAGTAGATGATTCTACATTCCAGAATCTAGTGCACTACAAGACCTCTAAGGAGATGTGAGACACCCTTATTGTGTTCATGGAGGGTTCAGAAGAGGCGAGAGATGATAGAAAATCCATGCTCAACCAGGAGTATGAGGCCTTCAGACAAGGAAAGTCTGAGGGCATTGCTGAAAATTTTAAAAGATTTTTCAGAACTGTTAATGAACTGAGAACATATGGAATGGTCTTCAGCACCTATGAACTGAATGACAAATTTCTCAGGTCCCTCACCAAGGATTGAGACACAAAGATCTGTGGCATCAGAGAGATGGACAAGCTAGCAGACACACCACCTCCAACCCTGTTTGGAAAGCTACTGTCCTATGAGATGCAGCTTGCTGCAAGGAAGGAAGAAGAAGAGAAGCGCAGTAAGTCACAAAGCAAGGAGAAATCTGTGGCTTTCAAAGCTGATGCTTCAACCAGGAGCAGAAGGAAGATCTCTCCAGTGAGGAGAACTGCTGAGAGCTCCAGGTCCAGCTCATCTGACAGTCATACATCTGATGAGTACCTTGCTGCCTTCTGCAGGTAGTTTCAGAAATTCATGAAGAAGGTGCATTGGAAGAACAGAAGACCATCTTCCTCCTCTCATCACAGAAGGAAATCCTCTAAGGAGGACATGTATGCTCCTAACTCTAATAAAAATCTTCCTCTAACATTATTTGTTTTTGCTGCGGCAAACCTGACATGTAATTGCTGACTGCCCAGTGAAGAGGAAAGAAGAAAAAGTGACGAAGCACCACAAGGGAAAGAAGAAAGAGAAGTCCTTTATGGCCAAGAAGGAGAAGACCTGGTCTGACTCTTCCTCTGAGTCAGATAGTGAAGAAGATAAAGCCTACATTGAGCTTATTGCTGTTGCTGAAGAGGAACCTGAAGAGTTCCCTGCTGCTAGAATATGGATCAGGGCCCCTCTGTCACACTCAGATAGTGACTCAGAGGTGGATGAAGATGAAGAAGGAGATGCTCAGTGTCATGGATTAATGACAATGACAGATGAAGAAAGCAGTCAGGATCTGTCTGGTCAGACTCAAGTACATGCTAAATCACATTCTTTTATTTCTAGTCATGAGGCTGACTCAGTCTCTGAAGCTCAATCATCAAGAGATGAAGAGAAATTCAGACTCTGAGGATGATATAAACTCCATAATTGCCAAGTATGGAGTATTTCTTGAGGCTTTCAAGAAATGCAAGCTACTTGTCAAGAGACAGCCAAAAGAGCTTCTTAGTCTTAAAAGCAAGTGTGAAGACCAAGAAAAAGCCTTCACTGACATGGCTGCACATGCAAGCCAACTCAAGGAGATCATTGACAGTGAGTCTGTGGTAAGAGTCTCAAATGAGAAACTTATCCAGAAACTTGAAAAAGATCTCTTTAATGAGAAATTACTGATGACAAAATTTTCTAAGCCAAACACTGTGCTGCCCTTAATTGATACCCACCTTACCCAAGCTGGTAAGAAAGAGTTGGGATTTAAGGGACCTGTCAGACCTTCCAATCCAAGAGGAAAGAGAAAAGGGAAGACACCAGTTATGCCTATAGCCTCACTGCCTCAAATTCCTTTTCAGAGTGTTGTTACCTTCTAACAGGTATGATCATGAAAGCTGTTATGGTCACTGGGAGAACGACAGATCCACTGGTATGGACCAATGTGGCCCCAACCATGGTGGAAGGTACTGCCATGTGGAAGCCTTTAAGGCTGCCCATGAGGAAATCCAAATGACCCATCCTGGACCATTTGTTTTTGGTGCCCCAGCCCCAAAACTCAAAGATATTACTGTTGCTAAAAATCTAAATCATCAAGCAAAAGTTGTGACTCAAGGTGAGTCTTCTGGCAGGGCTGGAATGACAATCTCAGATGCTATCAGATGCATGTTAGCTGAAAAGTGACATGCAACTGGTGGTTCTCAGAGAAGACCAACACAAACAGCTGAAAGACTGTCCTTCAGTCAAATGGCTGCTAAAAGAAGGCCGAAGTATATAGCAGCACATCTCCCCACTGCTCAGGAAGCAATACAGCCAAATGTTGGTCCCAAATAGAAAAGGAGATATAATATCTATGAGTGCTGGTGTTGTGACAAAGTGAGCCACTATGCTGTAGATTGCTGGCACAATCCTTCTGTGTCCAGAAGTTGTCAACCTGTCAGGAATTCTGCAGGAAGACATGGTTATTTTCAGACTAATGTGGACCTAGGACCCAACAGAAATTGGTGTCCTAAGGTAAGGTGATTTGTGTTCATTTCAGGTTAGTTCAAGTATCAGTTTCCCTAAATGGTACTTGGACTGTGGATGTTCTGGGAACATGAATGGAATAAAGGAGCTGTTGAAGGAGTACACTCCAGCAAAGAATGGACCCAAGGTCATTTTTGGAGGCTCAGACAAGGGGATAACCAGATGCTATGGTAACATCTCAAATGACATAATCACAATCACAAAGGTGACTTATGTGGAGGGGTTGCAACACAACCTCATAAGCATAAGCCAACTATGTGATCTTGATTATGACATTTTCTTCCACAAGGATAAGTGTCACATCAAGAGGTTAAGTGACTAAAGTGTCATCTTAACAGGCACTAGGAGTGAGAATGTTTATTGCTTAAATTTTTCTTGCTTAGAAAATAGTTCTCCTATATGTCTAGTTGCAGATGAGAAAGTCTCATATTATGTCCAGTGACACAAGAGACTGACTCATTTGAATTATAAGACCATTGATCAGCTCTTCAGTGATGAGTTTGTTAGAAATTATCCCAAAATAAAATGCTCTGAGGAGGGTATCTGTGCTGCTTGCCAAAAAGGCAAGCAGACTAAGACCTCTTTCAAGAGCATTAGGGCCAAGGACTCTGTGGGATGCTTGTATCTCCTGCATATGGACTTGTTTGGTCCTATGCCTGTTCATAGTTTAGGTAGGAAAGTCTACACCCTTGTGGTGGTTGATGAATATCCAGATTTACTTGGGTGTTCTTCCTTAGAAGAAAAGATGAAACCCTTGAAATCTTCACAAATTTTATCAGACAAATTCAGAATGAGCTTTGCATGTTCTGTGGTCAGAATGAGAAGTGACCATAAAACTGAGTTTCAGTCTGCTGCTATGACTACATTCCGTGAAGAGCAAGAGATTCATCAAGAGTTCTCCTCTCCAAGAACACCCCAGCAAAATGAGTTAGCTGAGAGGAAAAATAGGATTCTCATAGAAGCTGGGAGAACACTATTGAGTGACACTTCTCTCCTTGAATATTTCTGGGCTGAGACAGTTAACACTGCATGTCATGTGCTCAATAGAGTTTTTATCACCAAATGCCACAAGAAGACTCCCTATGAGATCTTGAAGGGCAGAAAACTAAACATATCCTACTTTAGAATCTTTGGTTGCAAGTGTTTCATCCTGGACAGTGGTAAGTCAAAAATGACTAAGTTTGCTGCCAAATCCCATGAGGGGATATTTGTTGTGTACAACAATAATAGTAGAGCATATAAAGTCTATAACTTGACAAATCAAGTTGTAGAAGAGTCTGTTCATGTAGTGTTTGATGAGTCATTCATGATTGACAGTGAGCTGTCAAGCTCTTTGCTTAGCTCTGCAGGAACAGAAGTCGTGATGAAAAAGCTCTCCATTAAAGATAAAGACCCAGCTTTGTAAGAAGATTGTGGAGAGGGATGCTGTCCAGAGGAAGCACTGGGTAGTCAAGCTGGAAATGAAGACCAACTTGCTGAAGAAAATGATAATCAGCAGGAAGCAGTCAGACTGCCCCAGCAGTCAAATATCTTAGAGATCATCCTCCATAGCAGATAATAGGTGAGGCTAACCAAGTTGTACAGACCAGAAGCAGGAGTCTCAACACATCACTCTATTCCAGCTTCCTGTCACAAGAAGAGCCCAAGAAATTTGAAGAAGCAAATCAAGACCAATTCTGGATTGGTGCAATGCAGGAAGAACTGAACCCGTTCAAAAGGTGTAAGGTCTGCAAGCTGGTTCCCAGACCAGATGGACACAATGTCATTGAAGTCAAGTGGATTTTCAGAAATAAAGTTGATGAAAATGACATTGTAATCAAGAATAAAGTCAGACTGGTGGCCAAAAGGTATAGACAAGAAGAAGAGATTTATTATGATCAAACATTTGCCCCAATTGCAAGGTTGGAAGTAGGGATGGACATAAGGCCTGACAAACATAGGCCGGGCCCGGGCCTGCCAGGCCCGGGCTTTTTCAAAAAATGAAAAAGTCTGGGCCCGGGCCTGGTTTTTGCCTCCTCCTCAGGAGGAGGCCTGTCTAGGCCCTGTAGGCCTGGCCAGGCCCAGGCCGGGCCTGGGTCTGACCCGGCTAAATAAAATATATAAATATTTTAATAAAATATTTATTTCCAAAATAAAATTAACATTATTAATTTAGGCGAATTTTTTTAAAAAATAATTACATTATTATTTAAAAAAATAATTACAAATTTACAATAATCTCAAAAAATCTTATAATAAAATTTAAAAAATGCAAATCTAAAAATACAAAAAATTGCACTCTCAATCACCCGAAACTCGAAGGTGTCGTTCTGGTTTGATCTTCACCGGCCAAATTTAGGCCGCTAAGCTCCTCTTCAACATCGGATGAGCTATCTTCGATCGATGCAACGTGTTGTCTCCTCTTCATAGCATCCAGGTGGTCCTTATAACATATGCAAATTTCCAAAGACTCGTCGCTCAGGCAGCTCCTTCGCTCGTTCAGAATCCTACCACTTAAAGAAAACGCAGACTCCGAAGCTACTGTACTTGCTTGGATTGTTAGTAAATCTCGGGTCATGAAGGTCATAACATGATACGTATTAACTTTTTTTTCCACCATTCTAAAGTATCAGAATTTTCTATTTCATTTGAACTCATAAAATCTTGAAATTGCGTTTTCGTATATAATCCTAATTCATTTAAAGTACTTGACGTTCTTTGTTTTTTGCGGGCTGCTAATTCTAAAATTTTATTTTTAAAACTATCTTTTGTTTTAGGTTGTGTGCTTTCTTCTCTAATTCGCGATCCATATAGCTGATCGTAATAATTATAAAATTCGGTAAAATCATTATTAAATTTTGAAACGCTTACATTATCATAATACATAGATGTTTGATTTAAATTCAAATTGCTATTTATTTCTTCTATAAAATTTTCTACGCCATCTACACCTATTAAAAGATTTAAAGCCGCGGCGCATGAAAACATAGCAGACATTTCTCTATAATATTTTAAAAATTTTCTTCCATTATTTTAATTAACGGACGCCAACTTATATATTTTTTATAAACACTAAATTTTTCTGCAATTAATACAAAATTTTCAATAACCAGTGGACTCGTCAGATAATAAACGCCGGATACAATAATTGTTGATCTATAAAAACTTCTAGCAAACCCATATAACTTTCAATCACATCCCAATCAGAATCTTGAAAATCGTGCATTTCAGACATACTATAAAATTCTATTAGTTGTGTTTTTTGTCGCACGACTCGTTTTTACATTTTATAGGTTGAATTTCATCTTATAGACATATCAACTTCAGGTTTTAAAAATTTATGACCTTGTGCAGTTACAAATTTTTTAAAATCTTGTTTTCGTTTTTTAGAACTGTAAATGTATTTTAACATAATACAAATTTTATTAATAAAAGGTTCCATATATGTTAAACTATCCTGCACAACTAGATTTAAAACATGACATACGCAACGAGTATGAAAAAAATTCTGTTTAATATTGGTTTCAAATCTCGTTTTAAATACTCGATTGCTACCGTATTATTAGTAGCATTATCAAAAGAAATACTAATAATTTTATCTTTAATTTTAAATTCACGAATACACTTAGTAATTACGTGATAAATAGCTTGACCTGTATGTGGATATTCAAAACATTCAAAACATATAATACGTTTATTTAGCTCCCACGAATCGGAATCGATCCAATGATACGTAATACCCATATACGATAATCTTGCTTTAATATTGCTACTGCAGACATCATTCGTTAGACTAACTCTACTGTCGAAAGTTTCAAAATAATTAATTAAATATTGTTTTGATTGTAAATAAGCTTTATATGCATCACGCTTAAGTGTAGATCTACTTACCTGCTGATATTTTGGTTGAAGTGCTGCATGTATGTAGTATGTCTCGTCCTCATTATCGTAGTGTCCGAACGGTAATCCTTGTTTGATGACGTTCTCCATTTACAGCTCTCGTTGATGCATTTGATTGTACGTCCAAATTTGCCCGTCTGCCGCAATTTGTGCTTGCATTGTCTCCGGGGCTTGTTTAGTCAGACACGATTTGATATGTCGCGCGAGCGTCGAATTCCCGCTAACGGTCAGAAGTTTGGAGCAGTGTTTGCACTTCGCCTTAAATTCTGCGCTCACACGCACTTTTTCAAAGTGCTCCCAGACTGGAGTCGTTTGCTTGTGCTTCACAATTTCATGTGCGAAGGATGTCGAGGACACTGACATCGAAGTGGAAGACGCCATCGAAGAGGAAGAAAAATTTGAGAATTTAGAGAGAGAGAGGGAATGAGAGAGAGACTATGCGAGATTGAGGGGGGGGGGGGGGGGTAGAGGGGGATTATATATATAATTTTAAATAAATATATAATTTAAAATAAAAATATATAATTTAAAATTAAAATTTTTTTCTTTAATAAAAGCCAGCCTAGGCAGCCTAGTGGCTGCCTAGGCTGCGGTTTTACCTGGCATCTTGCCAGGAAATGAGCCTTAACGGCTCTTTAAAAAGAGCCGTTAAGGCTCTTCCGTTAAGATATAAAATTTATAAATATATAATTAAAAATAAAATATATATAATTTAAAGTAAAAATTATTTTTTTAATAAAAGGCAGCCTAGGCAGCCTAGTGGCTGCCTAGGCTGCGGTTTTACCTGGCATCTTGCCAGGAAATGACATTTCCTGGCAAGATGCCTGGAAATGGGCCTTAACGGCTCTTTTTAAAGAGCCATTAAGGCTCTTCCGCTCTTAACGACTCTTTTTAAAGAGCTGTTAAGCTGCGCTGGGCTTGGGCCAGGCTTTTTCAAGCCTGGCCCAGGCTTTGCCCGGCCTGGTCCCAGGCCGGGCTAAAGCCCGGGTTTTGCCCGGGCTTAGCCCGGGTTTTACCCGGGCTGGGCACCAGGCCGGGCTAAAAGCTAAAAACTGGGCATGGTTAGGGCCTTAAAGCCCGGGCCTAGGCCTTTCAGGCTTTTTCCAGGTCGGGCCTAGGCCGGCCCGATTTTTATGCCCACCTCTAGTTGGAAAACAATCAGACTGTTCCTTGCATTTGCAGCCTTCCACGAATTCAAGGTATTTCCAGATGGATGTTAAGTCAGCCTTTCTTAAATGGAGACTTGAAGGAAGATGTTTATGTAGAGCAGCAAACCCCAAGAGCATGGTATGAGACATTGTCTACCTTCCTCATTGAGAACAAATTCTCAAGGGGGAAGATAGACAAGACCCTATTCCTAAGGGAATCTAAGGGCAAGATCATTTTAGTCCAGATTTATGTTGATGACATAATATTTGACTCTACTAATGACAACTTTTGTAGGAAGTTTGCAAAACTTATGTAAAAGAAGTTTGAGATGAGTAGTATGAGTGAATTGAAGTTTTTCTTGGGACTTCAAATAAAACACACTGATGATGGTCTATCCATATCTCAGTCAAAATTCACCGGGGAGATTATCAAGAAATATGACATGGAGAATGCTTCCACCATAAGAACTCCCATGAGCTCAAATATGCCTATAGACAAAGATGATCCAGGGAAGCCTGCTGATCAAACTCTGTATAGAGGTATAGTTGGCTCCCTTCTCTACCTCACTGCAAGTATGTCTGACATTATGTATGCAACATGTGTCTGTGTTAGATATCAGGCTTGCCCTAAAGAGTCTCGCTATACTGCTGTGAAAAGAATCTTGAGATATCTTAAGAGCACTTCAGATCTTGGCCTATGGTACCTCAGGAATGTGGAATTTGAACTAACAGATTATTCAGATGCAGATTTTGCAGGCTGCAAGGAGGACATGAAGAGCACTTCAGGCTCCTATCAATTTCTAGGTGGAAGGCTTGTCTCTTGGAGCAGCAAGAAACAAACAAATGTTGTAATCTCAACAATAGAGTCAGAGTATATTTCAGCTGGAAGCTGCTGTGCTCAGTTGCTGTGGATTTAACATCAACTTCAGGACTGCAATGTTCAGATAAGTAGAACTCCACTTTTTTGTGATTCTACTAATGCAATTTCTATAGCTAGGAATCCTGTCTCCCGTAGCAGGACTAAGCATATAGAAATTAGGTATCATTTCATTAAAGAACATGTGGAAATGGAAGACATCTCGCTTGAATTTGTCTCCACAGACAAACAAGTGACTGATATCTTCACTAAACCACTAGATGAAGCTAAGTTCAACACCTTCAAATTTGAATTGGGCATGTTGAATCTTGTGTAGCTTCAATTCTCTCTTCTACCATATGCTGCATTGTTTATTTTGCAGGTAGAACAAGCTCTTCCTCCAGATACTGAAGATGGTGTGCAACTGTTGAGGGGGAGCTAGCACAACAGCTTGAGATAGATAGGGGGAGAACAACCTATCAGTATGCTCCCTATTCCAGAAGTCAAAAAGGGGGAGGAAAGAAGTCAAGGGCTGAGAAGTACATCCAAGTGGAACAGTAAGGATGTCATCATGCCAGGAGGAGTAAGTAATTCTCCACAGGCTGGAGCAATGGTAACACTTCTACACTCTACTACTGTTAAATTTTATTATGATGAAATGTTATGTTGTCAATGACCTGTATTGTTTTGACTTTTTCAAATAGGGGGAGATTGTTGGGTCTATTGATCCCAATATCCCAGATTTGTAAGCAGTCAAACGGGCAATAATATACACACATAATGTATTTGATGTATGCTCTAGTTCTTGTATACAGATAGTCCGTGATTGGACAAGTGAAGAAAAACGAGTTGGACAGTAAACTAAAATTTCGTCGAACTCAGCTCAGAGTTCGTCGAACTCAAGCTACAGTTCGTCGAGCTCTGCTCTACGCATGTCAAGCTAAATCAAGAGAAAAATCAACTAAGACAAAAAACGCTGAGACCGCTGAGAGGATTAAAGTTTGTCGACCTCAGCCCGCAAATCGTCGAACTCAGCTTAACTCTTGCTAAGCTAAAGCCAGAAAAATCAACTAAGGCAAAAAGCGTTGAGTCCGCTGAGAAGAAGGCGTTGAGACCGCTGTGAAGATTAAAGTTAGTCGAGCTCAGCACACAGATCGTCGAACGCAACTAAAGCCAGAAAATCTGTCTAAGGCAAAATCGCTGAGACTGCTGAGACAGATGAGAAGATAGCGTTGAGACAACTGAGACAGCTGAGAAGATAGCGTTGAGACCGCTGAGACAACAGAGACAAAACTAGCTCGATTTCTCCAAGTCCAGAAGCGTTGAGTGAAGCAGATTCACTCAACGCTTCTAATAAAGCAGGAAGCGCTGAGACAGTTAAGAGGTAAACAGATGAGACAAAACTAGCTGGATTTTTTCTAAGTACAGAAGCGTTGAGTGAAGCAGGTTCACTCAACGCTTATAATGAAGAAGAAAGTGCTGAAACAAAGACTTCTCTCAGCTGATAATAAAAAACCGCTGAGACAAAACCGCTGACAGTTAAGTGCAAAAACCGCTGAGACAGCAGATAAGAAGAAAGCGCTGAGACAAAGGCTTGTCTCAGCTGATAATGAAAAACCGCTGAGACAAAACTGTTGAGATAAAGGCAGGAAAACTTCTAAGTCCAGAAGCGTTAAGAGTCAAGGTCGATGGCGTTGAGTGTTTTAACATCACTCAACGTTTGATGGAAATTCTGGAAAATTGTTTAAGTCCAGATGTTGATGACCACTGCTGACGTCATCAAGTCAAAATTGCAGGAAGTCGTTGCGGGAAAGCTGCTGCAGCGCCGAAAGATGGTTTGTCCCTTTCTGATGGAGATGACGCTCACCAATTCTTGGTGGGCCCACATACTATTGCGCCGTTGATTCAAATCAACGCATATAAAAGGGGAAACAAAAAAAGGATTAGGGTTAACGAATCAAACGAACAAAAAGAGAAATTGATAGAGGTGGCTGAACATTTTTCTTCCCGTCAAACTTGAAAGCTAACGTCCAGTCAAGATAGCCTGAAGACAAAAGAAGGATAGTTGAAGCATTTCAAAGCTCAGCAAGTTTGTTCTCAACAGAACAGTTTTAGCTGATTCATCTCATCAGCAAGGTGGAAGCTGCTCATCTGTACAGCAGTAAAAAGTGTTGGCTGTAAAAGAAGGCTGATTCCTTCTACAACAAGTGAGCTGGACTGAAATCTGCTCAGTCCAGCAAAGTTGACTCAGAGTTATTTCTCTGAGTCAGTTATTTTATTTTCTTCAACTTACTGTTTTATTTCTTGTAGGATTCAGGTTTCCTGAATCTGAGTGTATGACACTTTGTGCCTGAGGTAGGTGACAAATTTGTCACTGAGGTAGGATCCAAGTGAGGATCTGAGCTGTAGGGTTTAAGTGTCTGAGGTAGGAGAGTGCTTCCCTCTGAGGTAGGATCCAAGTGTGGATCTGAGATAGGGTTGCCCTCCCAGCCTGAGTGTAGGGCCTTGTGTCTGAGGTAAGTGACTGAAGAGTCACTGAGTTGTAGGTGACAAGATTGTCACTGAGATTGTAGGCATTGGAGGAGGGCGAGCTTGTAGGTACCTGAAAGGGTACTGAGTTGTAGGAGTGCTGAAGCACTCTGAGAGTAGGGCCGTGTGCCTGAAGCTGTAGGGCTGAAGAGCCTGAATGTAGGCCTTAGAAATAAGGCTGAGGTAGTTGATCAGTGAATCACTGAGCTATAGGAGTTCTGCAGAGCTCTGAGATAGGAACCCTTGTGGTTCTGAGTTGGATTCTGAGAAAAATCTGTGTGTAAGGTTGAGAGCCTGAGGTGTAAGCTCCGAGGAGCATAAGTGGAGGAGTTTGTGCCGAGTCCAACAAATAAGTTGGATAGGTGGGAGGGAAAGTGGATGTACCCAATTGGGGAATCACTATAAATTCTGGTGTTTGCTGTGTGTGTTTGTTTTTTTTCTGATTGCAGGATTTAAGGACAAGCTTTAGATAGAACAACTTGAAAACATCAAAAGATTTATTATAAGCTCAAAGACCTATTCACCCCCCTCTAGGTGATTAGCTAACCGAAAGTTAAATTACTTTCAAGCCCGACGGCGGGTGTTGAGCATCAACCATACTTTCCTTTTGGCCATCCACCGGACGCTACCACCAGCCCAATCGACTAGTAGGAGCCTGACGACGGGTGTTGAGCATCAACCAGACTTTCCTCTTGATCATCCTCCGGGCACTACCACCAGCCCAATGAGCTAGTAGGAGCCTGACGGCGGGTGTTGAACATCAACTGGACTTTCATCTTGGCCAACCAAGACCCATATTTCTTATGTCGAGCAAGCAAATCATCAATGTCAGGTAAGAACGGTGGAAAGCACTGTTATATTATTTTCTCATGGGTAGAAGCGTTTTAAGTCATCGCTGCTGCAGGCATGACTGATGGGTTCTCCCTTTACATTCTGGAGATGATAACCTCCCGACTTCAATGCCTCTTTAATTATATAGGGACCCTCCCAATTGAGATTCAACTTGACGACGGTTGCCGACCTCCCGGCCTCATCGACCTTTTTCAAGACCAAGTCTCCCTTTGTGAACTGCTTGATCCTAACGTGCTTGTCAAAGTACTTGGCCTTCCGCCGCTTGACCTTTTCATGTCGGATGGCTGACAAGTCGCGCAACACTTCCACCATATCCAGGGAGAGCCGCAACTCGTCTTCGTTCTCGGTCCTTCATTCTTCTCCACCTTCCTCGGCCTCCTCTACTCGCGGTGTCCGGACCACAATCTCTATTGGGAGTACAGCTTCGCAGTCGTGGGAGAGCATGAAGGGGGTCTCCCCCGTGGCCGTGTTGGGGGTGGTTCTCAGGGCCCAAAGGACCAAGGGGAGTTGCTCCACCCAGCTTCTCTTCAGATTTTCCACCTTCTCTTTTAACAAGTTCACAATGATCTTATTCGCCGCCTCCCCCTGCCCGTTACTCCTGGGGTGGTGGACGACGCGAACCTAAGATCAATCCCGAGCTGGCCACAAAAACTGATAAATTTCGTGCTGGCAAACTGTAGCCCATTATCCGTAACAATGGCTTGAGGCAACCCATGTCGGCAAATGATCTCTCCCCATACGAAGTTCCGGATCACCTGGGAGATCACCTTGGCCTACGCCTTGACCTCCAACCACTTAGAAAAATAGTCGATCATGACCAACAAGAACCTTCTCTGCCCGCTGGCCTGGGAGAAGGGTTCCACGAGATCCATCCCCCAAATGGCGAAGGGCCAGAGCGCGGTGATGCTTTCGAGCCTCTGGGCCGGTAGCAGTTGGAGAGGGGCGAACAACTGACACTTCTGACACTTCTTTGCGAACTCGGTGACATCATGGCCCAGGGTCGGCCAAAAATACCCTTGTCTTACTATCCTCCCCTCCAGAGTCCTACTCCCCGAGTGGCTCCCGCACTCCCCGGAGTGGATTTCTTCTAGAATTCTCGGGACGACAGCCGCACAACGTGCTAGCAATCCCGAGAGGGTCTTTCTTTATAGCTTCCCATCGCACATTAAGTAATATGCCGATTTATACTTGAACCGGTTCTTGCCCATGCCTTCCGGGAATTCCCCTGTGGATAAGAAGGCTGTGAAGGGATCCATCCAGGAGGGACGTTGATCCACTTCCATCAACTCCCCTTCTTTAATGGAAGGCGGAACAGGTCGGGCAGGGTTCCCCCCACACGAGATCCGAACTTGGTCAGTTTATCTACTTGCTCATTTTCTTCCTGCGGCACGTGCCAGATGGAGAACGTTTGGAACGTGCCGATAACTCTCTTCACCTTTGCCAGGTACAGCTGGTGAGTAGGCTCCCTTGTCTCGAACTCGCCGTTGATTTGAGAAGACACCACTATAGAGTCCTTTAGCACCTCCATGTCGTGCACCCCCAGCTCCCTTGCCAGACGCAGACCCACTATTACTGCTTCGTACTCCGTCTGATTGTTGGTAATTGGAAAGTGAATGACCACCGTCTGCTCTATCATCGTCCCCTGAGGGCTCTCCAGGATTACTCCTACTCCCAAGGAGTGCTTTCCCGAGACACCATCCACCATCACTTTCCAGGGGACTGGACAAGTGAACTCGGTCTCCGCCACCTCAACCACATAGTCGGCCAAGAAATCGGCCATTGCCTGAGCCTTTATCGAGAGGCGAGGGACAAAAGAAATGTCGAACTCGCTCAGCTCCACCGACCACTTCGCAAGCCTTCCATAATGTTCCACCACCTCAAAGATGTTGCGGAGGGGATGGTCGGTCACTACCCTGATGGAATGCGCCTGGAAGTACGACCGAAGCCTACGAGCCGAGATGACTAGAGTGAAAGCCAACTTCTCCAAAATTGGGTATCGCAGCTCTGCCTTCCGCAGGACCCTACTCACATAGTATATCGACAACTGTTTCGTACTTTCCTCCCGGACCAGGACGGAGCTCACGGCCTCGGCCCCGACCCCAAGGTATAGAGATAAATCTTCCCCCTCCTTTGGTCCCTAGAGAAGCGGAGTCTGAGTTAGCTTCCTCTTCAAGCCTTCTCGCATTCCTCGGACCATTCGAACTTTTGGCCTCCCCTCAGCATTTTGAAGAAAGACGAGCACTTTTCTCCCGCCCGAGAGAGGAACCTGCTCAGCCCTGCCAGCTTCCCTGTCAGGCGCTGGACTTTCTTGGCGTTTCGAGGTGACCCCAACTTCACGATCGCCCTCACCTTATCAGGGTTGGGTTCGACCCCTGCAGAAGTAAGGAGGTGACCCAGGAACTTCCCTCTACTTGCCTCGAAAACACACTTTAAGGGGTTCAATCTCATCTTGTACTTTCGCAGGGTGCTGAAGGTCTCCTCCAAATCTTGGAGGTGAGAGTTTGCATCTTGACTATTTACCATGAGGTCATCCACGTACACCTCCAAGTTCCTTCCCTTTTGCTCCTGGAAGACCCGGTTCATCATTCTCTGATAAGTCGCCCCGGCATTCTTCAGCCCAAAGGGCATCATTTTGTAGCAGTAGTAAATGTCCCCCGTGATGGAGGAAATATGTTTTACGTCGGGCGGGTGCATCCTGATCCGGTGATATCCTGAAAAGGCATCTAAAAAACTCATTAGAGAAAAACCGATGACTGAGTCAACCAGTGCGTCGATTCGAGGCAGGGGATAACAATCCTTATGACAGACTTTATTTAAGAGTGAAAAATTGATACACATCCTCCAGTGACCGTCCCCCTTTTTAACCATCACCACATTGGAGACCCATCCTTGATACTGGATCTCCGATACAAACCCTGCCTTCAGGAGCTTTTCCACCTCTTCTCGGATGGGCTCGGCCAGCTTGTCGACAATGGATTTCTTCTTCTACCGGATGGGACGAGCATCAGCGTCAAGGTTGAGGCGGTGGCAAGCCACATCCACATCAATTCCTGGCATATCGGTCGCGCTCCACGCGAAGATGTCCACGTTTTTCTGGATGCACTTTAACATCCTCTTCTGATCTTCCGGGCTCAGCCCCTCGCTGACCCGCACGTTCTCCACCCTTCCTCCATGAGTGAGAACTTTTATCCCCACCACCTCCTCTGCCGCCTCCAGCCGGTACTGTTCTTCCCACTCACCCGGTGCCCCCTCACCTGGCACAAGAACTTCCTCCTCAGCTTCCTCTTTGGCCATCACCTCGGCCTGCTCCTTCAGAACTTCCTCTGCCGCCCCTTCACGGGCGCGGACCTCTTCCTCCTCCACCTCCATCTCCTCAGCTTCTCCCTTGGCCTCCTGCCCAGACCACTCCTCCATGCTTCTCTCCATCTCCTCGGCTCTTCCCTGCCAGGAGATGGTGTTGACCGCAGTCACGTAACACTCCCTCGCCACCTTGGGGTCTCCCCGGACCCGGACCTAGATGCCCTCGGCATTGAACTCGAGGCACTGGTGGAAAGACGAAAGCACGCAGCGGGAGGCGCTGATGAGGGGCCGTCCGAATATTGCATTGTAGCTGCTGGGAGCGTCCACAATGACGAACTTGCAGTTCCGGGACTGGCCCTCGAGGTAACATGGAGCCCCACTCCTCCTTCCACCTCCTTTTTCTCCGGAAGAATCCGAACAAAGGCTCGTCTGAGGCCAACACTCTCCCGGCCTCCACCTTCATTGCGTTAAACGCCTTCTTAAAAACAACGTTGACGGAGCTCCCATTGTCCACGAGAATCTGAGAGACGGTAAAATTCTCGATGACGACCTAAAATACCAGCGCATCGTAGAACGGATCCTCATGATCTGGCATGTCCTTCCGAGAGAAGGTAATCTTTTCATTTGGGGGTAGGGTTAGGGACGTGGAGGCGATGCTCCGACAATATATGGTGTGGAGACTCACTTTGCGGGCTGCCTCGACTCCCACCCCCCATGGATCACCTCGATCCCTCCTCGACTCTCTACATCGGCCCGGTCTTCGCACCTGTACTCCCCTGATCCTGGCAGGAATTCTTCGATCTGCACCTCCTGACGGTGCTGCTGCTGCTGCGGGGCCTGTCCCCTGACTCCCTCATCTCCAAGAACTCCGGGCAGGTAGCCGTCGCGTGGCCCTCCTCCTAGTGGAAGTCACAGTATGACACCTCCGCTCTACCTCCCGGCCTCCTCCTCTGGACACCTCTCCTCATCCTTCCCAAAGCTATTGTCATTGCCTATGCTGCTCAGGGAGAGGGGGCCTCAGGCATTGCCTCCATCCCGGAGGGTTGAACCGGCCTTGCCCCCCTTGGCGGTTTTCTCCTCCATGAAAACCTCTCCTTTGGCCCTGATCGTGCCACTCTTGCTGCCTCCAGCCCAGCCTGTTGTTTGGCTCCTGGCGGCCCCACCTCTGCTGCTGCTGCTCCCGCGGTCTGGGCTCTACCCTCCTGACCTCATGGCCTTTGTCACCTCCTGGCCCTCTCTCCTCCTCTGCAGCCCACTTGGCTAGCTTCCCGGCAAACGTCGGGTTTGACGCTTCTCCCTCGACTTCCCTTGCTGTCCTTTCCATTAACTCTTCGAAAGACAGCGGTGACACCCACTTCAGCTCAATCCTGAAGAATCCCTGCTGCAGTCCTAGGGCGAGGGCCACCATGAGGGTGTGCCCAGACATCTCCTGAACTTGGAGGACCTCCTCCCGGAATCTAGCAACGTAACTTCCCAGCATCTCATCCACCCCCTGCTTGATGAGAAACAGAGACTCCGACTCCTTCCTCTTCTTCGAAGTGGTAAACCTCAGTAAAAAAACCCCGGCGCAGGTCCTCAAAGCAGTAGATGGAGCTGGCGAGGAGCTGATGAAACCAATCTCTCGTCTTCTCTTTGAGAGTTATGACAAAGAGTCGACACTTAAAGACATCCAACATCTGCCTGATCGAGACCACATCCTCGAACCACTGGATGTGCTGGACCGGATCATCCCTTATGGTGTAGTAGGACATCTCAGGCTCGCGAAACCCCTCAGGGACTGGGGCGGATGCGACCAGCTCGCTGAAGGGACTTTCTTCCCCTGCCGGGCTAGCCAGGCGATCTCACGCCTGAACCTCGCCGGTCCTGCCCGCACTCGTCGAGTCGGGAAACAGGGATCGCCCAGGTAGATCTCGCTCGCTATCTTCCTCCGCCACTTCCTTCCCAGGTTGCCTGACGGGGGCGTTCTCGCCCAGAACTGAGGCAGCGACCACTGGGACGGCGGGTGTCGAGCACTCGCCGCGATGGTGGCGAGAGGGGGGGGGGGGGGGGGTGGCAAGTCGGCCGGGTCAGATTCTTGCCCTTCGTCTCCAGTCATTGAACTTATTAACGTTTTTCCGCGCTGGTCACTTTCCACGCTCACCGCACCAAAATGTTGAAATCGAGAACCGGCTTTTGTGGAGATCGAACCCTAGAAATGGGTGACCGCACACTTACTTCACCTAGCAAGCCCGCTTGACTGAGAACTTAGGATTTCAGACTGACCCAAGGCTGCATCACGGAGGTCCCACCATACACCCGGAAGATCTTAGAGCGCTTCCCCTCCTTAACCAGTGCTGATATAAGGACACCTCAAAAAGCGCTATAAGACTAGAGAATGAGAAAACTTGAAAGCTTGTCTTCAGAGGTACCCACTTGGATCTATTTATAGGTTTTAAAGTCTGGTCTGCAAATAGTGCAACTTCGCTGTTCTAAACAGTTATATGCAGCCCAAAGTGGGCCTGCCAACAGCAAAACTCAGTTGTTTGGTGTGGATATTAGCAGACCAAATTATATTAAACATAAGATATATGCACCCCACCTCTGAGGAGAATGCGAACCAGCTCGCCAGTCTTTGGGACGGTGTGCGACTCAGCTCCCGCGGTTCGCCTGCTTCTTAGGCGAGTGCGGGTCGGCTGTCCGCACCTCGCCCGCCTACCAAGCCGAGGCGGGCCGGCTGCCCCGGCTCGCTCTCCCGCCTGGCGGATGCAGGCTGGGTGCCCCTTGGGATTGCCCGCCTACCAAATTGACGCCCCCCGGCTCGTTCGTCTGTCCGACGTGTTCAAATTGGGCTATATTGAGGGCCCCTCTTCTGTCTTGTTGGACCCACTCAGCGAACACTGGGTTGTAAAATTAGACTCGTCAGATACAAAAAATATGAGTCTAAAAAGAGAAAGGTTGGTGACTGATCAGGGAGTATGGCAGGGAAGATCTGTGGAGGAGCAGAAGAGTGATGAGGAGCAGGAGGAGATTGAGGAGGAGAGGCGAGATGTGAGACCTATGGCTCAGGGGGAGTTGCTGACATACAGTAGGAGGAGAAAACTGCTAGCAGTTCCAGATCAGTGCATGTGCCCAGTTTAGCTCCTAGTTCCTTGGCTACATCGCTCCCTACTCCTGGAACACTTACACCACCTTTAGCCTCAGGTGTACAACCTCATATTCGCGGAGTGGGGTCCCCAAGCAAGCGCAAAGTGTAATCCAAAGAATGGTCCGGGACAAGTGGGCCCAAAGGATATGGGGGCAAAGGGTCGAGTGCGGCGGGAGGTCGACACTCCTCTTGGTAGGGGCAGGTGCAGCGGGAGGTCGGCATCCGCCCCGGCCTATCTTCCGGGGGCGGGAGGTCAGCACCCGCCCCAGCCTCTTTTCAGGGGGCGGGTGCGGCGGGAGGCCGGCACCCGCTTCGACCCCTTTTCAGGGGGCGGGTGCGGCGGGATGCCGGGTCGGTGCGGCGGGAGGCCGACACCCGCCCCGACCCCTTTTCAGGGGGCGGGTGCGGCGGGAGGCCGACACCCTCCCCGGCCTCTTTTCAGGGGGCGGGTGCGGCGGGAGGTTGACACCCGCCCCGACCTCTTTTCAGGGGGCGGGTGCGGCGGGAGGCCGGCACCCGCCCCGTCCTCTTTTCAGTGGGGCGGGTGCGGCGGGAGGCCGGCACCCGCCTCGACCACTTTTCAGGGGGCGGGTGTGGCGGGAGGCCGACACCCGCCCCGACCTCTTTTCAGGGGGCGAGTGCGGCGGGAGGCCGGCACCCGCCCCGACCTCTTTTCAGGGGGCAGGTGCGGCGGGAGGCCGACACCCGCCCCGACCGCTTTTCAGGGGGCAGGTGCGGCGGGAAGCCGACACCCGCCCCGGCCCCTTTTCAGGGCGGGGGGGGGGGGTGTGGCTGGAGGCCGGCACCCGCTCCGACCTCTTTTCAGGGGGCGGGTGCGGCGGGAAGCCGGCACCCGCCCCGACCCCTTGAGGGTCTCGCCCGGCTTGAGGGTCTCTCCCGGCCTAGTTCTCGCCCGACTGGAGATCTCGCCCGGCTGGAGGTCTCGCCCGGCCTAGTTCTCGCTCGGCTTGAGGGTCTGCTATTTTGCTCCTGGTGGGCTGCGAATAACTGTTCAAAATAGCGAAGTTTGGCTGTTGGCAGACCAGCTCAGTGTATTTCAGTAATTTTAGAGTAGCAGGATTGCGCTATTGGTAGGCCATCCCTAAAAAATCTATAAATAGACCCTTGGGGTGCATTGGAGAGGGATCTGTTTTCACCAATCCTCATCTTCTTCCTTCATCCTCCAATGCGTCTAGCTCAGCATTGGCTAGGTAGGGGGAGATCTCAAAGGTCTTTCGGGTGTGAGGTGGGACCTCCACGCTAGAGCCAAGGGTCATTCTCGAAATTCAGGTCTCTCACCAAGGGACAGCTTGGAGAAGTAGGTGTGAGCTGCACTCCTAGGTCCGAACTCCAGGTGGAACCGAATCTCGGTTCCAACATTTTGATGCGGTGAGCGTGGACCGCGGCTCATACAGAAGTTCCTGAGCAAGTTCCATGACAAGAGATCATGGAGGTGGTGATGACCCCAACGAGCCCCCCAACCCAGTACCCTTTGTAGGGAGGGAAGAGTTCATGACGTTCATAAAAGGCATCATGGAGATGTTGCGAAGCATTGCTCATCGGGGTGACTGCTCAACTCCCACCCTCCAGGAACTAGCTCCCGGGGGTCTCGGCGAGACAGCTCCCAGGGGTCTAGGCGAGATGACCCAGGAGGGGTAGAAGAAAGTGCATCAGGAAGACGACCCAAGAAGGAAAGGATGGGAGAGGGGGTCGAGCGAGACCCTACCGGTCGGGAGTTATTCCCCAGCCCAGCGAGTAGTAGCCTCCCAGGCGAGCAGGTCGCGCGAGTGGAGCATGCAAGACCGCCAAGTAGGGGGCCACCCTTCAGGTGGAGAGAATGTTCCAACCCCGAGAAGATCTCATCATACAGGCTCTCACTAGCTGGATGAGTTGAATGTGCCTCGACAATAAGTTCTCATCCCGAGAGGATCTCCTCACCCAGGCTCCCACTAGTTGGATGGGTCGAATGTGCCTCAGTGGCGAGAAGGAACCGACCCCTGAGAGGATCTCCTCAATCAGGCTCTCACTAGCTGGATGAGTCGAATATGCCTTGGTGGAGAGAAGGTTCCAACCCCGAGAGGATCTCCTCATTCAGGCTCCCACTAGCTGGATAAGTCGAATGTGCCCCGACAGTAAGTTCTCGTCTCGAGAGGATCTCCTCATCCAGACTCTCACTAGCTGAATGGGTCGAATGTGCCTCGTTGGTGAGAAGGAACCAACCCCCGAGAGGATCTCCTCACCCAGGCTCTCACTAGCTGGATGAGTCGAATATGCCTCGGTGGAGAGAAGGTTCCAACCACGAGAGGATCTCCTCATCCAGGCTCCCACTAGCTGAATGAGTCGAATGTGCCTCGGTGGAGAGAAGGAACCGACCCCTAAGAGGATCTCCTCACCCAGGCTCTCACTAGTTGGATGAGTCAAATGTGCATCAGTGGAGAGAAGGTTCCAACCCCGAGAAGATCTCCTCACCCATGCTCTCATTAGCTAGATGAGTCGAATGTGCCTCGGTGGAGAGAATGTTCCAACCCCGAGAGGATCTCCTCATCCAGACTCTCATTAGCTGGATGGGTCGAATGTGCCTCGGTAGTAAGTTCTCGTCCCGAGAGAATCTCCTCATTCAGGCTCTCACTAGCTGGATGAGTCGAATGTATCTCAGTGCAGAGAAGGTTCCAAACCCGAGAGAATCTCCTCATCCAGACTCCCACTAGCTGGATGAGTCGAATGTGCCTCGGTGGCGAGAAGGAAACAACCCTCGAGAGGATCTCCTCACACAGGCTCTCACTAGCTGGATGAGTCGAATGTGCCTCGGTGGAGAGAAGATTCCAACCCCGAGAGAATCTCCCCACCCAGGCTCACACTATTTGGATGAGTCGAATGTGCCTCGATGGCGAGAAGAAACCGACCCCCGAGAGGATCACCTCACCCAGGCTCTCACTAGCTGGATGGGTCGAATGTGCCTCAGTGGAGAGAAGGTTCCAACCCCTAGCGAATCTCCTCACCCAGACATCCACTAGCTGGATGGGTCGAATGTGCCTCGGTTGAGAGAAGGTTCCAACCCCGAGAGGATCTCCTCATCCAGGCTCCCACTAACTGGATGAGTCGAATGCGCCTCGGTGGCAAGAAAGAACCGACCCCCGAGAGGATCTCCTCACACAGGCTCTCACTAGCTGGATGAGTCGAATGTGCCTCGGTGGAGAGAAGGTCCAACCCCGAGAGGATCTCCTCATCCAGACTCCCTTTATCTGGATGGGTCGAATGTGCCTCGGTAGTAAGTTCTCGTCCCGAGAGGATCTCCTCATCCAGGCTCTCACTAGCTGAATGGGTCGAATGTGCCTCGGTGACGAGAAGGAATCGACCCCCGAGAGGATCTCCTCACCTAGGTTCTCACTAGCTCGATGAGTTGAATGTGTCTCGGTGGAGAGAAGGTTCCAACCCCGAGTGGATCTCCTCACTCAGGCTCTCACTAGCTGGATGAGTTGGATGTGCCTCGGTGGAGAGAAGGTTCCAACTCCGAGAGGATCTCCTCGTCCAGCCTCCCACTAGCTGATTGGGTCGAATGTGCCTCGGTAGTAAGTTCTTGTCCCGAGAAGATCTCCTCATCCAGGCTCCCACTAGCTGGATGTGTCGAATGTGTCTTGGTGGCGAGAAGGAACCGACCCCCGAGTGGATCTCCTCACCCAGGCTCTCACTAGCTGGATGAGTCGAATGTGCCTCGGTGGAGAGAAGGTTCCAACCCCGAGGGGATCTCGCCACCCAGGCTCCCATTAGCTGACATGACAGGATGACCCCTCGGGGAGGTTATGTGAATTCTACCCCGAGGGGATTCTCCCCATCCAGGCTCCCATTAGCTGGTAGGGCAGGTTGACCCCTCAGTAGGTTATGTGAATTCTACCTCGAGGGGATCTCCCAATCCAGACTTTCATTAGCTGGTAGGGCAGGTTGACCCTCGGGAGGTTAAGTGAATTCTACCCCGGAGGGGATCTCTCCACCCAGACTCCCGTTAGCTGACATGACAGGTTGACAACTCGGAGAGGCCCAGTATTTTCGGCTTCAAGAGTGCTACACTCAGCGAATACGTTTTGTTTGACGTTTCTTTCCGAGCGTGGAACTTGCTCGAAAAGTGCGGGCATTGTGTACAACCCCGTATTCGCGGAGTGGGGTCCCCAAGCAAGCGCAAGGTGTAATCCAGAGAATGGTCCGGGACAAGTGAGCTCAAAGGCTATGGGGGAAAAGGGTCGAGTGCGGCGGGAGGTCGGCACCCGCCCTGGCCTATCTTCAGGCGGCGGGAGCGGCGGGAGGCTGGCACCCGCTCCGGCCCCTTTTCAGGGGGGCGGGTGCGGCGGGAGGCCGACACCCACCCCGACCTCTTTTCAGGGGGCGGGCGTGGCGGGAGGCCGGCACCCGCCCCGACCCCTTTTCAGGGGGAGGCGTGGCGGGAGGCCGACACCCGCCCCGACCCCTTTTCCGGTGGCGGGTGCGGCTGGAGGCCGGCACCCGCCCCGGCCCCTTTTCAGGGGACGTGTGCGGCAGGAGGCCGGCACCCGCCCCGACCCCTTTTCAGGGGGCGGGTGCGGCGGTAGGCCGACACCCGCCCCGGCCTCTTTTCAGGGGGCGGGTGCGGCGGGAGGCCGGCACCCGCCCCGATCCCTTTTCAGGGGGCAGGTGCGGAGGGAGGCCGACACCCGCCCCGGCCTCTTTTCACGGGGCGGGTGCGGAGGGAGGCCGGCACCCGCCTAGGCCCCTTTTCAGGGGCTGGTGCGGCGGGAGGCCGGCTCCCGCCCTGGCCCCTTTTCAGGGGGCGGGTGCGGCGGGAGGCCGGCACCCGCCCCGACCCCTTTTCGGGGGGGGGGGGGGGAGGCCGGCACCCGCCTCGGCCGCTCTTCAGGGGGCGGGTGCGGCGGGAGGCCGACACCTGCCTCGGCCTCTTTTCAGGGGGGTGGGTGCGGCGGGAGGCCGACACCCGCCCCGACCTCTTGAGGGTCTCGCCCGGCTTGGAGTTCCCGCCCGGCTTGAGGGTCTCGCCCGACCTAGTTCTCTCTCGTTTGGAGATCTCGCCCGACTGGAGGTCTCGCCAGGCCTAGTTCCCGCCCGACTTGAGGGTCTCGCCCGGCCTAGTTCTCGCCCGACTGGAGATCTCGCCCGGCTGAAGGTCTCCCCCGACCTAGTTCTCGCACGGCTTGAGGGTCTGATATTTTGCCCCGGGTGGGCTGCGAATAGCTCTTCAAAATAGCGGAGTTTGGCTGTTGGTAGACCAGCCCATGGTATTTCAGTAGTTTTAGAGCAGCAGAATTGCGCTATTGGCAGGTCATCCCCAAAAAATCTATAAATAGACCCTTGGGGTGCCTTGGAGAGGGATCCGTTTTCACCAATCCTCATCTTCTTCCTTCATCCTCCAAGGCGCCTAGCTCTGCATTGGCTAAGGAGGGGGAGATCTCAAAGGTCTTCCGGGTGAGAGGTGGGACCTCCACGCTAGAGTCAAGAGTCATTCTCTAAATTCAGGTCTCTCACCAAGGGACGACTTGAGAGAAGTAGGTGTGAGCTGCACCCCTAGGTCCGAACTCTCGGTGGAACCGAATCTCGGTTCCAACATCAGGTGATATCCTTTCCCCTTCCCCTACTTCTTCTCTTACGTTACGAAGGACTACTCGCAGCAATCCGAGAAATCCTCTTGATAGATACGGTTGGGACTTTGCGTCCTTTGTCTCTTACGATCATATCTTCTCTTGTCACAGAGCATTCACTGCATCTTTGGATAATATTATTGTATCTAACAATTAACATGTTGCCAAAGACGATCTGAAATAGAAGGCAACGATGATGGAAGAGATGAGGGCTCTCAAGAAGAACAAGACCTGAGAGCTGGCACAGCTGCCAAAGAACAAGGTCATTGGGTGCACGTGGGTGTTCTCTGTGAAGCAGAACCCAGATGGACAGGTCGAGCGCTACAAAGCTCGATTGGTTGCCAAGGGGTACAACCAGACCTATGATATTGACTACGACAAGACATTTGCATCCGTTACAAAGATGAGCACCGTTAGGACTTTCATCAGCTTGACGATGATTGGTGGATGGATGTTGCACCAACTAGATGTGAAGAATGTGTTTCTTCACAGAGATCTAGCAGAGGTGGTGTACATGGAGATACCACTTGGGTTTTGTACGACCAAGACAAAAGGCGTAGGTCTGCAGGTTGAAGAAATACCTCTATGGGCTGAAGTAGTCACCTCGCGCATGGTTCGATAAGTTCAGGAAAGCAATGATTGGGATGGGATATCACCAGATCAATGCAGATCATACAATTTTTTCCAGGCAGAATGAAGGTCACATCACCATGCTTGCGGTGTATGCAGATGACATGATCATTACGGGGGATGATGAGCAAGAGATTGGCCGCCTTAAAGGGGCTCTAGGCATGGAGTTTGAGGTGAATGATTGGATCCTTCTTAGGTACTTCTTTGGGATTAAGATTGCTTATGAGACAGAGAGGATAGTCCATTCCCAAAGGAAATACGCGTTAGATCTACTTACTGAAACTGGTATGTTAGGGTGCAAACCTGCTGCGACGTCAATCAATCAGGGGTGTAAGGTAGGTGTAGAGGCTGGGAAACCAGTAGATTGTGAGATGCTATGAAGCACCACTCTTCAAAATGCCCAGCGTGTCGGTGTCAGAGAGTCTGACACTCGTCCGACTCTCCGACACTCGAGTCGAAAATCTGACACTCGAGTCGGAAATCCGACACGCTGGCTCACGCGGGACTCGCGTGTCCCGCTCAATCGGACGCACGTGTCCCGCTCAATCGGACGCGCGTGTCCCGCTCAATCGGACGCGCGTGTCCCGCTCAATCGGACGCGCGTGTCCCGCTCAATCGGACGCGCGTGTCCCGCTCAATCGGACGTGCGTGTCCCGCTCAATCGGACGCACGTGTCCCGCTCAATCGGACGCGCGTGTCCCGCTCAATCTGACACGTGTCCCTAAGTTAGCTACTCATGGTGAGGCGAGTGACAATTTGTCTTGGAAGTGCTTTTACCCCTTTCTAGCATTTCAAGTAGTGAAAGTAGATCTACTAGTGACGTAGATATTTTCTCTAGAAAAAGGAAGACTGAAAGTGGGGGAAAAATTTTGCATGTGAATCTATTATTTTTACTGATGATATATAATGGTAATGTGTTAATGTTCTATTATTTTTTGATCATTTGTTAGTTTTGAATTTCAATATTTGATGAGTAATATTTAAACATGACTTAATTTATTTAAATATTTGTTAATTGTTATTTTTTTTATTTTTTGCTAAATGTTTTAGGATTTTCATAATTATAAAAAATGAATATTGAATATATGTGTCTCAGCGTGTCGGAATATGATATTTTTTGAGAATTGACGAATCGCGCGTCGTGTCGTGTCGTATCGCGTGTCCCGTGTCGGTGTCGGTGCAACATAGGTGAGATGTATTAAAGACTAGTTGAGAGGTTGATTTACTTGAGCCACACTCGCCCAAATATCTCTTTCTATGAGCGTGGTGAGCTGCTAAATGCATGACCCAAGGAAGGGCCATATGGATGCTGTATACCAAATTTTGCGATACTTGAAGAGTGGTCCTGGAAAGGGGCTGGCCATCAGAAGGAATGAGCGCGTGAAAATTGAGAGCTATTGCGACTCTGACTGGGCAAGTTGTGCGGATGATAGGAGGTCTATTTCAGGCTATTGCATATGTGTGAGAGGCAATCTGGTCTCTTGGAGGAGCAAGAAACAGTCAGTAGTGGCTAGGTCGTCAACAGAAGCAGAGTACAAAGCCATGACAGTAGGGGTTGCAGAGCCCCTGTGGCTGAATGGGATGCTTCTGGAGTTGCAGTTGGATCAAGGAAATAAGATGAAACAGTGGTGTAACGGTCAGTCAGCCATCAGTATTGCTAATAATCTGGTCCAACACGATCGCACCAAACATATAGAGATTGATAGATTTTTTTAAAAGAGAAGCTTGATAGTGGGCTACTGGAATTGAGTCACGTCTCGACCAAGGGTCAGGTTGCAGACTGTTTAACCAAAGGACTCAGTTCAGATGATATGATCAGGGGTTGTAACATGATGAGTTTAGTGAATATCTTTCGTCAATCTTGAGGAGTGTTGTAATATTTAACGTACATGGTAGACTATAAATAGCCATGATATTTGTCCTAATACAATAATTAGATTCGTTTTCAACTTGTTCTCTCAATTAAGAGAATTTTTCTAATATGCTCGGTAGATGCAATTATTGGTCCAAGGTCAACACACCCTGACATATTGGAACCATGTACTTGTGCAAAATGAACATATATATTTACATTCATGTTTGAGTAGGCTGTAGGCAGCACACCCCAAGACCGTGAGCAGATTGAAGTGCTGCAGCATCCTACCTAATAGTATCTCCTCAATTTAATCCAATATAGTTCTAGATTCTTAAAGTTGTATGCATGCAGCTGTTTTGACACGTTTACAACATACTCGATCTATTTATTTATTGTTTTCTTTCAGAATTCAATCCTAGGATTATGTTTTTCTCCTTGTCAGGTTGTCACTTGCCTACGCCAGCCATCTCAAGGCCCAACTTTTGGAATCAAAGGTGGTGCTGCCGGTGGTGGTTACAGCCAAGTGATCCCCATGGATGAATTCAATCTTCACCTAACAGGTGACCTCCATGCCATTACTGCTTCAAACAATCTTCTCGCGGCTTCAATAGATGCCCGAATCTTTCACGAGGCATCCCAGTCCGACAAAGCCCTATACAATCGACTTTGCCCGCCCAACAAGCAGGGCCGCCGAAGTTTTGCCGATGTCATGTTCCGGCGTCTCAAGAAGCTCGGCATTTCTAAGACAAACCCCGATGATCTTACCCCCGAAGAAGTCAGAAGGTTTGCACGGCTAGACATTGACCCAGATTCCATCACATGGAGAAGAGTTATGGACGTCAATGATCGTTTTTTGAGGAAGATTACAATAGGGCAAGGACCTGAAGAGAAGGGAATGATGAGGGAGACTTCCTTTGACATATCAGTGGCAAGTGAAATCATGGCTGTGTTAGCCCTCACCACCTCTCTTCCAGACATGAGGGAGAGACTTGGTAGGATGGTTGTGGGAAACAACAAGTCTGGCGAGCCAATCACTGCCGACGATCTTGGAATTGGTGGCGCCTTGACCGTTTTAATGAAGGATGCCATTCATCCTACCCTAATGCAGACACTGGAAGGCACGCCTGTCCTCGTACATGCCGGTCCTTTTGCCAATATAGCTCATGGCAATTCATCGATCGTGGCCGATAAGATTGCCATTAAGCTGGTTGGAAAAGGCGGTTTTGTCATCACAGAAGCAGGGTTTGGCGCCGACATTGGTACCGAAAAGTTTATGAACATAAAAAGTCGATATAGCGGTTTAACGCCTCAGTGCGCCATTATTGTAGCCACCGTTCGGGCTTTGAAAATGCACGGGGGAGGTCCGGAGGTTGTTGCTGGGAGGCCGCTCGATCATGCTTATTTGAACGAGAATGCCGTTCTTGTGGAAGCTGGCTGCGCTAATCTCGCCAAACACATCTCAAACACGAAGGCTTACGGCGTAAATGTCGTCGTGGCGATCAACAGGTTTGCGACAGACACTGATGCTGAGATTGATTCTGTGAGAAATGCCGCAATTGCTGCCGGTGCTTTTGATGCTGTTGTGTGCACCCATCATGCTCATGGTGGAAAAGGAGCAGTAATCACTATTTCCCAATCTAGAAAACTAAATGGCTTCATCGATTTCATTTTGCTCTCTGCTATTTGTTAATTCTTCTCATGCATTGCATACTCTTTAAAAACCTTCAGGTTGACCTTGGGCTTGCAGTTCAGAGAGCATGTGAGAGTCATACACAGCCATTGAAGTTTCTTTATCCTCTTGACTTCAGTATTAAGGAGAAGATTGGCGCCATAGCTGAGTCCTATGGTGCCACTGGTGTGGAGTACTCCGAACAGGTGCCTTCCTTTATTAATTTGGTTGTGCGCGATATCATAAATTTGTCGTTGTCATTTGGCATTCTGTGCAATAGCGGTTCAATTAGTAGTATCTAAATCAATAAATGCCATCTCTATTGTTATTTTTACGTCCCATATTTGCTTCTATGTTTAAATTGAATGAACCTTGTACTCCAAAATTTAGGCAGAAATTTCTCCAGGTTTCAAATTTAAATTTCCTCAATTTTGGGAACCCCCGGCTGCAGTTATATAACCTTGTCAGCTGGCTTGCAGTCCATCACCATCATCATTATCATCATTGTAGAGAGCCTTAGTGCATCCAACTCAATAGAAGTCGACTAGAGTGGAAAGGTCCCACAATACCTATGGAGTATAGGAGATATCTCTTACAATTCAAGAAAATTTATTTTTGGAAGAAAACAAATGTTCTGAGTTCAAATTTACACGGAAAAACAAGGCTTTATATATACAAGCCTTGACAAAATATAAGGCAGATATAAAGCCAAGTGGCAACAAAACTGAAAAAAAACGGAAAAGATATTTTAACTAATCTGCCCCGGTTAACTGTAAGAGCCCCTCTCAAGTTGGACTATGAGGATCGCATAGTGACAATGTTATGGCCCCGGACGATCTGCGGTTCCGAGGATTCAAGTACGCCAGAAGACCCAAAGGAGCGTCGGACCAAGACCGGGCTGAACCATCCGGTTCAGCCCGCAATTAATCATTAAGAGGTGGGAGGGCTGAACCACACCGGTTCAGCCCTCAATTGGGGCCGGCCGGCCCTGGGAAAAGGGGGCTCCATAAATACCCCCTTTTCCCCCTCTTGGAGGCATGATTGATCTATTTTCAGGTGTTCTCTTCTTCTTCGACTTAAACCCTAGCCGTCTTTTGTTCTAGTTTACTCCTTGCTTAGATCTCTAGCGGTAGCATAACATTTGGTATCAGAGCATCCTTCCTGCGACCATGGTGACGCGTACGGAGGCAGAGACGGCGCGTTTGGCCGCCATCGAGGAGAACTTCGCAGCGTTGACGGATTCCGTGGCGGCAATCGAAGCAAGCATGAAGGACTCGCAACAACACTTGGAGGAACGCCTCGATGAGAAGATGGAGGAGTTGAAATCCCTCCTCTTGCAAAATCTGAAGGGAAAAGCCGTAAACGGCGCGGGATCCAACACGGAGGCGACCAATCTCCCTAACGGAGGAAGCACGGGGTGCGGGAGTCACGGAGTCGGCACGATGGGCGCGTCGGGCTCCAGATTCGGCGCGGGAATCGCGTCAGAGACCGCATGCGGGCCTCCGATTCCTTCCCGCTCCAGCGGAATGACAGGAGGATACCCCGATCCTGGCGGATGGGGCAGCGGGGGGTTCGGCGGAGGTGCGGCTTCCTCCTGGATGCCGGAACCGCCCCGGAATGGGCCCAGTCGGGCGGCGGAGGCTGCGGGAGGGCCCTGGGGGCCCGGCGGAGGTGCGGCTTCTACGTGGGGGTTCGAACAGCCCCTGCCGGCTCACGGCGGACTGCTGCGGCAAGGAGGGGGTCCCGGACAGCACCCAGGACAAGCATGGAGGCCACAGCATCAAGGATTTGGGGTGTTTCGCCCCACCGGAGCAAATGCGGTTCCTCTCGGGGGCACAACGGGGAATTTCCCGCCCCCACCAGCAACTGTTCCTAACGGGGGATACGGTCCGGCCACTATGGGACCGGGAAGGAATCCGGGGTGGAATCAGGGATGAATCCAAGGAGATTTTGGGCAACCCGGAGGGATGGGACCAGACGGTGGCGGTTTGGGAGGGGCTTATCAGAGACCATACATGCAACCCAAGCGGACACGGATGAATTTTCCTAAGTTCCGGGGAGGGGACGCCCTGAAATGGATACAAAAGGCAGAGCTGTTTTTCAAATATCAGGAGATTCCCGAGGCTCAGTGGGTACAACTGGCAGCCTTCCATCTGGAGGAGGACGCGTATCAGTGGACGCAATGGTTTTTGCGGGGACGCACGTTTGCCCCGTGGCCGGAGTTCATCGAGGCCTTCTCGGCCCGTTTTGGGCCTCTGGAGTACGAGGATGTGGAAGCCACCCTTCAAAAACTGCGGCAGAGGGGGACCGTCACGGAGTATCGGACGGAGTTCGAGAGATTGGCAAACCGTGTCGCATGGGGGGAGCAGACCTTGTTGAGTTGCTTCATCTCAGGGTTGAAGGACCACTTACGGGACGAGGTCCACGCATACTTGCCACGCAGTCTGAGTCATGTCATTAGCATCGCCCGAATACAGGAGGAGCGTTACAACAGGCAGCGGAGCCGGATGACGACCAAGCCACCCGCGGCTTCCGCGGCGGTACGACGCGAGCAGCCACCGGCCATACGGCCGACAGTGACCCGGTTGACATGGCCAGAGATGCAGGCCAGGAGGGAGAAAGGGCTGTGCTTTAACTGCGATGAGAAGTACACCAAGGGACACGCCTGCCAGAAGGTCCAGGTGTTTATGCTGCGGGAGGAAGATGACGAGGAGGACCATCCGGAGGAAGCTGACGTGGAGGACCTGGATTTGGCAGAGTTCGGGGTTTCCTTGCAGGCCATGGAGGGTTGCACCGCCCCGGTGACGCTTCGTTTCACAGGCGTGGTAGGCAAGGAGCGAGTGACCATCCTGGTGGATAGTGGGAGCACCCACAATTTCATCAACCCGGCAGTGGCTTCAAAGGTGGGACAGACGATTGACAGGGAGGCGGCCTTCCAGGTTATGGTGGCAGATGGGAGCAAGCTGAGATGCGAGGGGGTGATGAAGGGGGTGGAGATCCGCGTGCAGGGCTATTTGTGCCACACGGATATGTACTTACTTCCGATTCGGGGTTCGGACATGGTGTTGGGGGTCCAATGGTTACAGCAATTACAGAGGGTGACTACCGACTGGGTCCGTTTGACGATGGAATTCACCCAGCAGGGGAAGGATTTTTGCCTACAGGGCATTCGGTCTTCACCACTGAAGGAGATTTCTGTGAGGAGCTTGCAGCGGTTAGAGGAGCAGGGATCCCCGCTAGCCATGGTAGTGGGGGTAGAGGCAGTGGCCCACGACCCACCAGACATTCCAGAGGAGATACAGGTACTTTTGTCCCAGTTCAGAGATGTGTTCCAGGAGCCCCGGGGCCTTCCTCCGCCCAGGTTCAGGGATCACGGCATACAGATGAAGGAAGGGGCCGCGCCCCCAAACGTCCGACCCTTTCGATACCCGTACATTCAGAAGGCCGTGATCGAGAATAGTGTGAAAGAGATGCTGGCGACCGACATCATATGGTCGAGCACCAGCGCCTTTTCCTCACCCATCATCCTGGTGAAAAAGAAAGACGGGTCTTGGCGTTTCTGCGTGAATTACCGCAACCTGAATGAGTCCACGATCAAAGACAAGTTTCCGATACCGATGATAGAAGAGCTCTTGGACGAGCTGCATGGGGCGAGTTTGTTTACCAAGCTGGACCTCCGTTCCGGCTACCACCAGATTCGGATGAAGACGGAAGACATCCACAAGACCGCGTTTCGCACACACGACGGGCATTACGAGTTCTTGGTGATGCCCTTTGGGCTTTCCAATGCCCCATCGACCTTCCAGGCCGTGATGAATGAGACCTTCCGGCCACTCCTACGGCGATCGGTACTCATATTCTTCGATGATATCTTGATCTACAGTCGGTCGTGGGAGGAGCATGTCGAGCACGTGGCACAGGTTCTTACAATTCTGCGACAGCATCAGTTCTATGCCAAGCTGTCGAAATGCTCGTTTGGGCAGTCAGAGGTGGAATATTTGGGGCATCTGGTGTCGGCACAAGGGGTCAGGGCAGACCCAAAGAAGATTGAGAGCATGGTGGAGTGGCCGCGACCGGCTACCGTACGCGCACTTCGAGGCTTCCTGGGCCTCACTGGGTACTATAGGAGGTTCGTGAAGGATTATGGGAAGCTGGCACGACCACTCACACAGCTCCTCCACAAAGAGTCCTTTACGTGGCATGACGAGGCGGAGCGGGCCTTTTCCGCTCTCAAGGAGGCTATGACGACCACACCGGTGCTCGCACTACCGGACTTCACCAAGGAGTTTGTAGTGGAGACGGACGCTTCAGGAGTGGGAATTGGGGTGGTTTTGATGCAGGAGGGGCGGCCGTTGGCCTACTTCAGCAAGGCTTTGGCACCCCGAACCTTGGGCCTCTCCACGTACGAGAAGGAGATGCTAGCAATTCTTCACGTAGTGACGTTGTGGCGTCCATACCTGCTAGGCCATCATTTTAAAGTTCGCACCGATCACCAGAGCCTGAAACATTTCTTGGATCAGCGGTTAGCATCTCCTCTCCAGCAGAAGTGGTTGACCAAGCTGCTCGGGTATGACTATGAGATCGTGTACAAGCAGGGCAAGGAGAATTTAGCGGCCGATGCCCTATCCCGCCTACCGGAAGGCACCCTCTTTCGCCTGTCGGTACCTTTGATTGAGTCCTTGGATGACATTCAGCGTGAGATAGCCGCGGATCCAGAGCTCCAGCCTATTGTAGAGGCCTTGTCTCAGGGCCAGCCCACCCCTCCAGGGTACCAGCTGATTGGAGGACATTTATACTACCATAGGAGGGTGGTCATTCCCGCTTCGTCCGCTTGGAAGGAGGTCATGTTACAGGAGTTCCACTCATCCCCGACCGGAGGTCATGCCGGGGTGCTTCGCACGTTACAGCGGCTGCGGGCCAATGTCTTTTGGAGGGGGTTACGCAGGGACGCGCAGCGTTTTGTGCAGCAGTGCGACATGTGCCAGCGGCAGAAGTACGAGACGTCATCACCGGCAGGGTTGCTCACGCGCTTGGAGATTCCTCAGCAGATATGGGAGACGGTCTCGATGGATTTTATTGACGGTCTGCCCCGGTCTCAGGGCAAGTCCACGATCTTGGTCATAGTGGACAAGCTGTCCAAATACGGCCATTTTCTCGCTCTCAGCCAACCTTACACTGCGGAAGCCGTTGCGGATCTCTTTGCCCGGGAGGTAGTGCGCCTTCATGGTCTCCCAAGCTCCATCATATCGGATCGCGGTCCGACCTTCCTCAGCAAATTCTGGCAAGAGCTTTTCCGGTTGCAGGGCACCAGGTTGCGCATGAGCACCGCGCACCACCCGCAGACAGATGGCCAGACAGAGGTGCTGAATCGGGGAGTCGAGACGTATCTTCGCTGCTTCGTCATGGATGAGCCCCGGACGTGGACTCGATGGTTACACTGGGCGGAGTACTGCTACAACACTTCGTATCACACGGCCGGGCGGATTACTCCGTTCGAGGTTGTCTACGGGCGCGCACCACCCACACTGCGGTCGTATGAGCCGGGCAGCACCGCTCTGCCGGCCGTGGATCGCGCGTTACGTGACCGGGATCAGACCTTGGCTCTCTTGCGGGACAATCTCCGGGTTGCTCAGGACCGGATGAAGTTGCAGGCCGATAAGCACCGCACGGAGCGGACCTTCCAGGTTGTCGACGAGGTCTTCCTCCGTCTCCAGCCATACAGACAGCTTTCAGTTGCTCGCCGCTCCAATCAGAAGCTCTCCCCACGGTTCTATGGGCCATTTCGCATCACTCGCCGGGTGGGGCCGGTCGCATACACGCTTGCCCTTCCTGAGGGTTCTCGCATCCACCCCACCTTCCATGTCTCACTGCTGAAGAAGAAGCTAGGAGCATCCGCCACAGTGCTTCCCTCTCTACCCGAGGCCACTACGACGGGCGAGCTGCGCCCCAGTCCTGAAGATGTCTTGCTGTCCCGATGGAAGAAACATGGCACGGAGTACCGTTCAGAGATTCTGGTCAAGTGGCAGGATCTCTCCGAGGCTCACAACACGTGGGTGGATTTCTTGGAGTTCCGGGAGTTATTTCCCGACTTCCATCTTGGGGACAAGCTGCCTCTTGATGGGGAGGGGAATGTTATGGCCCCGGACGATCTGCGGTTCCGAGGATTCAAGTACGCCAGAAGACCCAAAGGAGCGCCAGACCAAGACCGGGCTGAACCATCCGGTTCAGCCCGCAATTAATCATTAAGAGGTGGGAGGGCTGAACCACACCGGTTCAGCCCTCAATTGGGGCCGGCCGGCCCTGGGAAAAGGGGGTCCATAAATACCCCCTTTTCCCCCTCTTGGAGGCATGATTGATCTATTTTCAGGTATTCTCTTCTTCTTCCACTTAAACCCTAGCCGTCTTTTGTTCTAGTTTACTCCTTGCTTAGATCTCTAGCGGTAGCATAACAGACAACTTGCTAATTGATGTCTGGAAAGCAGATGGAAATAGAGCTTTAGTAAAAGGATCTGCCAACTGGTTTGAGGAAGGAATATACAACAAATGCATCAGTCCCTCTCAAATTGGACTATGAAGATCGCATAGTGACAACTTGAATATGTAACTGTAAGAGCCTCTCTTGTGCGAACAGAAAAGAACAGACCGAAAATTTGGAGTAATGAAAACTTTATTATACAAAAAAGATATCAATTACAATGGTATAGTCTCCCTTTTATAAAATGGAGGAGATGAGAGAGAATACAATTAAGCAATGTATGACTAAGAATTTACAAGTATATGCGGCTTTACAAAAGGCAAACCGGACAGGCCGGGCGGTTAGACAAGCCGGCTAACCGCCCGTCAACTAACAAGAGGAGATAGCATGTGTCACAAAGATCAAGCCGCCGCAGGAGACCGCTAGACTGCCCGGTCTCCAAGACGTCTGAGACAAACCGCCAGACCGTTGGGATACCAAACAGCACCAGCCCGGCAGACAGACCTGCCAGAATAAACCGGCAGACCGCCCGGTCTCCGAACAACAACAGACCGCCCGACCTCCATATTGCAACACTCCCCCTCAAGCTGGCGCATAGATATCAATCATGCCCAGCTTGTCACAAATGTGGAAAAATGAAGCGGATATCGGCTTGGTGAAGATGTCGGCCAACTCGTTGTCTGAAGTGACGAACGGAGTACAGATCTGTTTCTTCAAGATCTCCTCCCGAATGAAATGACAGTCGACTTCTATGTGTTTCGTTCTCTCATGAAAGACCGGATTTTTGGAGATGTATGTCGCGGCCTTATTGTCACAGAACATAGGAAGAGAATAGTTGTACACCTCTCCTAAATCAAGCATGAGAGCCCGTAGTCATTTCAACTCACATGTGGTCGATGCCATACTGCGATATTCTGCCTCTGCACTGGACCTGGAGACCACAGACTGTTTCTTGCTCTTCCAACTCACAAGATTGCCTCCAACAAACGTGCAGAATCCTGATGTCGACTTGCGATCCCCTTTGTCATCAGCATAGCTCGAATCAGAGTACGCTTCAACCCTTAGGTGACCATTCTTCTGAAAAAAGAGTACTTTCCCTGGTGCTGCTTTAATATACTCCAATATCCTCAAGGCAGATTGTAGATGACACTCTCTAGGAGCTTGCATGAACTGGCTCACCTTGCCAACAGCATAAGAGATGTCGGGTCTGGTTACCGTGAGATAAATGAGTTTGCCCACCAGACGCCGGTACTTCGTAAGATCGGATAGAAGAGGCGAGTCATCTGTCCAAGTTTTGTCTTTCCCAATAGCCATGGGAGAACGGGCAGGTTTAGCACCAGTCAATCCTGCCTCTTTTAGAAGATCAAGAGCATACTTCCGTTGGGAAATGACCATGGAGTTGGGCTTCCTAGAGATTTCAATTACCAGAAAGTATTTCGGGAAGCCCATATCCTTCGTGACCAGGTGCTGACGGAGGTGTTTCTTTGTCAACGTTACCCCATCCTGATCATCGCCAGTAAGAAGAATGTCATCAACATAAACCGCAAGAACTACTAGACCAGAGGCAGTTTTCCGAACGAACAAGGAGTGATCGGCTGAGCTTCTTGTAAAACCAATGGCCGCAACGATACCGCTAAACTTGTCAAACCAGGCATGGGGACTTTGCTTGAGGCCATAGATAGCCTTCTTTAGCCGGCATACTCGTGTCTCCCCCTGAGCAACATACCCAGGAGGTTGCTCCATGTAAACATCTTCCTGAAGATCCCCATAAAGAAAGATATTCTTGACATCTAGCTGTGAAATGGGTCAATCCTTATTGACAGCCACAGAGAGAAGAACTCTAATAGTACTGAGACGAGCAACTGGAGAGAAAGTGTCAAATTAATCAACCTCATAAGTTTGGGTAAAATCTTTGGCAACAAGCCGAGCCTTGTAACGATCCACACTGCCATCAGTAAGGAACTTCACCACTAAGACCCAGCGACAGCCAACAACATCGGTGCCGAAAGGAGGAGGAACCAGGGTCCAGGTACCCCGTTCAGTGAGAGTAGCAATCTCCTCATCCATGACAGCTTTCCAATGGGGAATAGTAAGGGCCTCCTGGTAGGAACGAGGGGTGGCAGTGGCCGAGATAGCCAGTGCAAAAGCTCTGCGAGAAGGGGTAAGACGATCATAAGAAACAACTGCAGCAAGCGGGTGTTGAGTACATGCCCGAACCCCTTTACGAAGGGCAATGGGGAGATCCAGGGCAGCTGGTTCCGCAATATCCGGAGCGTCCGTGGTGGAGAGAGCTGGCCCGGGAGTAGAGAGAGACGGCTGCGGAGAGGGTGGAGATGGTGGAGAGGGTGGAGATGGTGGAGAGGGTTGAGATGGTGGAGAGGGTGGAGATGGTGGAGATGGTGGAAATGGTGGAGGTGGTGGAACGTCAGGAGGAGCAGAGGGAAGAGATGAGTTGGTTTGAGAAGGAGGATCAGCAGGAGTAGAGGAGGAAGCGAGAGAGAAGTAAGATGCATTTTCAAAGAACGTAACATCCGCAGAGACAAACTGCTTGCGGGTAACGAGGTCAAAACAACAATAGCCTTTCTGAGTGGTAGAGTACCCCAGAAAGACACATTTAGTGGCTCGTGGTGAGAGTTTGTCACGGGTGGCAGCGGGAGAGTGTACAAAGGCGGTGCACCCAAAAATGCGTAGAGTAAGAGGAAAAAGGATTTTTGTTTGGATAAAGAAGGAAGAATGGGGTGACACCGCGAAGAACTGTGGAGGGAATGCGATTGATGAGATAACAGAGGAGGAGGACAACATAACCCCAATAGGAGCGAGGAACATGCATTTGGGTCAGCAGAGTGCGAGCGACTTCAAGGCGGTGACGATTTTTGCGTTCCGCCACCCCATTTTGTTGGGAGGTGTAGACATAGCTAGTTTGACGAATAATACCATGATGCATACAAAAAGAAAAAAAATCATGACTAAGATACTACTTAGCATTGTTAGAACGAAGGATTTTAATAGACGTTTCAAACTGAGTCTTGATCATAGAATAAAAAGATGTCCAGACAGAGAACAGTTCGGAGCGATCCTTGAGAAGGTACACCCACGTACACCGAGAGAAATCATCAATAAATGTAACAAAATAGGAACTACCCCGACCGATGGTGAGGGTAGGAACAGGACCCCACACGTCAGAGTGAACGAGGTCGAAGGGACGGGAAGAGCCACGATTCTGCGTTAGTGGGAAGGATGAACGATGATGCTTGTCGAGCTGACATGCATCACAGTTTAGAGGAGGATGATGAGAAGGGAGGTGGGGCAGAAGCTGGCGCAGAAGCCGTGGAGGAGCATGTTCAAGGCGAAGATGTCATTGGAGAAGATCTGTAGAGGAGGAGAAAAAGACGGATAGAGCGGAAACGTTGTCGAGGAAGTAAAGACCGCCACTCTCAGTCCCAGTTGCAATCGTCCGTTGGGAGTCCGAATCCTGAAAAGAACAAGAAATAGAAGTGAATTTGACGGAACACCGTAATTGCTTGCATAGAGAAGTAACCGATAATAAATTGCAAGGAAACATGGGCACGTAGAGGGTATTCGCTAGACGAAGAGACGGAGTGACCTGAACCACCCCCGTCCCATTCACCGGAGATGAAGAGCCGTCAACAACAAAGACCGGAGGCAACCAATCATGTGTTTCGAGATGAGAAAAACACTGAGGATTGCCCGTCATATGATTGGTAGCACCGGAGTCGATCAACCATCGGCCGTGAGTAACAACGTGGGCACTACCAGAAGAGGTGGCCACCGAGGCGGTCTGCATGGAGGAGATGGAGGCCATAGAAGAGAGCAGCAGGAGAAACAAGGCGCGGCTAGAAGGAGAAGAAGCCGGAACAGGCTGCATCGACTTAAGGACAGGTCGCGGCGGCAAAGAAGAGTAGAGCGGCAAGAACAGGTCGCAGCGACTTAAAGACAGGTCGCGGCGACAAAGGAGAGGAGAGCGGCTAGAACAGGGCACAGCGACTTAAGAACAGGTCACGGCGACAAAGAAGAGGAGAACAGCGAGAAGAGGCCGCAACGACGTAAGGACAGGTCGCGGCGACAAAGAAAAAGGAGAGCGGCTCGAACAGGGCGCAGCGACTTAAGAACATGTCACAGCGACAAAGAAGAGGAGAACAACGAGAAGAGGCCGCAGCGACGTAAGGACAGGTCGCGGCGACAAAGAAAAAGGAGAGCGGCTCGAAAAGAGAAGAAGCAAGAGGCCGCAAACAGGGAGAAACAAGCCGCGCGAACAGAGCAGCGGTCAGAAGAGAGAACAAGTCGCGAGAACAGGTCGCGGAAAGAAGAAACAAGCTGCACGCATAGAGAGAGCTCAGTCAGGAGGAAATGACCAAGTCCTCTGATACCATGTGCGAACAGAAAAGAGCAGACCGAAAATTTGGAGTAATGTAAACTTTATTATCCAAAAAAGATATCAATTATAATGGTATAACCTCACTTTTATAGAATGGAGGAAATGAGAGAGAATACAATTAAGCAATGCGAGACTAAGAATTTACAAGTATATGCGGCTTTACAAAAGGCAAACCGGACAGGCCGGACGGTTAGACAAGCCGGCTAACCGCCCGTCAACTAACAAGAGGAGATAACATGTGTCACAAAGATCAAGCCGCCGCAGGAGACCGCTAGACTGCCCGGTCTCCAAGACGTCTGAGACAAACCGCCAAACCGCTGAGATACCAAACAGCACCAGCCCGGCAGACAGACCGGACAGAATAAACCGACAGACCGTCCGGTCTCCGAACAGCAACAGACCGCCCGACCTCCATATTGCAACATCTCTCAAGTTGGACTATGAGGATCACATAGTGACAACTTGCTAATTGCTGCCTGGAAAGCAGATGGAAATAGAGCTTGAGTAAAAGGATCTGCCAACTGGCTTGAGGAAGGAATAGGCAGCAAATGTATCGGTCCAGACTTTACTTTTTCATGGATCACATGACAATCGATCTCTATATATTTTGTACGTTCATGAAAAGTTGGATTGTGTGCGAGATATATCGCTGAACAATTATCACAATAAACTGATATTGGTTGATACAGTTGTATATTAAAATCTGTAAGTAGAAGCTTCAACCATTGTGATCACAAGTTAAACTGGTCAATGCTCTGTATTCAGCTTCCAATGAAGATCGTGAGATGAGATGGTATTTTGCTTCTTGGACTTCCAGCAAATAAGAGATTTTCCAAGGAAAACACAGAAGTCTATCACAGATTTGCGAGAGGCCAAGCAGGCTACCCAATCAGCATCTGAGAAACTTGATAGAATCAAAGTATTTTCTGCAGGGAAAAATAGGCCCTTAGCTGACGCTCCTTTGAGATATTTCAAAATACGGATTGCTGCTCGATAATGAGTTTCCATAGGTGAAGAAATGAATTGACTTAACTGTTGTACAACAAAACTTATGTCAGGTTGTATGGTGGTCAAGTACAACAGTCGGCCAATTGACCTTCTATAACTTTGAGGATTATGAAAGAGATTGCCTTGATCCTTTTGTAACTTGAGACTAGGATCAAGTGGGGAAAATACAGGTTTAGCAGCTAAAAAGACCACTGTCCTCCAATAGTTCAAGTGTATATTTTTGTTGGTTAAGGATAATTCCTTCGTTGGATCTAGAGATCTCAAGTTCAAGAAAAAATCAAAGGCTTCCAAGGTCTTTGATTTTAAAAAGCTTATTCAATTGTTCTTTAACACCTTGTATTTCTTGCATATTGTCTCCAGACAAAACAATGTCATCAACATAGATGGGAATAACAGTAAAGCTGGTGATTGTTTTATTTGTAAATAAAGAATTATCTGTTGTGGATTGGGTGTAACCAAGATTATTTAGGGCAAGAGATAGCTTTGAATACCATTGTCAAAGTAATCTATCCTTTCATCTGTGTGTAACCCTTAAGCTAGAAGCCTCACCTTATATCTTTCTATGATTCCATCAGCTTGATATTTTATCTTTTATATCCACTTACATCCAATGGGAGTCTTACCAGGAGGTAGATCAACAAGTATCCAAGTGTCATTTTTTTAAGAGCTGTAAGTTCAGCATCCATTGCATTATTCCAACACATAAATTTTTATGCTTGAGCATAAGTGTGCGTCTCAATTTGAGAAGTGGCATTAAGACAAGAGGATTTATAAGCAGGACGGCATTTATCATAGCTTAAAACACTGGATAAAGGATAGGGAACTGTAGCGCCAAAAAATATAGCTGCACTGGTCAGGAAAGAAGTATGGTAATCCTGAAGATAGGATGGGAGATGTTTTGTTCTGCTGTTCCTTCTTGGCAAAATGGTGTCATCTGAAGTTGTTGTAATATCGGAATTAGCTGGAACAACATCGATGTTACTTGGAATTGAGGGGGGAATAATAGCAGGATCAATAATGTGGGAATCAAAAGATAATGTGGTAGGAAGAGGTTGTGGAACATGTATAAGATTTGGAATGGAAGAAGTAAGCTGAGATATAGAAAAATGATTCTCAAAGAACGCAACATTTCTTGAGATAAAACGTTTTCTTGATTGTTGATCAAAGGAGAACATATCCCTTTATACCATTCTGATATCCAAGAAAAATGGCTTGTATAGCTCTTGGAGAAAATTTAGTGCGATGAGAGCTAAGAGTATTAGCATAGCATAGACACCCAAAGACTTTTAGATGCATAAAATTCGAAGTTTGTGAAAAAGGGTTTCATAAGGAGTTTTATTAGAGAGCAAAGGGGTAGGTAATCTATTAATTATATGCACAGAATGAGCTATTGCAAATGTCCAATATGAATTTGGTAGCCGAGCTTGAAAGAAAAGAGCTCTAGAAACATTTAAAATGTGTTGATGTTTTCGTTCAACTTCATTTTGTTGGGGTGTTTCAAGTTTCAACACAAGTTCTTTGATAAATAATCTCTTTATTTTTGTAAGAATCATGCATCAAAAACTCGGTCCAATTATCACTGTGTATGGTTTGTTGTTTAGTTTGAAATTGACTGTCAATATACACAGAGAAATATTGTATATGTTCTCTTGTTTCACCTTTGTGTTTCATAAAAATGACCCAAGTGAAACGGGTAAAGTCATCAACTATAGTGAGAAAGAAACCATGCCCATTTCAAGAAATTGTAGAATAAGGACTCTAAATATCAACATGTATTAATTCAAAAGCTTTAGCAGATTTAGATTCACTAGAGAAATGAGGTAATATGCAAAGTGACAAATATCACAAGGTAAAACATGAATGCTGGGAATAAAAGGAAACTGCGCACACAAAAATTTTAAACTAGAAGAAGAAATATGTCCAAAACGGAAATGCCATAACAAAGAATCAGAAGTTTTTGACGGCAAGTATTACAAGCAAGCTTTATTAAAGAAGAAGAGGTAGCTGAGACATCTGTAGTGTCTAAGAGGTAAAGCCCTTCATGACGTCTAGCTGAACAAATCATCTCCTTGGTATGATTCTTTATAAGAAAACAAATCGAGTCGTGGAAAAGCAAAGAGCAATGAAGGTCATGCGTTAATTTTGTGACAAAAATAAGATTGACAAGGAAATTGTGAATGTATAAGACATTATAAAGGGTTATTCTGGAAGTAAGATGAATTGTTCCAAAATATTTAGACAAGACAAAATGTTCATTAGGTAGACTAACGAAAATGGGCCTGATTTTGTGGAACTCATGAAAGTGAGAAAATTAGGAAGTAATAGATCTGGTGCACCTGTATCGATAATCAATTGGTCATATTTGATTTCTGGAGAGGAATTGTTGTCAGTATGCAAGGCAGAAGTGTGAACGAGATTAAAAACATGATCAGAAACAGCGTGAGGTTTCTGTGATTGCTGAACAATAGCTAAGATGTTGTCATATTGCTCCTGTGAAAACTATTGGAGTTATCATTTTGTTATTAGTGTTAATATTGTATTAGTGTTAATATTGTATTTATATTCTTGAGATTATATATATACGACGGTGGCTCCAATTTGGAGTTGAGCTTTTCATTATTTATTATTCAACATGGTATCAGAGGCACGGGACTTCCGCACAATCTAGGGGCCGCGTCTCGCCTTCTCCCGCATCGGGACATCCGCTGCTTCGACCGTCGCTTGTTGCATCTCGCCTTCTCCCGTCGGGATCGTCTCCCTCCGGGATCGTCTCCCGCCGGGATTCATCAGATATCGCCTATTCGCCGATTCGTCGTCTTGTCGCGTCTCGCTTTCTCCCATCGGGATCGTCTCCCGCCGGAGCCAGGAATCAGCGCCCTTCCGCTGTCGACCCCCTTCCGCTGTCGAGCCCTGCTGCCGAGCCCACTGCTGTCGAGCCCTTCCGCTGCTGCCTCGGAGCGCCTGCTGCCTCAGAGCGCCTGCTGCTTGCTGCCTTGTCCAGCCGGTGTCGTCTCCTGTAGTTTCTCCACCCCTCCTCCTTCAGTTTCCCCTTCCGCTGACGTCGTTCTTGATGTGTTGTATGTGATAACTCGTCCTTCTTCGTCTTTCGGTCCCCGGTCTCCTTTGCGGGAGGGATCTCGTTCCTCAGTTTTTGTTCTCTATGCTTCATGGATTCCAATGATACTTATGGTACTACTTGACGAATTACTCGCGTGCTTCTTGATGAGAAAAATTATCCTTCATGGGCGACTTTGATGAAAGTGGCCCTTGTCGGCCAGAATAAGCTTTCCTGGCTGACTGACAGCCCGTCAATGCCCAAACCGACTGACAAAGATGACAAGAAAAAGGAGTTAGTCAAATGGTCGACTGAAAAGTACATGGTTCTGGGATGGATTTAGTGCTCGATGGAGCCTCGCATATTCAGTCAGTTCATGCGGTTTCAGGATATCTCTGAGCTTTGGTCCGCTCTCTAGTGCACTTTTGGCCACACGCGTGTTGATGCCCAGATTTTCGGGATCTTTCAGGACATTGCTTCCGCCACACAGGGGGAGCGCTCTGTTCATGAGTACTTTACTTACCTTCAAGACCGTTTTCTTGAGCTTACGATCTTATGCCTCTTAGTTCCCTGGAGTCTACTACTGATATCACCCTTATTCGGAAACAGCGCCAGAGACGGGAGACGTACCCATTCTTGATGGGGCTTCGCCCCGAATGTCACGACCCGTCTCGACAAAAGTCAGAGTGCACTTCGGGCGGGTCGTGATGTCGTAGGCATGGGCGGAAGGAAAACCATGTCTGCTAAGGCGGATGCAGAGAATACTTAAAATAGTTTTGAAATAGCTACTGTTAAGTAGAAACAGGTTGATTTTTATATGCGGAAGCTTTTAGAACATGATAGTGGAAAATTTGAATGCACAAGTATTTTTAAGAAAATTCTGAACACATGTTTCGGATACAGGTTTTTATGTCATGACATGCTCAGATGAATGTACATGCAAATAATACTAAATTTTAGTACATATAATATATAAATAATCTAGCAGTTGTTCATGATACCAGAGAAAATATCTGATTACAATTATTACATAAAGAAAATATTTGACAGTAAAAGAAATATAAGCATAGAACCTGGAACTTGATGCTGATCGGGCTCGGGAACCTAGCGGCGCTGACACGAAATCTAAGGCAATTCCAAAACACCAAGGAAAAGTCTCAGAACATTGAAATAAACATGATGAGTAGAGTAAAGTATAGAACAATAACAGAAGGAAAAAAAACATGAGTACTAATATCTCATGAAACAAAACTATTCAATGACCAACAAACAAAAGGGCTAAACAAAACAAATTAGTTTATTATACTACTCCAGAGTATAACATATAGACAGATCAAGAAATGTCATTAGCTGTAATCAATGAAAGGTGGAAATATTTTATTTGATACACGAGATTCTAATGTAAGTATAAATGCAAGTCTTACCAAATTGGTTGTGCTTGCTATGGCCATTTGTTGGTTTCCGTTGCCAGTTAAGCGGAAAATCGAGTCAAGCGTCACATCAATTTAACATTACCATACATTAATTGCTTATGACATTAATGCCTTTAAAGATTCATGATTTAGGAGATTCATAACATATCAAGACCTGATACAAATTTAGCGATTCAGTTGTACAAGATTAGAGTTCATAAACGCGTCAAGAGAGGAATTGAGCTATGAAGCAACATTTGCTCAAGTCTTAGAACAAACCTAAGAAACAGAATTCGGTGACACAAAGAAACTAGATAATGGACTTATGGTTGCGGGTCCAAGCATTCACGTGTGACACTATTACAATACGCTATTTTCCCGGACACCAAATATTCATTTAAATTGATCTATTCTAAGACACGATTATTTCCCAAATAAGCATGCGTTACGAACATGATATATCCAAACACCAATCATATACGCGCTAAGCCGAATTCATTATAATTATTGTCGTGACAATATTGTTTGTGATTAATGCTCTACGATTCTTCAAATTATTCATCAACAGAGATGAAATCCATCATTGTAAGATACCATTCATATACGTGTAAATACAAATAATACAATTCATGCAAGTCCTAATGACCCTCATTACGATATTTGATAATCATTCCCTAAAATCCAACATGCTTCGATTTATACATCAAACAAGAAAATCCGTTCATCTAAGTGAATACTCAAATAAAATTATCTGTGTACGCAATCTCATGACATTCCAAATACATTATCCATAAGATATTAACTAGCCGGATTAGACATTTGACACTTCAATTCATTTGACAACACAGACAGACAGGGGTGAATTCGTATAATAATAAAAACAAACCAAGTAATTGAAATTCAATGATTGCAAGAGAGAGAGAGAGAGAGATCTCTACTTGCCTGAAGGAAGCTGAAACTGGCGGTGACGACTGATCGGTACAAGCGAAATCAGAAATCCTATTTTGAACCTGTACAGGAACGATGAAAGCGACACAGTAATTTATCACTACGCTAACAGACAATTATTCGCTACAAAAATTGAATCAAATGTGGCTAAGAGATTTACCGATATACCTCCCTCAAGAGTGAGGGGAGAAGAGACATCATGCGGAGATGAAGACTTGGCGGCTCATAGATTGCGAAAACCCTAAATCAGAGAGAACTTCCCATGATTCCCACCAACTGAGTCGAGGAGCGGCGCTGAAAATCCCAAATGCGACGAGATTAGACGATTACGAAGGGGGCAAAATTATGAATCACAAATTGTATGATATTTGAAGCGCAAATAATTCAATAGAGATGTGGGAAAATATGAATACGAGAGATTGGAGGAGGAATCTTATCAAAAGGAGTCAAAACTGGGCTCAAGGAGGAGAGAGAACCAAACCCTAGGCATTGCTTGCCGCAAATCTCAACCAAAAGGGAGAGGAAGCGGCTGACGAAGGAAGCGGAGGCGAGATCTGGAGTTGTCGGCCCTAGCATAGGAGGAGGGGCAAGCACAGGTGGCTGCCGACCCTAGCAGAGGAGGAGAGGCCACAGGTGGCTGCTGCAGGCCAGTGGAGGAAGGAAGAAGAAGAAATCGGCGTCGTCGGCCATGGAGGGAGGAGAAGCAGTCGGGAGGGGGAGATTTAGACGTCGTCGTCCTGAAGAACAGGAGGCGCATGGGGCACGAGCGGCGATGGAAGCAGGAGGCAAAGGAATCGGGAGCAACGACGGAAGCGGGAGAGCGGGATGCGGCTTGCGGTTTGCGGGAGTCGGGGCTGGAGCGGATCGGGAGGAAATAAAAAGGGGGGCTGGCCGGTTAGGTTAGATGGAGGGGAAATTAGGTTTGATTTTATTATTATTATTAGCTTTAACACAATAATCGAGTTGTTACACCGAATATGAGTCTACTCGTGCCCAGATTGTGGGGATGTCACCTTTGCCAGATCTCCTTGAGGGCTACTCCATTGTTGCAAAGCATGAGAAACGGCTGTAGAGGCAATCTATTCTTCCCGGCCTTTGTGCTACCTCCTCTTTCCCTGCTGAGCAGATGGCCCTTGCAGCTTCCCACCGCCCTCCCACCTCCAGCACTCGTAGTCATGGTGGTCGGGGTTCTTCTACTTAGTCTGGTGGTCGTGGCTTTACGGATCCTCCTGGACCTTGCTCTCAGTGTGGTCATCTCTACCATGATCGCAGTCGTTGCTATCAACTCTACCCACACCCACGGGGCTCTGAGCGTCCTACTCCTGGCAGTGTACCCAGACACACTGTTGCTTCTGCTGAGTCTTCCGAGCCCGTTGAGCGCACCTTGGGTGCCAACTCCTCCGATTTCTGTCAGATGATGGCCCAGTTTCAGCAATTTCAGCAATTTTAGCAGTCTCAGCCTTCCACGACTGTCTCTGCCTCCACCATCTCTTCTTCCTCAGGTACTCCATTTGCTTGTTCCGCGACCATGGTTGACCAGGATTCGTCACTCTGGGTGATTGACTCTGGTTTAACCGATCATATGACTGGTACGTCTTCCCATCTGCTTCAGGTTGTTCCTTGCTCCCACCGCGATGTGCGTCTTGCTGATGGCTTAGTTACTCCTGTCCTTAGCCGGGGCCACGTCCCTCTCTCTTCTTCTCTCTCCCTTGACTCTGTTCTTCTTGTCCCTCAGTTGGCTCTCAACCTTTTGTTTGTTAGTAGTATTACTCGTACTTTGAACTGCTCAGTAAATTTCTTCTCTGATCATTGTGTTTTTCAGGACCTGAGATTTTGGAGAACTATTGGTACGGGATATGAGAAGAGTGGGATGTACTACCTGGAGCTACCTTCTACCACCACAGCTACCACCACCACTACTACCTTCCCGCCTACCTCTTCTACTACTTCTCCTGTTTTGTCGTCAAGCTCGCTTTGGCACGCACGTTTCGCTCAAGGCAGCCCTCAGGGGATGTTGTCTGTTTGTCCTGATGTGTCTTTTGTTTTTTCATTTTCGCTGTGATGTATGTGAGCCGTCAAAACACACACACACAACACATATGTTCCTTCTGTTAGTCGTACTACTTCTTGTTTTGAGTTAGGTCATTCTGATGTGTGGGGCCCTGCCCATGTTAAGTCATTTGATGGTTTCTCATATTTTGTAACTTTTATTGATGCTATTCTCACTGCTTATGAGTTTATCTCCTCAAACATAAATATGAAGTTCTATCGGTTTATTCTCATTTTTCACGTATGATACAAACCCAACATGGTATGTCGGTTCATATCCTCCGCTCTGACAATGAAGGTGAGTACACTTCTCGTCCCTTTGATCTCCTCCGGGATGAGGGCACTCTACATCAATTTTCTTGTCCGGGGACCCCCGAGCAGATTAGGGTGGCAGAACGCAAAAATCGCCACCTCCTAGACTCTGTTCGTTGCCTTCTTCGGGGAATGAATGTTCCTAAGTCCTATTGGAGCGCTGCTCTTCTTACAACAACTTTTCTTATTAATAGGACTCCCTCTCGTCCTCCCAGTGGCGTTACTCCATATAGTCTCATCCATCCATCTGTCCCCGCATTTCTCATCCCTCTCCGGGTCTTTGATTGCATGTGTTTTGTGTTGAGGACCAAGGTCCAGCGGGATTGGGTGTGTGTGGGACCGCATATTTGGGCTTCCCCATCGCGTTCCAGGTCTGGGTGTTGACCCCGGTGGGCCCCCCGTGTGGCGGAATATCCCCGCCATCCCGTGGTTGGATTAGTCCCACATTGCCTGCAGCGGGTGGTCCTTGGTGTTTATGTACCCCCGTCCCCCCTTACCATCACCTCGGGGTTTTGGGAAGATGTGTGGTGACGGGTGGTTTCCACATGGTATCAGAGCCATCCCGCTGCGGGGGTGTGTTGAGGACCAAGGTCCAGCGGGATTGGGTGTGTGTGGGACCGCATATTTGGGCTTCCCCATCGCGTTCCAGGTCTGGGTGTTGACCCCGGTGGGCCCCCCGTGTGGCGGAATATCCCCGCCATCCCGTGGTTGGATTAGTCCCACATTGCCTGCAGCGGGTGGTCCTTGGTGTTTATGTACCCCCGTCCCCCCTTACCATCACCTCGGGGTTTTGGGAAGATGTGTGGTGACGGGTGGTTTCCACATTTTGTCAAGAATTGGCGCCCCTCTTGTACTAAACTCGACGACAGGGCCATCCGCTGCCTCTTCCTTGGCTACTCGACTACCACTAAGGGTTATCACTGCTATGATCCCCATTTGCGTTGTGTCATTCACACTATGGATGTGACATTTCATGAGGAGGTTCCCTTCTTTCATGCACATTCGACCCCTCCTGCGCTTCCCACTATTGCGCAACCTCTCCCAGTCGTCTCTCCTCCACCAGATGTTATCCCTTCTATCGCTCCGCCTGTCCTGCTGACTTACTCTCGCCGCCCTCCACCATCTCCACATGGTGTACTCCCTTCTCCTCCAGTCCCGGATCCGCAGCTCCTTCCGGTCGCAGGTATCTCTCTTGAGCCTCTCTCCTCTCTTTCTCCTGTTGATTTACCTATTGCCCTTCGCAAGGGCAAGCGTACTTGTGTTCATTCCTCGGTTACTGAGCACCCGTTGGCTAGTGTTGTTTCCTACCAGCGTGTCTCACCCTCTTACCAGGCTTTTGTGGCTGTTGTTGATTCTGTCAAGCTACCTACCTTGACTGCTGAGGCTCTGCTTGACCCGCGGTGGGTTCAGGTCATGGAGGAGGAGATGTCTGCTCTCCGTTGTACTGAGGCATGGTCTCTGGTTCCTCTTCCTTCCGGGAAACGTACAGTTGGGTGCAAATGGATTTATACTGTGAAGTACACTACTGGCGGTATTATTGACCGCTACAATGCTCGTTTGGTGGCCAAGAGTTTTACTCAGGCTCCAGACGAGTTTGGTGCCACGTTTGCTCCCGTGGCTACGTTGACCAGTGTCCGCCTTATGCTCTCGCTTGCGGCCTCTCGGGTGTGGCCTCTACACCAGCTTGACGTCAAAAATGCCTTCCTGCACGGCGAGTTACAGGAGGAGGTATATATGGCTCCTCCTCCGGGGTTTGCCCTTAAGGGGGAGTATTCAGGGAGAGTTTGTCAACTACACAAATCTCTGTATGGCTTAAAGCAGTCACCGCGTGCCTGGTTCGAACGGTTCAGCTCTGTCATCCTTCAGTCTGGCTTCACTCAGTGCCACGCCGATCACACTTGCTTCATTCGTGTCACTCCTGAGGGACGTCGTGTCATTGTCCTTGTCTATGTTGATGATATTATTCTTATCGGTGATGATCTATCTGGCATCTCTGAGGTGAAAGCTACACTTCACACCGCCTTCGAGGTGAAAGACCTTGGACCTCTCCGCTAATTCCTTCGGATTGAAGTAGCTCGCTCACGACAAGACATCTTTATATCGCAACGCAAGTACACGTTAGATCTTCTTCGGGACACGGATCTACTTGGGTGTCGTCTTGAAAGTACTCCTATGGACATCAACCATCGCCTTCATGCTGAATCTGGTGTTCCTCTTTCAGACCCTTCTCAGTACCAGTGACCTGTTGGCCGTTTGATATACTTGACCAATACTAGGCCTGACATCAGTTTCTCAGTGGGCGTTTTGAGCCAGTTTATGCATTCTCCCAGGACATCTCACCAAGAGGCTGCTCGGCGTGTTCTTCCCTATCTTAAGCACGTTCCTGGTCTTGGGTTGTTCTATCGGGTTGATAGTACTCCCAGTCTCTTCTGCTTCACGAATGCAGATTTTGCTGGATCATTGACGGATCGACGGTCTACGTCAGGTTTTTGTGTATTCCATGGTGATCATCTTGTTTCGTGGCGGAGTAAGAAACAATCCATCGTATCTTGTTCGTCTGCGAACAGTACTGAGTTGGTTTGGCTTCGATCGCTGCTGACTGAACTTGGCCTATCTCTTGTTGATGGCTCGACGCTCTACTGTGATAATAAGTCAGCTCTCCTACTTACACAGGACTCGGTACTACATGAGCGCACCAAACACATCGAGATGAATGTTCATTTTCTGCGTGACCACGTTCGTACTGGGACTGTCCTTCCATCTTACGTCCCCTCTGCTGACCAACTTGCTGACGCCTTCACTAAAGCTGTCGGTCCTGCTCATTCAGATCTGACCATTTTCAAGCGGGGCATGATTGACATCTTTGCTCTAACTTGAGGGGGAGTATTGGAGTTACCATTTTGTTATTAGTGTTAATATTATATTTATATTCTTGAGATTATATATAGACGAGGGCGGCTCCAATTTGGAGTTGAGCTTTTTATTATTCATTATTCATTATATATTATACCAGGGTGGCTCCAGCTTGTGATTGCTGAACAATAGCTAAGATGTTGTCATATTGCTCCTGTGAAATCGACAATCCAGTGGGCTCTTTTGTATGATTGTTTTTACCACAATGAGTGCAAAAACGGCTTGAGTTTTGTCCTCATCTATAGTTTCGACATCCCTTTCCTCTTCCAAAAGAGCCCTTACAAAAATTAGAGTGATCTAAATTGGTGTTAAAGATCTTTGATTGAGTAATAGTAGAAGAATTGGCTTGATCAAAAAGTAGTTGTCATTCTTGTTGAGTGAGAAGACAAAAAGCCTTGTTAATCGTAGGTAGAGGATCGATAAGCATAATCTGTGAACGAACATGGGCATATTGCTCATTCAACCCCTTCAAAAAGCGAATAGTATATGTTTGATCTATATACTTCTTTATGGCTGGAAAAGCATCGCAAGAGCAAGGAACAACACACTTGCAAATAGGAAGAGGCGTACAATTCTCCAATTCATCCCACAGGATCTTCATTTGCGTGAAATAATAAGTAACAGACAATTCACCTTGGCGTAACTCATACATTTCTTCTTGCAGATCTGAAATTCACCATGGGAGAAACTGTTGTAATAATTTGTAATAGTTAGTATTGTTGTAAGGCTATAAATAGCCTAGTTTTGCCCTAATAAAATGAGCTTTTCTTTTTGTTCAACTTGGTATCAAAGCCAAGAAAAAAAACCGAGCGACCCACTTCCACGACAGATTTGTGCTCAACTTCTTCCGCCACCGATGGAGGACCCGCCGACTCTTCTGCGCATGCTTCTTTCGCCGCCGACGGAGGACCTCCGTCTCTAGGGCTACGGGATCGGCGTTCGGCGGAGCCCCACCTCTAGGGCTGCGAGATTTCTGCAGTCACTCCGCCTCTAGGGCTGCATGGACGTCTCTTCGGTCGCCGCCTTTGGCGGCTGCCACCTCGGATTTTGACGGAGGACCTCCGTCTCTATGGATTCCATATCTGTGCTTGACGGAGGACCTCCGCTTCTAGGGCTGCGGGCCGCACCCCTCCCGCCGCCGAATCTAGCGGCTGCTGCCGTCTCTGGTTGTTGCAAGACTGGTCGCAGTGGGCAGCCAACGCATCTAGCAGGTCTCCAGCACCAACACGTTCGCATCCAAGCAGATATGAAAATGAGGTGATCAGATCTAGGGCAGGAGGAGGCATTGATTGTTGCGGTGATTGGTGCGGAAGTTGATCCATGTCGCCGAAGGAAGGAATGATAGAAGACGTCCTCAAGTTGTTGGGCCCGGATGAGTTGACCACATTGTTGAGGGTGTTGGGTTGACCACAACAGCTGGCGTGGTTGGAACTTCCAACGATTGATTTGAAGCTTGATGGACCGACGACCTACTTGAATTGGTCACACCGTGTGAAGAAAATCCTTGCAGCAAAATAGCTTGGGGGCTTCCTGAATTGGTCACTCTCATTCACGTCGTGTGAATGAGAGTCGGCCCATATGACTGTGTTTATGTGGCTTCTTAACTCTGTTGTCTCATCGATTGCCGCCACGGTAGACGACCTCGACACAATCATGAAAGTTTGGGATAAGCTGAAGAGCACATATGATGGTTTGAAGAACACTCTACGGGTCTTCTAGGTGAAAGAAGAATTGATGGCGTTGTTTAGGGGAAGAAAACAGTGCATGAGTGCGCCTTCGAGTTGGAACAACTATGGGTGGATTACGATCATGCCTCTGGCGGAATGTGTTGCAGTGACTCACAGTGTCGGTCTTCCAAGATCATCGTGGAGGAAAGAACGATGAAGTTCCTGAAGGGGTTAGACGACAAGTTCGATCAACGGTGAGCACTGCTTCTTTCTGGTACAATGATTTCTACACTCACGGAGACCATCTCTGCTATGATTCAGGAGAAGCGTCTCAAACTTCAGGCAGGGACAAGAGGGTCCACGACTCTGAAGTCAGCACTAGCAGTTGCTACCCCTGGTGTTACTTGACAGAGGGAAGAAACCCGACAGTGCTACAACTGTGGCGAAGTGAGCCATCTGAGGCAAGCGTGCCCAAAGCCGCCCAAGGAGAGAGATTTGGGTGGTGGAAGGGGATGTGGCCGTGGTCGTCCCGTGGCAGAGGAGGCTATCGAGCCAATTTGGGCATGACTGAATTTGCGGAGGAACTTAGTGTTATCTATACAGACGAGGAGGAGACCCTACTTACCATGATGGAGGGCATCAAGAGGAAATAGGCGGGCGAGGGGAACAAAGATGGAGCTGGGGGGGGGGTCGCTATGTATGCGCACCCATCTGATGGATCTCTCGCTCTTGTATCTCTATCTTCTTTCAGAGCATCAGATTGGATCATCGACTTAGGCGCATCACACCACGTGACAGGAAACACATGCGAGTTCTTCTCCTACACTTATCTAGCTACTCCAGATAGAATCCAGACGGCGGACGGTACGTTCCAGCCAGTGGGCGGTAAGAGTACTGTTAATTGTTCAGGATCAGTAAAACTATCTAATGTCTTGAATGCTTCTTCTTTCCTAGATAGCCTTTTATCCATTTGTTTCATAATCATTCAACTGGGATGTGTTGTTTCCTTTGATATTCCTAAGGTGACTTTCTAGGAAAAAGGGACGCGACAGATACTTGGGACTGAAACTTGGCATGACGGGCTGTAGTATCTGGATCGGGAAGGATTGGATGCGACTCTGGTCTCTGTGGTAAAGAAAACGAGTTGGAGGACAGAAGATGAGTGCTGAGGATATGTTGATACTCCATCACACGCGGTTGGGGCACGCCTCCTTCAGGACTGTAGCGAGATTATTTCCTGTTATTTTTGAAACGACAAATAAAACAAAATTGGTGTGATGCTTGTGATTTAGGCAAGCTTACTAGAAGTTCATATGCTAGTACGAGCTGAAGAAGCTCTTCTGTTTTTGATATTCATTTTGATGTTTAGGGACCTTGTACTGTGAGTTTTTTGAATTATTATAAGTATTTTGTCACTTTTATTGATTGTGTATCTTGCGTTACTTGACTATATTTGATGAAATTTAAGAGTGATGTACTTACCTGCTTTTGGGATTTTCATAAGCTTGTTCAGATACAATATGCTGTAATGATTAAAGTTCTAAGATCTAATAATGGGACAGAATACACAAACAAGGCAATGGAGGAATACTTATCAGCTCATGGGATATTGCATCAGACCACCTGTGCCTACACATCAGCACAAAATAGAGTGGCGGAAAGGAAAAACAGACACCTTCTGGTGGTGACAAGGAGTATGATGCTCAACATGAAGGTTCCTCGGAGTTTGTGGGGATATGTGGTGCTAACAACGACACAACTGATCAACAAGGTGCCATTACAGGTTCTGGGTTGGAAGTCTCCATATCAGCAGTGCCTGGCACATAATGGGGACATACTTCCCTTGAAGGTATTCGGGTGTGTGTGCTTCGTGAATGACAACAGGCCGGATGTTGGTAATCTTGATGCAATGACAGTCAAGTGTATGTTTGTGGACTACTCTCGCACTCAGAAGGGGTATATGTGCTGGAGCAAGTGGAGAAAAGATGTTTCGTGAGCATGAATGTTCACTTCAGAGAGCTGAAACAGTACTACCGACAAGAGGGAGCCCTTCCAACATTAGACTCGTCAGATACTGAAAGTATGAGGCTAGAGAGAGAAAGACTGGTGATAGATCTGAGAGTATGACAGAGAGGATCTGCGGAGGAGTAGGTGAGTAATAATGAGCATGAGGAGATTAAGGAGGAGAGACAAGATGTGAGACCTACGGCTCAGGAGGAACTACTAACGTACAGTAGGAGGAGGAAGCTCCCAACAGTACCAGATCCAATGTCGGTGCCCAGTCTTGCTCCTACTCCCTTGGCTACGTTGCTCCCTACTCCTGAAACACCTACATCTCAACAAACCTTAGATGACATCCTTCCCTTCCTGGTTCTTCTCTTATGTTACAAAAGACTACTCGCAGTAATGCGGAAAATCCTCCTGACAGATACGGTTGGAATCTTGCATCATTTGTCTCTTATGATCATATTTTCTCTACTCACGGAGCATTCATTGCATCTTTGGATAGTGTTATTGCACCTAACAATTGACAGGTTGTCAAAGACGATTCGAAATTGAAGACAGTGATGAAGGAAGAGATGAGAGCTCTTGAGAAGAACAACACCTAGGTGATGACACGACTGCTAAAGGACAAGAAGGTCGTTGGGTGCAAGTGGGTGTTCGCCGTGAAGCAGAACCTGGATGGACAGGTTGAGCTCTACAAAGCTCGATTGGTTGCTAAAGGGTACAACCAAACCAATGACATCGACTATGATAAGACATTTGTACCTGTTGCAAAGATGAGCACTGTTAGGACTCTCATCAGCCTAGAGATGAACGGTGGATGGATGCTAAACCATCTAAATGGGAAGAATGCATTCCTTCATGATCTAGTAGAGGAGGTGTGCATGGAGATACCATCAGGGTTTGGTACGACTAAGATAGAAGACAGAGTCTGCAGGTTGAAGAAATCTCTCTATTGGTGATAACTTCTCAAAAAGAAGTTATCTTGTGCTTAAATTCTTACCCTTTTGATTAATATTATTGATAAGTACGAGTTAAAATGTATTAAATAAAGAATATTTTGATTTTCGATTAAAGTAAGGGTATTATGATCATTTTAACTTATTTTGATATAGGAATTTTGAAGTATCCACCTCATGGAGTCAATGGTAGATTTTATTTGAAGTCCATGAAAAAGGACAGAAGAGCTGTCGCAAATTAATTGTTTTTTGGAGCAGTTTTTAGTAATACAGAAAATATGTTACAACATATTTTCGTAGTGCAGAAATTATGTTGCAATATCTATGCGGGAATAGAAATTTGAAATTAGAAATTAGAAATTTGAAGTGCAGAAATGATGAAATTTGAAATCATTCACGTCGTGTGAATGAGAGTCGGCCCATATGACTGTGTTTATGTGGCTTCTTAGCTCTGTTGTCTCATCGATTGCCGCCATGGTAGACGGCCTCAACACAATCATGGAAGTTTGAGATAAGCTGAAGAGCACATATCATGGTGTGAAGAACACTCTACGGGTCTTCCAGGTGAAAGAAGAAATTGAAGGCGTTGTTTAGGGGAAGAAAACAGTGCATGAGTGCGCCTTCGAGTTGGAACATCTATGGGTGTATTAGGATCACGCCTCTCGCGGGATGTGTTGCAGTGACTCACAGTGTCGGCCTTCCAAGATCATCGTGGAGGAAAGAACGATGAAGTTCCTGAAGGGGTTAGACGACAAGTTCGATCAGCGGTGAGCACTGCTTCTTTCTGGTACAATGATTTCTACACTCACGGAGACCATCTCTGCTATGATTCAGGAGGAGAAGCGTCTCAAACTTCAGGCAGGGACAGGAGGGTCCACGACTCTGAAGTCAGCACTAGCAGTTGCTGCCCCTGGTGTTACTGGACAGAGGGAAGAAACCCGACAGTGCAACAACTGTGGCGAAGTGGGCCATCTGAGGCAAGCGTGCCCCAAGCCGCCCAAGGAGAGAGATTTGGGTGGTGGAAGGGGATGTGGCTGTGGTCGTCCCGTGGCAGAGGAGGCTATCGAGCCAATTTGGGCATGACTGAATTTGCGGAGGAACTTAGTGTTATCTATACAGACGAGGTGACCCTACTTACCATGATGGAGGGCATCAAGAGGAAATAGGCGGGCGAGGGGAACAAAGATGGAGCTGGGGGGGGGGGGGGTCGCTATGTATGCCCACCCATCTGATGGATCTCTCGCTCTTGCATCTTTATCTTCTTTCAGAGCATCAGATTGGATCATCGACTTAGGCGCATCACACCACGTGACAGGAAACACTTGCGAGTTCTTCTCCTACACTTATCTAGCTACTCTAGATAGAATCCAGACGGATGACAGTACGTTCCAGCCAGTGGGCGGTAAGAGTACTGTTAATTGTTCAGGATCAGTAAAACTATCTAATGTCTTGCATGTTTCTTCTTTCCCAGATAGCCTTTTATCCATTAGTTTCATAATCATTCAACTGAGATGTGTTGTTTCCTTTGATATTCCTAAGGTGACTTTCTAGGAAAAAGGGACGCGACAGATACTTGAGACTGAGACTTGGCATGACGGGCTGTAGTATCTGGATCGGGAAGGATTGGATGCGGCTCTGGTCTCTGTGGTAAAGAAAACGAGAGTTGGAGGACAGAAGATGAGTGCTGAGGATATGTTGATACTCCATCACAGGCGGTTGGGGCACGCCTCCTTCAGGACTGTAGCGAGATTATTTCCTGTTATTTTTGAAACGACAAATAAAACAAAATTGGTGTGATGCTTGTGATTTAGGCAAGCTTACTAGAAGTTCATATGCTAGTAGCCTAGTACGAGCCGAAGAAGCTCTTCTGTTTTTGATATTCATTTTGATGTTTAGGGACCTTGTACTGTGAGTTTTTTGAATTATTATAAGTATTTTGTCACTTTTATTGATTGTGCATCTTGCGTTACTTGACTATATTTGATGAAATTTAAGAGTGATGTACTTACCTGCTTTTGGGATTTTCATAAGCTTGTTCAGATACAATATGTTGCAATGATTAAAGTTCTAAGATCTAATAATGAGACAGAATACACAAACAAGGCAATGGAGGAATACTTATCAGCTCATGGGATATTGCATCAGACCACCTGTGCCTACACATCAGCACAAAATAGAGTGGCGAAAAGGAAAAAACAGACACCTTCTGGTGGTGGCAAGGAGTATGATGCTCAACATGAAGGTTCCTCGGAGTCTGTGGGGATATGTGGTGCTAACAACGACACAACTGATCAACAGGATGTCATTACAGGTTCTGGGTTGGAAGTCTCTGTATCAGCAGTTATTGGGACATAATGGGGGGATACTTCCCTTGAAGGTATTCGGGTGTGTGTGCTTCGTGAAGGACAACAAGCCGGATGTCGGTAATATGGATGCAATGACAGTCAAGTGTATGTTTGTGGACTACTTTCGCACTCAGAAGGTGTACATGTGCTGGAGCAAGTGGAGAAAAGATGTTTCATGAGCATGAATGTTCACTTCAGAGAGCTGAAATAGTACTGCCGACAAGAGGGAGCCCTACCTACATTAGACTCATCAGATTCTGAAAGTATGAGGCTAGAGAGAGAAAGACTGGTGATAGATCTGAGAGTATGACAGAGAGGATCTGCGGAGGAGGAGTAGGTGAGTAATAATGAGCATGGGGAGATTAAGGAGGAGAGGCAAGATGTGAGACCTACGGCTCAGGAGGAACTACTAACGTACAGTAGGAGGAGGAAGCTCCCAACAGTACCAGATCCAATGTCGGTGCCCAGTCTAGCTCCTACTCCCTTGGCTACGTCGCTCCCTACTCCTGAAACACCTACATCTCAACAAACCTTAGATGACATCCTTCCCTTCCTACTTCTCTTATGTTACAAAAGACTACTCGCAACAATGCGGAAAATCCTCCTGACAGATACGGTTGGGATCTTGCATCATTTGTCTCTTATGATCATATTTACTCTACTCACGGAACATTCATTGCATCTTTGGATAGTGTTATTGCACCTAACAATTTACAGGTTGCCAAAGACGATTCGAAATTGAATACATCGATGAAGGAAGAGATGAGAGCTCTTGAGAAGAACAACACCTAGGAGATGGCACGACTGCTAAAGGACAAGAAGGTCGTTGGGTGCAAGTGGGTGTTCGCCGTGAAGCAAAACCCGGATGGACAGGTTGAGCTCTACAAAGCTCGATTGGTTGCCAAAGGGTACAACCAAACCTATGACATCGACTATGATGAGACATTTGTACCTGTTGCAAAAATGAGCACTGTTAGGACTCTCATCAGCCTAGCGGTGAACGGTGGATGGATGCTAAACCATCTAAATGTGAAGAATGCATTCCTTCATGATCTAGTAGAGGAGGTGTACATAGAGATACCACCAGGGTTTGGTGCGATCAAGATAGAAGACAGAGTCTGCAGGTTGAAGAAATCCCTCTATTGGTGATAAATTATCAAAAAGAAGTTATCTTGTGCCTAAATTCTTATCCTTTTGATTAATATTATTGATAAGTACGAGTTAAAATGTATTAAATAAAGAATATTTTGGTTTTCGATTAAAGTAAGGGTATAATGATCATTTTAACTTATTTTGATATAGGAATTTCGAAGTATCCACCTCATGGAGTCAAGAGTAGAGCTTATTTGAAGTCCAGGAAAAAGCACAGAAGAGCTGTCACAAATTAATTGCTGTTTGGAGCCGTTTTTAGTAATACAAAAAATATGTTACAACATATTTTCATAGTGCAGAAATTATGTTGCAATATCTATGCGGGAATAGAAATTTGAAATTTGGAATTGTTCAAATTTGAGTTGTTACAAGAGCAAGAAGTGTCATCCTTTCAACATTTAAAACATTCCTTTTGAAGGGGGAAAATATATAAAGGTTTATGAGAGAGGAAAAACACTTCATCATATTCAAATTTTCAAGAGAGGAGAATTAAGGTTTTGCAAGAGGAGAAGGAGCCATACAGATCTTCATCAAATATGGATTTTGCCCGTGTTTGAGTGAAATTTTCTACAGCGTTTAAATCTCTAAACATCATGTTTTGTAAGATCTCTTTAATTTCGTGATGGATTTCTCAAAGCATGAACTAATTGCCTAGGTTTTGTATTTTGAAAGTATTTTGTTCTATTTTGATGTGATATCCATTTTTATGTTAGTTTATGAAATATTTAATGTGATTTCTTTATTGAGTTTTTGATCTTGTTGGTAAAACTTTTGGGCTATATTTTTATTCTATTCTCCGCTTCGAGATTCGAGAGATGATACGCGTGAGAATATGAACAGAAATTATTTTACCGCGCGGCGAGATTCGAGAGATGAGTTGTGTAAATCTTTAACCAAAGTTTTCGACCAGTTTTACTGCGCTTCGAGATTCGAGAGAGTAGGGACGTAAGTGTATCATCAACTCAATATAACGTAGAAGGAAGAAAAATATTTCACTTGTACGTTAGTAAATTTGTTTTTTATTATTATTCATATTTTTCGTTTTGCTTGAGTTAGAGATGACATGGAAACGAGAGATATAGTGATTTTCGATATCCAGAGATACGGATCTCTGCATTAAAATTGTTGTAGGAAAGCGCACCAAGTTTTCTCATGAATATCTTTTATTGATCCATCATAATAGATTTGGGAAATCAAAATACAAGACTGTTTTCTCACCATTTGATAAAAAAGTAATTTTAAGAAGTCGTCGTTAATTTTTCTTAAAGTTTTAATTTCGTTTTAAAACCCTTTAAATTGATTCACTTGGATTTTTTAAAAAAATATTAGCTAGTATTTGCGAACGTTAAATTAATCACCTCTCCGTGGGAACGATCTTTACTCACTCTTTATTACTTGACCCGGCACGTGTATTTGCGTAAATTACGTATACCTATTTCGGGCGTATCAAGTTTTTGGCGTTGTTATCGGGGATGTGTTTTAGTTTATTGTTTATTTCTTGCAATATTAGTAATCCTTAGTATTTATAGCTTATGTTTTAATTCCTGTTTTATGTTATTTTATTTGTTTTTACTTTTATCCGATGCTCTGTTAGTGCATGTCTCGTTATAGATCACCTGAACTATTGCCGCTAAACTTATAAATCGAACGGACGTGTAGATAAAATAAAAAAAACTCATCGTTTAGAAAATAACAACTCTACATCCATGAATCCAAATAATCTGAACATTAATAATGAAAATTATCAGGATGGTTTAGAGAACGAGGGTCTAGTCGATCAAAATGGTCAACTCGCAAAAGTTAAGAGAACTTGTCGGGATTATAACATGTCTTTTAGGGGAGGATTGCATTATAACATCATTAAGCCCGCTATCGAGGCAAATAATTTTAAAATACATTCCATGACTATGCAACTAGTTCAACAAAGACAATTTAGTGGATTTAGTCATGCAGACCCCAATTCTCACCTGCGGACCTTCATGGATATATGCGACACCTTTAAGATCAATGGTGCTTCAGATGTAGCAATAAGACTCGGTTTATTCCTTTTTTCCCTAGTAGGAAGGGCAAATGAGTGGTTCAATACCCAACATGGCCTCACCACTTGGTTACAAGTGGTAGAAAAATTCTTAGCGAAATATTTCTCACCTGCAAAAACTGCTAAACTAATGTGAGATATAACAAATCTTTGCAAGGGAATTGTGAAACTCTGTATGACGCGTGGTGCAATATAAGGAACTCTTACGGAAGTGTCCTCATCACGGCTTAGCGATTCATCAACAAGTGTAGACCTTCTATAATGTCCTCCAGACATCTACTATGATTCAAGTAGATGAAACTGCAGGAGGATCTCTTATGAATAAATATCCCGAGGATGCATATGCTATTCTCGAAGATCTATCATCCAATAACTATCAATCTTTCAATCTTCAAGGTCCCTCTTCGTCTATGAGTGGCTTGTATCATGTTGACCAATTAACTTCTTTTGTCGCACAAATGAAGGCTCAATTCAATTCAATGAATAAGAGGTTAGATCCCCTAACATTAAATCAATCCCAAATAAATCCACAAGTAAATAACATAGTTACCCCTCTGATCGCCATGAGCCCTCCACTCACGGTTGAACAACTTATTGTCATAACGAGAAGGTTAACTACATAAGTGGACAACCTAGGCATAATATGAATAATACATTCTCAAACTATTATAATCTTGAGTTGCGCAATCATCCCAACTTTTCATGGAAGAATAATACCAGAATGGCACTCCCACCCGGATTTAACTCAATCCATATCCACATCATAATAACAACTTTAATCAACAAGGGTCTTTAAGGAAATTATCCGATGAAATTCTCATTGAATCTATGCAAAAGAGTGATGTCCGCATTACTAGCTTAGAGGGTTCACTATGAATAATTAATCACAATTATGACAAATTGCTAATATTTTGAGCCTTAGACCCCAAGGGACACTCTCATCCGATACCACCCCAAATCCTAAAGGGGATAATCAACATTATAAAGCGGTTATCTTGCGTAGTGGGAAAGAGTTAGTGGGTCGTGAACCAGCTGAGGAGGATGATGTAGAAAAGAACTCGGTAGACGCTAGTCATTTTGAATGTGATGATGATTTAAAGCAAAATGTTGACGGTAAGGAAGATGAAGTAGAAATACTAGGAGACAAGAATGTGGAACCTAGTGTTGAGGTGACAAAAAAGAAAGACAATGCGGTAGTCTACCCGCTTCCTCCATTTCCTCATCGGTTAAGGAAAAGCAAACTGAACCAACAATTTCAAAAATTTGTTAAAATCTTTAAGTTACAAATAAATATCCTGTTTGCGGAAGTGCTAGAACAAATGTCTATTTATGTGAAATTTATGAAAGATATCTTATCTAAGAAGAGGAAATTTGGAGTGAATGAAACGGTAGCACTTACTCAAGAGTGTAGTGTCATACTTCAAAAGAGACTTCCGCCCAAATTAAAAAATCCGGAAAGTTTTACCATACCGTGCTCCATAGGATATCAATTTGAGGGCAAAGCTTTATGCGATCTAGGAGCGAGTATTAACTTTATGTCTCTATCGATCTATAGAAAGTTAGGGTTAGGAGAAATTTCAAAAACATATATAACCTTGCAATTGGCCGATAAAACACTCGCCTTTCCAAAGGGGATAATAGAGGATGTGTTGGTAAAAGTAGACAAATTCATTTTTCCAGCGGATTTTGCAGTCTTGGATATGGAAGAGGATAGTGAGGTTCCTATTATTGTAGGTAGACCATTCCTAGCAACCAGGAGAACATTAATTGATGTGCAAAAGGGAGAGTTGACGATGAGAGTAAACGATGAACATGTCACATTCAACGTACTAAAAGTTATGAAATTTCCCCATACAGAGGAGGATAACATGGAAGTGGTTAACAATATATCTATATGTGATTATAACTTGAATAATAAATTTGAAAATCAAGATGATATGTTAACCCGGGTATTGACTTGTGAGGATATATCTGATGATGATGATGAGAGTCATGAGTGCTTACAGGTATTCGAGAGGCCAACTGTTTGGTCTCGTAAACCGGAACCCCTTGAAATGCCGGAGAAATCTTTGGCGGTCAAGTCTTCAGTTATTGATCTTCCGAAGCTAGAGTTAAAACCTCTTCCCGAACATCTTACGTATGTTTACTTAGGAGAGAACAACACTCTACCCGTTATTATCAATGCAAAACTACATCCCAAACAACAATGAAAATTAATTGAACTACTAAAACAATATAAATTGGCTATAGGTTGGACCATAGCGGATATTCACGGGATAAACCCTTCTTTTTTCTTGCATAAATTTTTTTTAGAAGAGCCTTTGAAGGGATCTATTGAGCATCAACGTCGTCTAAGCCCACCCATGAAAGAAGTAGTTAAGAAGAAGATTATTAAGAGGTTAGACGCGAGAATTATATATCCCATCTCGGATAGGTCGTGGGTCTCACCAGTACAGTGTGTTCCTAAGAAAGGCGGGATGACAGTAGTTAAGAATGAGAAAAACGAGTTAATTTTGACTTGGGCGATTACCGGGTGGCGTATCTGTATAGACTACAGGAAATTGAATAAGGCCACGAGAAAAGATCACTTCTCATTACCCTTTATTGATCAAATCTTGAACAAATTGGCGGAAAATGTTTTTTCTGTTTTCTAGATGGTTATTCAGGATATAACCAGATTACAGTAGATCCTAAGGATCAAGAAAAGACCACATTCACGTGTCCTTATGGTACTTTTGCAATTAGGAGAATGCCTTTTGGTCTATGCAATGCTTCCGCGATGTTTCAACGTTGTATGATTGCTATATTTTTTGATATCATGGATTATGGTATAAAGATTTTTATGGATGATTTTTCCATCTTCGGTAAATCTTTTGATAACTGCTTAGAGTGTTTAGAAAATGTGCTAGTTCGATGCGTGAAGACCAACCTGGTTTTGAACTGGGAGAATTGTCATTTCATGGTCCGCGAAGGGATAGTACTTGGACATCACGTCTCTAGGAATGGTTTAAGTGTGGATAAAGCCAAACTCAATGTAATTGAAAGGCTGCCACCCCCGAAGAATGCAAAAATGTTGCGAAGCTTTTTAGGGCATGCGAGATTTTATCGGAGATTTATTAAAGATTTCGCGAAGATTGCAAAATCTTTGAGTGGTCTTGTGGAAAAAGTTGTGAAATTTGATTTCAATGATGCTTGCTTACATGCCTTTGACGAACTGAAGAGTCGATTAACTGCTGCTCCTATTATGGTAACTCTCAATTGGGAGGAACCCTTTGTATTAATGTGCGACGCTAATGATTATGTCGTTGGGTTATCTTAGGGCAAGTGCGAGAGGTCTTCCACACGAACGCTTATGCTAGTAAAACCTTAATAGAAGCCCACGTCAACTATACCACCACAGAAAAAGAGTTGCTAGCATTAGTTTTCGCCTTTGAGAAGTTTAGATTCTACCTCTTATGCACCAACGTCATTGTTTACACCGATCACGCGGCTATACATTATCTCATGGAGAAAAAAGACGCTAAACCACGATTGATTTGATGAGTGCTCCTTCTACAAGAATTTGACGTAGAAATCAAAGATAAGAAAGGTGCAGATAATCCCGTAGCGGATTATTTATCTAGGATTGAGTGTTCACAACAATCCCTACGTTCTGAAATTGATGAGAGATTTCCTGATGAGTGGTTATTAGTTATATCGGAAAATACGGTGTCATGATATGCGGATTACGTGAACTATATCGTTAGTAGAATCTTTCCAACCGATTTACTCTATCAACAGAAAAAGAGATTCTTGCATCAAGTTCGTTCGTATCTATGGGATGCACCATATTTATTTAAGGTTGAGCCTGATGGTATTGTGAGGCGTTGCGTGCCCGAGTCTGAAATGAAAGTCATATTGGAGAAGTGTCACAACTCTTCTTTTGGAGGACATTTTATGGGGGATAGGACGGCGATGAAAGTCTTAGAATCCGGGTTCTTTTGGCCCTATTTATTTCGCGATGCTAGAGAATTTGTTAAACACTGTGATCGATTTCAGAGGAGCGAAAACATAAGAAAAACTGACGTGATGCCCATGAACACAATTTTAGAAGTAGAACCATTTGTGAGTTCAAATGATATTTCACATATTTTATTAGCGGTCGATTACGTATTCAAGTGGGTGGAGGCAATTGCTACACCTAAGAATGATGCTAAGGTGGTCTTAAACTTTTTGAAGAACTTTATATTTAGTCGGTTCGGAACTCTGAGAACGATTATTAGTGATGAGGGAGTCATTTTTGCAATGCACAATTTGCGGCGCTATTGAGAAAATATGGGGTAACACATAAGATCGCGCTAGCATCCCACCCCCAAACATATGGGTTAGCGGAGGTGTCTAACCGAGAAATCAAAAAAATCTTAGAAAAGACTGTTAGCATCAACCAGAAAGATTGCTCCCAAAAGCTAAATGACCCATTATGTGCGTACTGCATCGCATTTAAAACACTGATTGGTTTAACGCCATATAGACTAGTTTACGGGAAGGCATGCACTCTACCCCTTGAGTTAGAACAACAGACATATTGTGTCATTAAGAAAATAAATTATGATTTTCGAGACACGAGCAAGAAAAGATTACTGCAACTAAATGAATTAGAAGAAATGAGAATGAACACATGAAAACTCTCGGATTTACAAAAAGCGAGCGAAAAAATGACACAACCAACGCTTGAACGAAAAACAATTTGAACTCAGACAATTAGTTCTATTATTCAATTCTCGTTTAAAAATATTTTCCGAGAAACTGAAATCTCGTTGGTCGGGACCGTTTAGAATCAAGAAAGTGCACCCATATGGAGCGGTGACGATAGAACTGAACTAGAAGGATGAGACCGAATTTATGGTGAATGGGCAAAGAGTTAAACGTTATTAAGGGAACGAGAGTGATCGAGTAGTTTCATCCATCGCGCTAAAATAATATTCATTAGTCGGCAAAGTTCTGTCGGGACTTGAAATTAGGCGCTACTTGGGAGACAATCCAATGTGTGAAGAATGTTTAGGTTAAGTATTCTTGTTAGTATTAACGTTCGCTTTACTTTAGGGTGTAGTTATTTCATTAAGTAATTTCTTTAACAATAAAAGAAAAAAATATTTTAAAATTTTTCTTTTGGGAGCCGCAAGATTTCGGACAGCAACAAATATGTTGCAACAAATTTTGCTAGTTAAAAAAAAGTCACAACATATTTCTTGCAGTCCGATTATACAGCTATGGCTGCGCAACCCTAAGGGCCCGTTCGTTTGCACCGTTTTCATAGCCCGTTTTCGTTTTGAGTTTTCGAAGTCCCAATGTTGTTCGTTTGCCTCTGTTTTGGTCAGTTTTCGTTTTGACTCAAAACCCCACGTTTTCACTCCTTCATTAAACCCCCCTCTCTCAAAACATACCTCATCCCCTGCGTTTTCACGCGTTTTGGAAAAGGCCCGCCTCCTTCTTCCTGCAAAAAAGCTGCGGAAACCCTCCCACGTTGTGGCTGCAGGCGGAGAGAAGCCCGACGAAGGTGATGTGATCGGCTTCGACGCCGAGTTCTTGCATCTTGTTGAAGAGATTGAGGGCGGTGAGGCCTTCGCCGTGCTGCGCGTAGCCGAAGATCGAATTCCAGGCGACTGAGCTGGTTTTGGAGCTCTCGTCGAAGGATTTTCTGGCGTCGACGATGATCCCGCAATTCGAATACAGGCATGTGAGCGAGCTGGAGACGAAATCATTCGAAACGAAACCAGATCTTAACACCAGGCCATGAATTTGCTGGCTGAGCTGAAGCACCGCCAAATCGGAGCCAGATCTCAGCCCGGCGGAGAATGCGTAATGGTTAATGGTGGCGGCGCATTCCGACTGCATGCGGCAGAAGAACTTCAAAGCATCCTCCGGCGACCCTTTCTGCGAGAATCCGGCCTTCATTTTGCAAGAACTTGGTCTTCGTTTTGCACCATTAGAAATCATTTTGGAGATTTGCTTGTTGCTAGGGGAGTTGGAAATCCCCAGCTCAAATTTGAAAACCATGTGCAAACGAACATAAGTTTTCGTTTTACCTCAAAACGGACTTGAAAACCATGTTGCAAACGAACAGAAGTATTCGTTTTAACCGAAAACGAAAACACTTGATTTTTCGTTTTGAAGTAAAACGAAAACCGTAAATGAAAACGGTGCAAACGAATGGGCCCTAAATTCTCGCAGCGCTGTTTACCTAAACCGATCCCCACCATTTCGCATTAGGACAAGAGCGGGCGGTAACCGGCGAAATCACTAAGGCAAGGCAGCAAGTTCAAACACAGGCGACGACGAACGGCGTTCGAGAGAAGAAGCAGAGAGAGTCCAGCGAGATCCCGAGCGGCAAGACCTGGAGTGACCGGCGAGCTTCCAGCGTGATCGAATGAGGTGATTTCTCCTATTCACCATCTTCAACCCCCCGATCCCGAGATCGACCCTCTGCACTGCACACTAGAGCATCTCGGTGAGTTCAACCACGGGCAGCAACCAGCGGCGACACAGCCAGGAATGTCAGAAAGTTTGTCATTGAAGGGTTTTGGCAGCAGCGAATCTGCATTCAAAAGAGTATCTTCACTCCCTGTAAGCGTTTTGGAAGCTCATTTCCCCATTTTTTTGTACCCCTGCATTAGTGTTTGTCTTATGCGAAATTGTTTCTAGTTGTGTGCAATGTTCGGCCGCAAAGGCAAGAAGAAGTTGATTGTTTTTAAGGGTAACCGATTTGTGAATGATGACGCTGAGAACCGCTGAGACATTGCGAATGAAACCAGTTATCTACGAACGGGGTTTTGAGATGGAGATGAAGTATTGGAGTAAACGTTACATCGATTGTATGCAGAAACAGGGCTGTGATTCCTTTTGCCACCCTCGAACAGAGGCCATCCTCCCATGGGTATACGAGTTCTATGCGAATGAGAAATTTCAGTTGGAGGGGAGAGTCCTAGTTTGTGGTAAAGAGGTCAACTTCTCCCCGCAAAGCATCAACAAGCATTTCAATATGGACAATCCTAAGTGGGATGAGTATGACCATTTGAAGACCACGACTACGCCGAAACAAGTCGCTGTCGTATTGTGCCATACAAAGAATGACGTTTGGGCCAATCCACGCAAGCATGTTTTCAATTACACTAGTTTCACAAGGGAGGCTAAAACGTAGATGCTTTTTGTGAATGCGAGTTTGTTACCTACAAAGCACGCAAATCATATTTTCATGTACAGAGCTTTGATGATCTACTGTATACTTAAGGGAGCCAAGATAAATGCGACCCAGTTAATTTTCGACCAACTCCGCGAGAAGACTGCAACGGATGGAGGAAGGCAGTTAAGGTATCCATCTTTGATCACTCAGTTATGTCGTTTTGCGGGAGTTGACGTGAGGGAGGGGGACATCATCACCCATGTTGGACATCATATCACAGAAACAATAATCTTTAAGAATATCAAGGTCGGTGCAGAGCGGGCCCCGACGCACTCGAACACCGAGGCACAACCCTCCGAGACGACAGTTGATCGCATCGACATCAGTATTCCTGTGGCTGATTGGGGTACAGATCCTGACATTCTTATGGAGAACATTGAGTACATAAAGGCTTACCTTCGTTGCCAGCATGTTTATTTCGGGTCCAGATTTGAGCTGGCACGACAAGAGCGGGTGATGCTTATGCGCAAAGCAAAAATCCCAGTGATGACACCTTACATGCTTCATTCACAATTTGATGCTGAGGGATACCTGCTCGCATCTGATGGATCCATAATTGACCCCAGTGGTGGCCACAGAGGAGGATGAAGAAGAAGAAGACGAGAGCGATGGAGAAGACAAGCGATGAGCTGGTTCTGCTCGGTTTAGTTGTATTGCTCTTAGTTTTGGTAGACCTAGTTCTGTGACTATATTTTTATGCATTTTAGATATGGCTCTGTTGTGGACGTTATGATTGCTATCACTTAGGATTTATTCTATCTCTGAGATGTTTTGTATGAATATTAGATATGTGGACGTTATGAAGCATTCATTACGTCCACATATCTAACATCCATACAAAACATCGCAATGATAGAATAAATCCTAAGTGATAGCATTATAGCAATCATAACGTCCACAACAGAGCCATATCCAAAATGCATAAAAGTAGTCACAGAACTAGGTCTACCAAAACTAAGAGCGATACAACTAAATCGAGCAGAACCAGCTCATCGCTCGTCTTCTCCATCGCTCTCGTCTTCTTCTTTGTCCTCTTCCTCTGCGACCACCACTGTGGGGTCAATTCTTGATCCATCAGAAGCGAGCAAGTATCCCTCAACATCAAACTGTGAACGAAGCCTGTAAGAAGATGTCATCACTGGGATTTTTGCTTTGCGCATAAGCATCACCCGCTCTTGTCGTGCCTGCTCAAATCTGGACTCGATGTAAACATGCTGGCAACGAAAGTAAGTCTTTATGTACTCAATGTTCTCCATAAGAATGTCAGAATCTGTACCCCTATCAGCCACATGAATAATGATGTCGATGCGGACAACTGTCGTCTCGGAGGGTTGTGCCTCGGTGTTCAAGTGCGTCGGGGCCCGCTCTGCACCTATCATGATATTCTTAAAGATTACTGTTTCTGTGATATGATGTCCAACATGGGTGCTGATGTCCCCTCCCTCTTGTCAACTCCCGCAAAACGACATAACTGAGTGATCAAAGATGGATACCATAACTGTCTTCCTCCATACGTTGCAGTCTTCTCGCGGAGTTGGTCGGAAATTAACTGGGCCATGTTTATCTTGGCTCTCTTAAGTATACAGTAGATCATCAAAGCTTTGTCCATGGAAATATGATTTGCGTGCTTTGTAGGTAACAAACTCGCATTCACAAAAAGCATCCAAGCTTTAGCCTCCCTTGTGAAACTAGTGGAATTGAAAACATGTTTGCTTGGATGGCTGAAGCAGTCACCCCGAGCGTGGTCCGACAGATTCAGGAGAGCAATGATTGAGATGAGGTATCACCAGATCAATGCAGATCACACTGTTTTTTTCAGGCAGGGTGACGGTCACACCGCCATGCTTGCAGTGTATGTGGACGACATGATCATTACATGGGATGATAAGCAGGAGATTGACCGTCTTAAAGGGACCCTTGATTAGGAGTTTGAGGTCAAGGACCTAGGCCTTCTTAGGTATTTCCTTGTGATCTAGATTTTGTATGAGGCATAGAGGATAGTCCTTTCCCAAGGAAATGCGTGTTGGATCTCCTTACTGAAACTCGGATGTTAATATGCAAACCTGCTGCGGCGCCAATCGATCAGAGGTGTAAACTGCGTGCAAAGACTGGAGAACCAATAGATCGGGAAATGTATCAAAGGCTAGTTGGGATGTTGATCTATTTGAGCCACACTCACCTGGACATCTCATTCTCTCTGACCGTGGTAAGGGCCATATGGATGCATGACCCGAGGAAGGGCCATATGGATGCAGTGTACCAGATTTTGTCATGCTTGAAGAGTGCCCCTGGAAAGGGGCTAGCCTTCATAAGAAACGGGCACGTGAGGATCAAAGGCTATTTTGACTCTGACTGGGCAAGCTGCGCGGATGACAAGAGGTCTACTTCAGGCTATTGCATATTTGTGGGAGACAACTTGGTCTCATGGAGGTGCAAGAAACAGTCGGTAGTGGCTAGATTGACAATTGAGGCAGAGTACAGAGCCATGACAATAGGGTTTGTAGAGCAGATCCCGCTGTCAGGCTCTCAACTAGCTGGCAGGGCTGGAAGTCACTCGATGGTGGTAGTAACGGACCCCGAGCAGATCCCGCTGTCAGGCTCTCACATAGCTGGCAGGGCTGGAAGTCACTCGGTGTCATCCTTGGCCTCGAGCAGATCCCGCTGTCAGGCTCTCAACTAGCTGACAGGGCTGGAAGTCACTCGATGGTGGTAGTAACGGACCCCGAGCAGATCCCGCTGTCAGGCTCTCACCTAGCTGGCAGGGCTGGAAGTCACTCGATGGCGGTAGTAATGGACCCTGAGTAGATCCCGCCGTCAGGCTCTCACCTAGCTGGCAGGGCTGGGAGTCACTCGATGATGTCGGCCTTAAAAATATCAGGTGCAGGCCAGTCTGTGGTAAGGAGCCAAGGGGAAGGGTCCTGCCAGGACCAGCTCAGGCTCGACAAACTCAGCTCGGCACAGTCAAGAAGGCAGGCCGGGCTGAAGGGCTCTGCATGGGCGTGTTTGGGCTCGTCATCTCCAGCTCGGCATTGGTGGGGGAGGCCGCAAGCCCGGGCCTCGCCAAAGGAAGCAGGCCAGATCGGGACACCTCGCCCCCTTCACCCATTACACTTGAAGAATTTCTTCTTCGACGGGCACAACCTGGATGGCTCGCATGCGAGTAAAGGAAGGCGGATAGAAGGGTGGAGGCCGCATGCGAGTAATAGTGGCGTGATAAGGGCGGAGAGCAACTCGCCGCGAAATCGATTGGGGCTCGGCGAACACCCCAAGCGCGTCTCGCTCGCGCGCGCGCTCTCGTAATCACTCTACTCGCGGAACCTGTCCCTGCGAGGTCGCGGGAGGAAGCACTCGCATACATTCATAACACAAGCATAGTAAAGGAGCACCGGTATGGTCAAAAAACTTTCATTGATTATTCACAAATGTACAGGGAGCTCGCCACGGCGAGTAGTCAAAAAAGGGAAGAAAGAAAAAAGAAAAAATACAAGGCTGTCAGCTGGCCTCACCCCCTCCGCCGGACTGGTCCTCGCCGTCGCCCGAACGGTCCTGGAAGCTCTTCCCGAACATCGCGTCCAGGCTATCTTCCTTCTCGCTGGGCGGCGTCGCCGGAAACAGACTCGGCATCAGTATTACAAATAACCCAATTCATTTTTAATAGAATGCCGTTGTGGTGTGACAGTCAGTCAGCCTTCAGTATTACAAATAACCCAATTCATCACGATCACACCAAACATATAGAGATTGATAGATTTTTCACCAAGGAGACGCTTGATAGTGGACAACTGGAGTTGAGTCAAGTGCCGACCAAGGGTTAGGTTGCAAACTGCTTAACGAAGGAACTCAGTTCGGAGGATATGACAGAGGTTGTAACAAGATGAGCTTGTGAATATATTTCGTCAATCTTGAGGAGTGTTGTAATAATTTGTAATAGTTAGTATTGTTGTAAGACTATAAATAGTCTAGTGTTGCCCTAATAGAATGCGATTTTCTTTTCGTTCAACTAAAATGATCATGAATATCAGTCCATACATCAATTGCTTTATCAATCCAGAGAATAGATCTAGCTATGGAATCTGAAATGGAATGATGAATCCATGCAAGAATCATGTTATTACATCGTTGCCAGGCATCAAAACAAAGGGTCTGTGGAGGAAGATTGGATAATGGATCCATCAACAAATTTGTGTTCATTTTTAGGTAACAGGGCAACACGCATTGCCCTAGACCAAGCATGAAAGTTCTTGCCATCGAGTAGGAGGGAAACAAGAACAATAGTGATGGATGAAAAAAAATACGGATTAGAAGTGTCCGTTAGATGATCAGGTAAGATCTTTGAAACCTATTTTGCCATTGCTGTTGACGAAGGAGGGGGAAGAGAAGGAGAGTCTTCCATCTTCAGGCTCTGGTACCATTTTACAATTCAAGAAAATTTATTTTTTGGAAGAAAGCAAATGTTCTGAGTTCAAATTTACAAGGAAAAACAAGGCTTTATATATACAAGCCTTGACAAAATAAAAGGCAGATATAAAGCCAAGTGGCAACAAAATAGAAAAAACATGGAAAAGATATTTTAATTAATTAGTCTGGTTAACTAATCCAGAATGTGTAACTGTAAGAATATCTCAATGCGTAATTAAGGTTTTGTTTGGGGGGACTTATTTTCACCGGTCAAGCGGTTACGATCGCGTGAGTCAGACCTTAATTACAGTCCGGCTCATGCGGTCGTAACCGCTTGAACGGTGAAAATAAGTCCCTCCAAACGGAACCTAAAAAGCAGGAAGTGTAAAGCACCAACAAATGGGGGCCGCATCAGGGATAATCAACACCATGTCACCCCGCACAACACAGACCTGCTCTGAAACACTCCAGCATGCCCTTAGATGGGACACCAGGGGCGTGGTCCGTAGACCTCCATTACCATTTAAAAAACCTGATAGCATTCAACTCAAAACTGGACGATTGAGTTGGAGAGGTTCTACTAGTTCTATAAAGCACAAGTGGCTGCGACTATAACTGATGCGGCGCAGGCAGGGGCGGACCCAAGAACAGGCATACCCGGGCACGTGCCCGGGTTGAAATTTTCGTGAAATCCTTTGAAGCCCTCTCCTCATTTCTCACTTCCCCCTTCCCCCTTCTCTATCATCTTTGCCGCTCCCTCCCCCGTCCATTTTCACCAAACCTAGCTTTTTTCTATATCCTCTCCGCCGCCTCCCTTCCGTCAGCTTCCGGCGTTCTGGTTTCATTCCCTCCTCGCTTGAAGTTTTGGTTTTTTTCCTCTAATCCCCAGTGGTTAGTACCCCTTTTGCTTGGAGTTGTGACGCAGTCAGCACAAACTTTGTTTAACCAGGTGAGTGTTCTGGCTTACTGTTGGCCATGGAACTATTTACTTTGGCGCTAATCTCCTCTTCCTCCATTTCTCGGCCCGGAGACCCACCAGAAGAGCTTGAAAGGTTTGGATGGAGGACGGAAGAGGGAGCGCGAGGTCCAATAATGATTTTTGGGGGAGGAGGAAGACGACGAAGTAGCTTGGGTCTCTTCCCCTCGACATATTTCTCTCTTTCAACGATAGGGGCATTCATCCCAAGTGCCCCAACACATCCAATTCCTACTACAAGTGCGGCCGACACTGCTTTGACAGGATTCCACCAGGTTTTGATTTCAATCTGCTTTTTTATCAAGTTCTGGTTATCCGTCTCTTCAACTTTTCGTTTTTTTGGAGGGACATCCTTGAATTTCAAGGCCCATGTGGATTGGGGGTAGAAATTTGAGAAAGCATTTTTTAAAACATAGTTTGTTGTGTAAAAGGAAACTGAATTATAATACATCACATCTTCTTTAGGTACTTTATGCAACTATTTTATAGAGGATAAGTCAAATTTGATATGTTATAGTCTCTATTTGGCATGACAACGATTATGACTGCATGCCATAAAAAAAGAAAACTAGTTTTCATCACTTCTAGTATCAATTTGATATCTAAGTATGAATGTTATATTGTTACAAAAAATAATGATTTAGTGCGTGTAATAGTGTATTGAGGATGGCTAATAGTGTATCGAGGATGGCCCATTCTAATACATTAGTGCCCGGGTTTCACAAAAATCCTGGGTCCGCTAATGGGCGCAGGCGTCACATCTGTCCGCTATCCTGGAGCCTCATCAGGGGGCTTACCCGGAGTCAGCACGGGGCGGCTTTATCAGGCCCGCAGGTCGTACACCCTAACCCATCCCCGGCTCCACGGCCGATAGGTTGTTGTGGCCGGGGCTCAATCCAGGCGGCCCCCCTGGTGGGACTCCAGAGTGACGGGCAAGTGTGACGTCTGTGCCGCATCAAAAACAACACTCCATCGCAACACCAACAAATCCAGGACACGCGGGATAATCTAAACGACAGGCGGTCTAGCATGACTCATGCCTTTCCATCAAAAACCTGAACCATCATAATCATCGTGAAATGCAATAGTAGATTCAGTTTCTGAGCATCTTCTAAAGAACTTTTTAACAGTTATCATGAAATCAGTCATTAGGATGCAGCAATTCATACAGTCCACTTTAATAAATCATAATCTCTATAGCCGGTTTAGAATCCCTGTGAATAGTTCTCTCTGCTGCCATTGAACCGGTTTAGCTGGAAGCCGCAATTACCCATGAATGCTTGAGGGGACTAACGGAAATTTATATAGCCACTATTGGGGTAATAATAATACTGCTTGCTAAAACTTCTGGCCACTGTTTCAACTCAATCTCAAATAATTATACTATGTAATTGCATTTTAACCAACTTTAGGGTAGAAGATCAGAGTTCAAACGTAGGATTATTCCAAGGTATCAATATTATTACATCACTTACATTTTATATAGTATTAAAGATAATCTCAGAAGCAACATGACCTCATGATTTTTGGAACAGGCTGAGAAGCAGATTGAAATGTACACCAAACAAGGTTTCTCAAACCTTCCCATCTGTATGGCTAAAACCCAGTACTCATTCTCGCACATTCCCGCTCGAAAAGGCGTGCCAGATGGATCCGTGCTTCCAATTCGAGACGTCCAAGCTAGCATTGGAGCGGGCTTCATCTACCCAATTGTGGGAACAATGAGCACGATGCCGGGTCTCCCAACACGTCCGTGCTTCTTCGATATTGATATCAACACTGCGACCGGTAAAGTGATTGGTCTTTCTTGAAATGTTGCGCGTGCGGTGAATTTTTTTTATTCATCTATGTAGTACATATCGTTTTGATAATTTGATATAATTGTACAATAAGCTAATATATTGTATACCCTTTTGTGTAATATTGAAATAAAATAATTAAATACATTAAAAGTAATATAAAGTTTTGATGGGTCTCCTTAGAAGCGCTAGCCGCACCCCATGCATGGTGTGCGGTTATCCAAAGAGCCTCCACTAATGAAGCAACCATTCAGGGTGTAATCTCCGTCATCACCTTCGTCGCCGCCATCGCCATCATCACCGCCGTCGTCGCCGTCGTCACCGTCGTCGCTCGCCATTTGCACCCGAGGTCTCGACACATCCAGTTCCTCAGTGCTTCAAACTCCCAAAGATCGAGACATAATATAGAACTGACAATCCATTGGAGCATGTCAGACACTTCACAATCATGATGCAACGTTGCAATGCCCCAGAACCATTGCTGTGTGAAGCATTCTCGTCCGCCCTCCGTCGAGGCCGCACGGCGCGACCTCGGCCGGCCCCGCGAGGGCCGATAGCCCTCTCCGCCGAGGCCACCCAGTGCGGCCTCCGCCGCGGCCAGCCGCCCTCTCCGCCGAGGCCGCCCGGTGCGGCCGGCCCCGTGAGGGCCGACCGCCCTCTCCGCCATGGCCGCCCGGTGCGGCCGCGATCGTAGCTGATCCTACGATTGACAGCTACCCCCTCTACCAAGGCCGCCCGGCGCGGCCTCGGCCGCGTCCAGCCCTTCTCGGCTGCCCGCTGTGTGAGGGAGAAACTCCGGCCGTCACCACATCGGTTTCGGGCTGCTGTCCGGCATGAGAGGGCCCCTTTTTGGCCAGGGGCGAGATCATCATGTTGAAACCGGAAACCGGCCTCTTGTGGAGTTCGACCCTTGGGGAAGGGGTGGTCTCGCGCCTACTTCGCACCTGCAATAAAAACAACGAGAGAGACAAGAAAGGACAGACCCAAGGGCTCGGCAGGGAGGTCCCACCACAAACCCGGAAGATCTCTGAGCGCTTCCCCTCCTTAGCCAAGAGCCGAGCTAAGGTACCCTCAGAGAACACTTGAGAATGAGGGCAAGGAGGCACTGAAAGCGTGCCCTCTGAGGTACCCCTTGGGTCTCATTTATAGGTTTTCAGAATCTGAACTGCCAATAACCAAAAGAACTGACCTGGAAATACCAAAAAGGCCCCTGGTTGGGTCTGCCAACAGCCAAACTCCGCTGTTTTGGATAGCTATGCGCAGTCCAACCTGGTCTGCCAACAGCCAGGCTCCGCTGTTCTGAATAGCTATTCGCACCCATGGGGATTCAGTTCGCCTCCGATTCCACCCGCGAGAGGCGGGCGCGACCTGGCTCTGGGACTCGTCCACCCTCACTGGGCGAGTGCGAGCCGGTATGGGCGAGCTGCCTGTCTTCCGTCGGGCGGATCGGCAGCCTGGTCGCGCGTGGGGGGGTTGACCGGCGGATCACCAACCGCGGGTCTCGCTCGCTCGCCGCGGGTCGCCAGCCCGCTCGCCTGAGATGGGCGGGAGCGAGCCGGCCTTTCTGTCGACCTTACCCGTTTTGCCGCCCGGGTGCGGGTTGCGGGGTCAGGCCCGCTCAACCTCCCTGGCTGGGCCCGCTCGCCGGACACAGGGTTGTACACAATCCCCGCTCTTTTCGAGCTTGAATCAAGCTCGGAAAGAATCATCCAACCCGCGTGTTCGGCGAGCACTGTGCTGAGCTGGCAGGGAATCTTTTGGTGGGCCCCCACTGTCCGGCTATAAATACATACCGCTGACCCCTGTAGGAGGCTCCCCAGATCCCCTTTATTTTCTCTGAGCAGACTTTTGTTTCTCGATGCCGGTTAGCGAAGAGGTGCGAGCTCGCCTGGCGGCAGCGGTCCTGCAGACTCAGGAGGAGGCCCTCGAGGCCGCCCCATGGCTAGTACGCGGATCTTCCGGCCCTCTCTTCAGGCCGGCGAAGGGAAAGATTGTTAAGCGTTCTCTGGCGGGTGACTGCCCGGCCTCCAGCTCGGCGGCGGGTGCTGAGGTCGTCCCCGGGGTACGTGGCCTTCCGCTGATTATCGCTATTCCCCTGACTCCCTGTTTTGCAGGTAATTCCCTGTGAGGAGGTGGAGAACCGGGGAGAGGATCGTCCCCCGCCTCCGTCGCCTGAGAAGATCGCGAGTTCCCCAGGTCTGGATCGCCCACCTCCGGAAACTCCCCGTCCGGCGGTCTCCCATGGGCTGGGGAAATCTCTTGAGACCCTCGAGGGAGGGAACTTTCAGGGTCGGCCGGGCTCTTCTCGCCCATCTGTCGGTGCGGGCGATGTGCCAACCCTGGTGAGCTGGTTTTTATCGTTGGGCTTCGTCTCTTGCTCGCTCCCTCTGACTCGCCTCGCTTGCAGGCTTTCACAGGGCCTCTCCTGAGACCGAGATGAGCGAAGGGTACTCGCCTCCGCCTGACGTGGACAGCGTTTCTGACTACCTGGGCGACCCGACCGACGCGGTCGGGATGAAGGGACAGGTGACACGGCTGTTCCAGAAACACACACTGATGTTGAAGGAGATCATGAGGAGGGTTGATGAAGACAAGGCCGAGACTGAGGCCCGGCTCGCTGTCCTGGAGGGCCCTCGGCGTGAAGCGGAAGACGACGACGTCACCTCGCCGGGCGTGCATATAACGCGGGCCGAGGGACATCTTAGGAGCGCCACAGAGCAGGTCGGCATGGCTCAGCGGGAACTGGTGGCGGTTCGCGACTACCACGATCCTCGCGTGCCGCCGCGAGCGGGAACGAAGAGGCGGCACAGGTGGAAGTGGGTCGAGTACTGACCCAGTTGTTTGCCCCTCGCTCGCGGGATACCGCAGGGTTATCGTCATTTCGCAGTTATCTTGTACTTATAATTGCTCGCGACTCTTTTAGCCCGCCTATGGGCCTAACTATTTTGTTGCTGAGATGTATTGAAATTATCGCGCTGCTTTTCTGTTGTTTTTTGTGGGCGGGTTAAGGGAAAGGTCCATTCTTCCTTTCGCGCTGATCGGGGCGAGGGCGAGCCGAGGAGCTCGCTAGACGGGAATCTCCCGTCTCGCGCGGCACGGCGTGCGGGTGCGGGTTGGGGTTGGTTCGCCCGCGCTGGTCTCCCGCGGTTGCAGCCGGGCGAGAACCGTGCCGGCTCGACCTTTGAGGTGCGCTCGCGCGCGGGAAGTCGAACCGTCGGATTAATTTTTGCTATCCGCACCCCATCTTTCGGCGGGAAGTTTCCCGCCCCCTCTCTTTTCCTATAAATAGGCCTTGCCGGCCCTTATTTCTCCACCGACTCCAAACCCTCCTGCTTCCTGTTCCCGCGGAGTATCGTCTGTGTTCGCCTTCTGGCTTTCTCTCGCGCGTTCGGCTGCGACTCGACGGGAATGGGCGGAGGCGGCGGCGACGCGGACGGCCGAAGCAAATGCGCTTGGACCTTCTCCGAGCATGATTTCCCTCGCGCCGTCATCACAGAGCGCGAATACTTGGAAGCTTTAGACGACCACATCCCAGCCGGGTTCTCTGCGAGGCGACCCGAAGAGGGGGAGAAGATCAACGACCTGTTTAGGGATGAGCTCGCCATCCCTCTCGCTCACTTCGAGGTAGGCCTGCGACTCCCCCTATGGCCCGAGGCGCGCCAGGTGCTAAAATACTTCGGGGTCGTCCTGGGCCAGATGACCCCGAACTCCATCGCCGTCCTGATGGGGTTCGCCTGCTTCCTGCGAGAGGAGCGGGTGGAGTTCAGCCTCGCAGTATTCCGGAAGCTGTTCTCCTTCAGGGCGAACCGAGACGGGACGGCCTACTTCTCCAGCGCCCACCTCAAGGTGCGGGAGACAGTTAACAAGAGCCACAACTGGCTGAAGAAGTTCCTGTTCGTCAAAGGGGACTTTGGCAACGTGCCCTTCTCGCCGGTGCAGCTCAGCGAGGCGAGCTACCGGCCACCCAACCTAGGCGGTCATGAATCCGACCTGTTCGCGTTCTTCGTCGGGAAGAACTTTGAAGTCCCGTACCTGCGCCGTCATCTTGACGACCTCGCTGCTGTCCCGCCGGGGGAGGTTTGTCACTCGCCGCTGTTATACCTTATTCCCTTTCTTCCTTTGTCTCACCCCTTCCTTCTTTCAGGCGAGCGCGACATCCCTCTTCACCCTCCTTACGAGAGCGCTCGTATTCCCCCCGGGGTTCTCGTCCGCGCGCAGGCTGCGGATGCCGCCCAGCGCGACATCCCATCGGTCCCGGCCAAGAAGCGGCCGGGTGGCGGACAGCCAGTCCCTCCGCAGAAGGTGGCGAAGACCGCGGATCATCAACCCGCCGCGAGCCAGAGGAAGGGCAAGGCCCCTGCGGTCCTACCGGCTGAGGGTCCCTCGCCCCCGCGGGTTGCCTCAACCAGCGACTCCCCGGTCGGGGCGGCGGGCACCTCCGCACCGCAGGGTGGGTCTGAAGCCGCTGCGGAGCCGGTGCCGAGAGGGCATCGGAACTTCGGCTACGGCGAGAAGTACTTGGACGAGTTTGGCGTCCCGCTCCTGGCGTGGGACAAGGAGTCGAACCGCGCGACGATCTCGACCCTGCTGCCGAGCTGGATGGAGCAGGATACCATCGGCGGGGAGGCGTACAGCCTCTCCTTTGGTCTGTACTCGTTTGAAGACGCCGCCATTTATGACAAGGAGGCGACGCGAGTGCTGATTCATGAGAGCTCGCGGGCCCAGCTGCGCGGTCTGGAGCTGGCTCACATGGTGGGGAGGCGCTGCACCCAGGTGGAGCGGAACGCCGCGTCCATCCAAAAGATGGCGGATGAGAAGGAAGAGGCCCGGAAGCTCGCCCAGGCGGACGCGGACACTCACAGGAGGCGAGCCGACGCGGCCGAGGAGACCCTCGCGCGGTACCTGGGCGGGGTGGTGCGTGCTCAACCTGAATCGCACTCCCTCCTTTTCGTGCACACAGCTCACGATTATTCCTATTCATTTTTCCCCAGGACGCGGCGACGGCGAGCCGGATGGGTGCCGAGATCGCCACCCTTGGCCAAGAAAAGGCGGCGCTGGAGGCGCGGGTACGCGAGCTGGAGGCCGCCGCCGCTGTCCCTCCTCCAGACAGCAGGGTCTGCCCGCGCGAGCATCTCTCCGACTACGACCTGGAAGTGCTAATGCAAAAGAACGCGGCCAGCGCAGCGAGATACACGATGCAAACGCTGCGGCGCGCGGATCTGCTTACGAGCGAGGCAGCGGGACTCTCGGCGAAGGACGTGGTGCCAGCGCTGTTTCTTCCCGTGCCGGAGCCTGGCGACAAAAACTTCCAGCCCATTTAGGATTTCTCACCCCTGATCTCGCGTTTCCCCAGACTCTTGTAATTTATCTTTTTGGATGAACCTCATTATGTATATGTCTGTTTTGAGATGTATGCGCGGGTTGCGCTTATACTTCGTATTTTTTAGCTGCTGCTCTCTTTATAAGTGCTCCCTCGCCCCCTTTTTATTTCTTCCGACGTTGTTATTGCCGGATGGCGCGACCTGTCCCTGCGGCCCGGCTCTGGCGAGGTGGCTGCCCGTCCGCCGAGCGAGGCGAGCTGCCCGTCCGCCGAGCGAGGCGAGCTGGCCGTCCGCCGAGCGAGGCGAGCTGGCTCGTCCCTCGGCCGCATGCTTAATTCCCTGTGGACTCTCGCCAGGCCTTTGCGTTTACTCGACCACCTTTCCTGGGGTCTGAGGATGGGGCCATGCTAGGCCCTTTCCCTCTTTTTGACTTATTCTTGTGATTCCGTCTTGCTGCGCACGCTTTTCGAGTAGTTCCCGGCCTTGCCGGCTTGGTGGGAGTCCGACAACGCGATTTGTTCTGGGTCGCAGGTCGTTGCTTTCTGAGTCGTTCCATCGAGTGACTTCCGGTCCTGCCAGCTAGGTGAGAGCCTGGCAGCGGGATCTTCTCGAGGCTTGGGATGACACCGAGTGACTTCCGGCCCTGCCAGCTAGGTGAGAGCCTGGCAGCGGGATCTCCTCGGGGTCCAAACTCATTCTCCATCGAGTGACTTCCGGCCCTGCCAGCTAGGTGAGAGCCTGGCAGCGGGATCTTCTCGAGGCTAGGGATGACACCGAGTGACTTCCGGCCCTGCCAGCTAGGTGAGAGCCTGGCAGCGGGATCTTCTCGGGGTCCAAACTCATTCTCCATCGAGTGACTTCCGGCCCTGCCAGCTAGGTGAGAGCCTGGCAGCGGGATCTTCTCGAGGCTAGGGATGACACCGAGTGACTTCCGGCGCTGCCAGCTAGGTGAGAGCCTGGCAGCGGGATCTTCTCGGGTCCAAACTCATTCTCCATCGAGTGACTTCCGGCCCTGCCAGCTAGGTGAGAGCCTGGCAGCGGGATCTTCTCGAGGCTAGGGGTGACACCGAGTGACTTCCGGCCCTGCCAGCTAGGTGAGAGCCTGGCAGCGGGATCTTCTCGGGGTCCAAACTCGTTCTCCATCGAGTGACTTCCGGCCCTGCCAGCTAGGTGAGAGCCTGGCAGCGGGATCTTCTCGAGGCTAGGGATGACACCGAGTGACTTCCGGCCCTGCCAGCTAGGTGAGAGCCTGGCAGCGGGATCTTCTCGGGGTCCAAACTCATTCTCCATCTCTTTGTGCAAACCGGCTGTGGCGATTCCGGGGGGGGGGGGGGGGGGGGGGGGGGGGGGGGGAGAAGGAGGAATTCATTATAACGAGTCGTGTTGTTTACATGTGCTTAGGGAAAAACCTCTTCAGGTCGTCCCCACTCCAGGTGAGACTCAGGGTCTCGTCCTCTACATTTTGAAGTCGATAGCTCGCTGACTTCAGAGCTTCCTTCACGATGAACGGCCCCTCCCAGCTGGGGTTGAGCTTTCCCACGGATGCTGACCTCCCTGCCGCGTCTACCTTTTTCAGCACCAGATCCCCTTCTGCGAACTGCTTGATCCTGACATGTTTGTCGAAGTATCTCGCCATCCTCCTTTTGACCTCCTCCTGTCGGATGGCCGAGAGGTCCCTCAACTCCTCCACCATGTCCAGGGAGAGTCTCAGCTCCTCCTCGTTCTCGGCTCGCCATCCCTCTCGACCCTCTTTGGCCGTCCCGACTCGCGGCGTTTGAACTTCAAATTCTATGGGGAGCACCGCCTCGCATCCATGGGAGAGCTTGAAGGGGGTCTCCCCTGTGGCCGTGTTAGGGGTGGTTCTAAGGGCCCAAAGAACAGCGGGGAGCTGCTCCACCCAGCTCCCCTTTAAGTTTTCCACCTTCTTCTTGAGGAGGTTGACGATGATCTTGTTCGCCGCCTCCACCTGCCCGTTGCTCCTGGGGTGGTGGACCGAGGCGAACCTGAGGTTGATTCCGAGCTGCTCGCAGAAGCTGGTGAACTCGGCACTGGCGAACTGGGGTCCGTTATCGGTGACGATGGCTTGGGGCAGCCCATGGCGACAGATGATCTCCCCCCAGACGAAGTTCCTGATCACTTGGGAGGTCACCTTGGCCAACGCCTTTACCTCCATCCACTTTGAGAAGTAGTCGATCATCACCAGGAGGAACCTTCGCTGGCCGCTGGCCTGGGGGAACGGTCCAACCAAATCCATTCCCCAGATTGCAAAGGGCCAAGGGGCCGTGATACTCCTGAGTTGTTGGGCCGGCTGTAGCTGGAGGGGGGCAAACAGCTGGCACTTATGACATCTTCTTGCGAACTCCGCGGCGTCCCGGCCCAGGGTTGGCCAGAAATACCCCTGCCTGACTATCCTCCCCTCCAAGGTCCGACTCCCGGAATGACTCCCGCACTCCCCGGAGTGGACTTCTTCCAAGATCCTCTGCGCCTCGCCCTCGGACACGCAGCGAGCCAGCATCCCGGAGAGGGTCTTCCTGTAAAGCTGCCCATCTTTAAGGAGGTAGTAAGCGGACTTGTGCCTCAGCTTCTTCTTGTCTATTCCCTCCGGATACTCTCCCGTGGAGAGGAAAACTACCACTGGGTCCATCCACGAAGGCTGCTGGTCGATCTCCATGAGCTCTCCTTCTTCGATGGAGGGGCGAAATAGGTCGGTGATGGTACCCCCTGCCCGGGGGCCGTGCTTCGCCAGTTGGTCGGCCTGTTCATTCTCCCCCCTTGGCACGTGCCGGATGGAGAAGGTCTGGAAGGTCCCTATGACCCCCTTTACTTTGGTCAAGTATAACTTCAAAGCGGGCTCCCTTGCTTCGAACTCCCCGTTGATCTGGGAAGCCACCACCATGGAGTCGGTCAGGACTTCCACATCCAGCACCCCCAACTCCCTGGCCAGGCGAAGTCCCGCTATCACTGCTTCGTACTCGGCCTGGTTGTTGGTAATGGGAAAATGCACCACCACCGTCTGCTCGATCCGAGTCCCTTGAGGATTTTCCAGAATCACTCCTACTCCGAGAGAATGCCTCCCTGAGGCTCCATCCACCCTCACCTTCCAAGGAGTCGGGCGGGTGAGCTCCTCCTCTGCTACTTCTACCACGTAGTCGGCCAGGAAGTCGGCCATCGCCTGAGCTTTGATTGAGAGCCGCGGAACGAAGGAGACATCGAACTCGCTTAGCTCCACCGACCACTTGGCCAGCCGGCCTGAGTGCTCCACCCCCTCGAAGATGTTGCGGAGAGGATGGTCGGTCACCACTCGGATCGGGTGCGCCTGGAAGTAAGGCCGTAGCCTCCGAGCCGAGACGATTAGGGCGAATGCAAGTTTCTCCAAGATTGGGTACCGGAGCTCGGCTTTCCTCAGGACCCGGCTGACGTAATAAATGGGGAGCTGCCTCTTCCCCTCTGCACGTACTAAGACGGAGCTCAAGGCCTCAGCCCCGACCCCGAGATATAAGAACAAATCCTCACCCTCCTTCGGCCCCTGGAGCAGCGGGGCTTGTGTCAACTGCGCCTTGAGGGCCTGAAAGGCCTCCTCACATTCCTGGCTCCACTCGAACCTCTGGCCTCCCCTCAGCGTTTTGAAGAAGGGGGAGCACTTCTCCCCTGCCCGAGAAAGGAAACGGCTCAGTCCTGCTAGCTTCCCTGTCAGCCGCTGGACCTCCTTCGCATTCCGCGGGGACCCCAACTCCAGGATAGCCCTGACCTTGTCCGGGTTCGGCTCGACCCCCGCGGGGGTGAGGAGGTGCCCCAAGAACTTCCCTCGGCTAGCCCCAAAAACGCACTTAAGAGGATTCAGCCGCATTTTGTATCTACGCAGGGTGGCGAACGTCTCCTCCAGGTCCCGGAGGTGGGAGTCCACGTCCCGGCTCTTGATCATGAGGTCGTCCACGTACACCTCCAAGTTCCTCCCCCTCTGTTCCTTGAAGACCCGATCCATCATTTTCTGGTAGGTGGCACCAGCATTCTTCAGCCCGAACGGCATCATCTTGTAGCAATAGCAGCCGTCCCCTGTGATGAATGAGACATCCTTGATGTCCGGGGGGTGCATCCTGATCTGGTGGTAACCTGAAAAGGCATCTAAGAAACTCATTACAGAAAAGCCGACGGCGGAATCAACCAGCGCGTCGATCCGAGGCAAAGGGTAACAGTCCTTAGGACAAGCTTTATTAAGAAGAGAGAAATCGATACACAACCGCCAGCGGCCGTCTCCTTTTTTAACCATCACAACGTTTGAGACCCAGCCGGGGTACTGAATTTCGGATACGAAGCCGGCTTTGAGAAGCTTGGCCACCTCCTCCCTGATGGGTTCCGCCAGCCTATCCGCCGTGGACCTCTTCTTCTGCTGGACGGGGCGTGTTCCCGGGTCCAGGTTGAGGCGGTGGCAAGCCACATCCGCGTCAACCCCCGGCATCTCCGCGGCGCTCCAGGCGAAGATGTCCACGTTCTTCTGGATGCACTCCAGCATCCTGCCCTGGTCCTCCGGGGTCAGCCCCCCGCTGACGCGGATCCTCTCCATCCTGCCTCCGCGGGTGAGCACTTCCAGCTCCACCACCTCCTCTGCGGCCTCCAGCCTGGACTGCTCCCCCCATCCTTCGGCGTCCCCTTCCTCCGGAACGCGGACCTCTACCTCCATCTCCCCTCCTACGGCCCTCACTTCGGCCACTTCCTCCATACCTCCTCTTTCTGCCTTCTCTGCGCAGTCCTTCGTCCTCGGCTTCTCCTCTCCGGCTTCCTGCTCGTCCTCCTCCATCCTCCGCCCCATCTCCTCGGCTCCTTCCTGCCAAGAGATGGTGTTTACCGCGGTGACGTAGCATTCCCGCGCCACCTTCGGGTCTCCTCTAACTCTGACCTGCACCCCCTCAGCGTTGAACTTCAGGCACTGATGGAAGGACGAGGGGACGCAGCGGAAGGCGCTGATCAGGGGCCTCCCGAAGATTGCGCTGTAGCTGCTGGGGGCGTCCACGATGACGAACTTGCAGTTTCGGGACTGCCCCCCCAGGGTGACATGGAGGCCGACTCCTCCCTCTACCTCCTTCCTTTCTCCTGAGAACCCGAACAAGGGCCCGTCCGAGGCCAGTACCCTCTTAGCCTCCACCTGCATCGCGTCAAACGCCTTTTTGAAGACGACGTTCACGGAGCTTCCATTGTCCACGAGGATCCGAGAGACGGTGAAGTTCTCGATGGCGGCCTTGATGACCAGCGCATCACAGAACGGATCCTCGTGGTCCGGCATATCACTTCTGGAGAAGGTGATTCTCTCCTCCGGGGCGGGGTTTGGGATGTAGAGGCGACGCTCCGCCGATACATGGTGTGGAGACTTGCCTTGCGGGAAGCCTCGACTCCCACTCCCCCGTGGATCACTCTGATCCCTCCTTGGGTCCCCACATCCACCCGGTCTTCACAGCGATCCTCCTCCGCCCGAGGCAGGACCTCCTCGATCCTCACTTCCTGCCGCACCTCCTCCTGCTGCTGCTGCCGACCCCTGTTCCCTCTCATCTCCAAAAACTCCGGGCATGTGGCTGTTGCGTGCCCCTCTTCCTGATGGAAGTCGCAGTAGGGCAGCTCCACCCTGAACTCTCTTCTCCTCCTTCTCATGACCCCTCTCCTCGCTCCCAGGGCTATGGCCATGGCCTCCTCCTGATCGGGGAGTCGCGGCCTCTGACCCTGCCTCCAGCCTGGGGGGTGGAACTGGTCCTGCCTCCCCTGATAGTGACCTCTCCCGTAGTACCCTCTCTGTGGCCCCTGCCCCTGCCACTCTGGTCTCCAGCCCAGCCTACAGTCGGGCTCCTGGCGCCCCCACCCCGGCTGCTGTCCCTGGAGCTGCCTCTGCTCCCTCTGCTCCCTCTGCCTGGGCTCCCCCCTCCTCTCTTCCTGTCCTCTTCCTCCCTTCGACTCCTTTTCCTCCTCGGCCGCCCACCTGGCCAACTTCCTTGCAAATTCTGGGTTCGACGCCTCCCCGTCGACCTCTCTCGCCGCCCTCTCCATCAGCTCCTCGTAGGAGAGGGGGGGAATTCTCTTCAGCTCCATGCGGAAGAAACCCTGCTGCAGGCCTAGTGTGAAGGTCATCATCAGACTGTGGCCCGGCATCTCCTGGACTTGGGTAACCTCCTCCTGGAACCGATCGACGTAGCTTCCCAACGTCTCGTTCACCCCCTGCTTTATGTGGAACAGGGACTCAGACTCCTTCTTCCTCTTCTTTGAGGTAGTGAACCTCAACATGAACCCTCGACGCAGGTCCTCGAAGCAATAGATGGAACTGGCCGGCAGCTGGTGGAACCACTCCCTTGCCTTCTCTCGGAGCGTGATGGCGAAGAGACGACACTTGAATCCGTCCGACATCTGACGGATGGAGACCACGTCCTCAAACCATTGGACATGCTGAACCGGGTCTCCTTTTCCGGTGTAGTAGGACATCTCGGGCTCCCTGAACCCTTCTGGTACTGGTGCTGAGGAGACCAGCTCGCTGAATGGGCTGCTTCCAACCGCCGGGCGAGCCGGCGAGTCCCGCGAGCCCAACTCGCCGAATTGACCTCGGCCTGCCGAGCCGGGGAAGAGCTCGCGCCCCGAGAGCTCGCTCCCCCGACCTTCCTCAGCCACTTCCTTCCCGGCTCGCCTGCCAGGAGCGTCTTCGCCTAAAGAGGGGGCGGCCGCGATCTGGGCTGCCGGAGTCGAGCACTCGGCCCGCACGCCGAGTGCGATCTTGACGAGGTCCAGCACCTCGTTCCTGAATTCTTCAAACATTCCCACTGTCGCGAGAGGCGGAGGGGGCGGCGAGTTCTGCCTGTCGGATCCTTGACCTCCCGTCATTGAGCTCGCCGAAGCTTTTCTGCACTGACCACTCTCCACGCTCACCGCACCAAAATGTTGAAACCGGAAACCGGCCTCTTGTGGAGTTCGACCCTTGGGGAAGGGGTGGTCTCGCGCCTACTTCGCACCTGCAAGAAAAACAACGAGAGAGACAAGAAAGGACAGACCCAAGGGCTCGGCAGGGAGGTCCCACCACAAACCCGGAAGATCTCTGAGCGCTTCCCCTCCTTAGCCAAGAGCCGAGCTAAGGTACCCTCAGAGAACACTTGAGAATGAGGGCAAGGAGGCACTGAAAGCGTGCCCTCTGAGGTACCCCTTGGGTCTCATTTATAGGTTTTCAGAATCTGAACTGCCAATAACCAAAAGAACTGACCTGGAAATACCAAAAAGGCCCCTGGTTGGGTCTGCCAACAGCCAAACTCCGCTGTTTTGGATAGCTATGCGCAGTCCAACCTGGTCTGCCAACAGCCAGGCTCCGCTGTTCTGAATAGCTATTCGCACCCATGGGGATTCAGTTCGCCTCCGATTCCACCCGCGAGAGGCGGGCGCGACCTGGCTCTGGGACTCGTCCACCCTCACTGGGCGAGTGCGAGCCGGTATGGGCGAGCTGCCTGTCTTCCGTCGGGCGGATCGGCAGCCTGGTCGCGCGTGGGGGGGTTGACCGGCGGATCACCAACCGCGGGTCTCGCTCGCTCGCCGCGGGTCGCCAGCCCGCTCGCCTGAGATGGGCGGGAGCGAGCCGGCCTTTCTGTCGACCTTACCCGTTTTGCCGCCCGGGTGCGGGTTGCGGGGTCAGGCCCGCTCAACCTCCCTGGCTGGGCCCGCTCGCCGGACACAGGGTTGTACCCATCATTTCCTCAAAAAATGGCGATTCATGTGCCCCGGATCAGACGCTCTCATTGACTGGTCAAGTAGTTATGAGGTAAAGTTACCGAATTGCCCCCGAAAAATTCTATAAATAGACCGGTTCTCTTGTCATTTTGATCCTTCTTGGTAAACTCTCTCTCTCTAATCACTCTACTCCACCTCTCAGTACTCTCTTTCTCTCATCCTCTTCTCCACCTGGAAAATCCTCATTGGATTTTCTTCTCTTCTCCTATGGACTCTTTCCTCGGCTGAAAAATCATCCTACAGATTTTCTCTCTCCTCCCACGCTCGTCCCTCTCCCGTATCTCTCCTCCAACGTGCACATGTTCCTTCTTTCGTGCTCTCCCCCTTGCGCACGTCTCACCTCCAATGTGTGCACGCCCCTTCGTGCGCTTGTTCCTTTTGGCGCGCGCTCCCCCTTGAGTGCGCCTCTCCAACGTGCGCACGCCCCTTCGCGCGTCCGTTCCTCCTTGTGTGCGCCTCCCCTCTAATGTGTGCATGCCCCTTCGTGCGTGCGCTCCCCCTTGCGCACGCCTCTCCTCCAACGTGTGCACACCCCTTTGTGCTCCCGTTTCTCCTTGTGTGTGCTTCCCCTTACGTGTGCCTCCCCTCCAACGTGCGCGCGCCTCTTCGTGCACTCGTTCCTCTTTGCGCGTGCTCCCCCTTACGCGCGCTTTCCTGCATTATGTGCACTCCCCTTCGTGTGTCTGTTCCTCCTTGTGTGCTCTCCCCCTTGCGAACGCCACTTTGTGAGCACATTCTGTCGTGTGCGTAATCCTCCTTGCGTGAATCCCTCAGTACGCTCGTCGTTTCTGGTGCGCCGTCATGCACTCCACTCTTCAGATCACTGCCGCCAGCACCCCGTCCAGTCAGCCAGAGACTGTCTAGTCCACCGAAGCTCGTCTCAATCGTCGAAGTTGCCCGCAAGATACGCCAAGCACTTCAAAGATCACAAGTGGTCCAATAATTTCTTCCTACAATCAACCACCTGTGTGGTGGCTGAGCCAGCCGAGGACATCCTCAGTGTTAACAGACCAGGCCCGCCGGAGTTCCCAAAGTCTACGTGCCTCGCACAACCAGCAATTGACACGATCCACTTCAGAGCCCATCAAGGACCGCTCAACAACAGTCAGACGTACAGAACCCTCAATAGTCACAGCGTCCTCAACTCTGCAACAAGCTTACCCGTCGACGACGAGTCAACCATTCCAGACTCCTCTAAGCACAACAGGAGACAAACCACAGAGGATAAGGCGCACAGAGCGCACCACCTGAGCTTCCAAGCCCCAGACATCAACATGAGTGCTACAAGCTGCACCTGCCCCCAAACAGCTGTCAAAGACTCTAAATCATCCAGAGTGAGAAGTTTCTCATTATTGCAAGTAAAAGAATTAGCTTCACGTGTGGTGGTCTGTCGCCCTCGAGCTCCTCTCCCTTTCTCACTCTCAAACTATAACAAGAGGCGGCCCGTCTCCCTCGAGTTCTTCAAAATAACCATTTACAACAACCAGCAATTAGTGGAGGTTTGGCCGTCACAGCTGCAGGCACGTTGTTTTTCATCCAGTTGAAGATGTTTTCATATTAAAAAAGTTCTTTTTACAACTTCTTAACTTTTGTGACTGCTTGCGTGCTCGACCACTCCCGGGCCAAGGCGGTTCAATTTAGTTTGGTCTACCAGGGGCTTTGGGCGATCCAAAACAGTTTGGCGTCGTCTGTGGGAACATGATTTCCAACATTCTTAGAAAACCTAGAAGGCAGTACTCATGATTCGAGAACATAGTAGGAAAAGCATCCCACACAACCGAAAGAGCTGCCCCTGGGGGCACGTTGATTCAGTTCTTCCTCACTCGCTCGTCAGCATGTCTGAAAAAGAGCTCCCCGACGCGGCTAACCCAGCGCGCCCAGAACCAGAAAACCTGAAGATCAGCTCTGCCACCGCCCATACGTTGCAGGCCTTGAATCTATATGGTGAAGAGCTCACGTGCGAAGAAGTGCGTGACATAATCATCGAAGGATGCAAACAGACCAAGCAACAGTCCACTTTAGGTCCCATACATCACCATTCATCGCCAACAAAGACTCATCCATGACAAATCAAAGGAAACCAAAAGAGGAATTGGGGATGCGACCCACCGAAGATACTTCAGCGGAGTGGCAGATCTTGCGACGAATCCCACCTAACCGGGGGGGGCATCACTCTCATCAAGCCTTCACACCCATCAACGCCTCTAGAGCGAATTTTCTCTTCGCAATCAAAGACACAAAGGCACTCCGTAGGCCCAGACCGCTCGTTAGAGATGCATGCAACTAAATAAAGTACGACACGACACAAAAAAGTTGTTTCAAACTCAAGGAGGAAATCAAATGCCTCGTCGAAAAGAGGTTGTTAGAGAGGTTCTTGAAGAATCAAGCGCCAAATCAACCAGCGGGGGACTGTCATGTGCTCGCCATGAAGGGTCGGGGGGGGGGGGGGGGGTCCCTAAGGACTTCGCATAACACCAACATTAGGGTCCCGTGGTATGAAGAGTCTGCCCCTCGTCTTCTCTCTCAAGAGACAAGACCTCGCAAACTCCCCACTGTCGTGGATCGAAGGATTATCCTTCTCCTCCGCTACGGGTCGAAGCCTACACAAGGGTGTGCCCCTTGTCTTCCCTCTCAAAAGACAAGCCCTCGCGAACCCCCCGCTGCCGTGGATCGAAGGATTATCCTTCACCCCCGCAGTAGGTCGAAGTCTACACAAGGGTGTGCCCCATGCCACCTCTCAAGAGACAAGCGCTCGCGAACTCCCCGCTGACACGGATCGAAGGATTAGCCTTCTCCCCCGTAGTAGGTCGAAGCCTAGGGTGTGTCCCTTGTCACCTCTCAAGAGGCAAGCCCTCGTGAACTCCCCACTGTCGCGAATCGAAGTATTATCCTTCTCCCCCGCAGTAGGTCGAAGCCTACGCGAGGGTGTGACCCATGTCATCTCTCAAGAGACAAACCCTCGCGAACTTCCCGCTGCCGAGGATCAAAGGATTATCCTTCTCCACTACAGTAGGTCGAAGCCTACACGAGGGTGAGCCTCTTTTCGTCTCTCAAGAGACAAACCCTCGCAAACTCCCCGTGGTCGGATTATCCTTCTCCCCTGCAGTAGGTCGAAGCCTACGCGAGGGTGTGCCCCTTGTCATCCTCTTAGGGGTCACAGCCCCAGTGACTTCTCACCGCCGGCAATCAAATGTTTCACCTTTATCCACTGCATTTGGTCGCGGCGTTGCCTGAGCCTACCCCCCCCCCCCCCCCCCCCCCCCCCCGCGTTCGCCAATGACTCGAAGTGTCTGTATCTTCGTCATCTCTCAGGACTCCTGGTCTCAGCGATCTCTCGCTGCAGCCGATCAAAGGTTTCGCCCTTATCTGTCGCGGTAGGTCATGGTGGCGTCAAGCCCTGCCCCCCATCGCATTCACCAGCGTCTCAAAGTGTCCGTATCTTCGCCATCTCCCAGGGCTCCCAGCCTCAACGACCTCTCATTGTTGTCGATCAAAGGTTTTGCCCTTATCCATTGTGGTGGGTCGTGGTGGCGTCAGGGCCTACCCCCCTCGCGTTCACCAACGCTCGAAGTGTTTGTATCTTCGTCATCTCCCAGGGCTCCCAACCCCAATGACCTCTCATTGCCACTGATCAAAGGTTTCACCATTATCCGCCGTAGTAGGTCGTGGCGATGTCAGGGAATGCCCCACCCCCACCCCCACCCCGCATTCGTCAGTGGCTTGAAGTGTCTGATCTTCGCCGTACTGGTGTAACCATGTCTCAGTGACCTCTCACTACCGTCGATCAAAGGTTTCACCCTTATCCGCCGCAGTAGGTCGTGGTGTCGTCAGGGCCAGCCTTGCGATACCCGGGCTCGAAGGAAGGCCCGTCGTTGCAGTTTTCAACAACATCCCGAGACTCGGATAGGTTGACTTCAACAACATCCCTAAGGACTTCGCATAACCCCAACATTAGGGTCCCGTGGTATGAAGAGTCTGCCCCTCGTCTTCTCTCTCAAGAGACAAGACCTCGCAAACTCCCCATTGTCGTGGATCGAAGGATTATCCTTCTCCTCCGCTACGGGTCGAAGCCTACACAAGGGTGTGCCCCTTGTCTTCCCTCTCAAAAGACAAGCCCTCGCGAACCCCCCGCTGCCGTGGATCGAAGGATTATCCTTCACCCCCGCAGTAGGTCGAAGTCTACACAAGGGTGTGCCCCATGTCACCTCTCAAGAGACAAGCGCTCGCAAACTCCCCGCTGACGCGGATCGAAGGATTATCCTTCTCTCCCGTAGTAGGTCGAAGCCTTGGGTGTGTCCCTTGTCACCTCTCAAGAGGCAAGCCCTCGTGAACTCCCCACTGCCGCGAATCGAAGGATTATCCTTCTCCCCCGCAGTAGGTCGAAGCCTACGCGAGGGTGTGACCCATGTCATCTCTCAAGAGACAAACCCTCGCGAACTCCCCGCTGCCGAGGATCAAAGGATTATCCTTCTCCACTGCAGTAGGTCGAAGCCTACACGAGGGTGAGCCTCTTTTCGTCTCTCAAGAGACAAACCCTCGCAAACTCCCCGTGGTCGGATTATCCTTCTCCCCTGCAGTAGGTCGAAGCCTACGCGAGGGTGTGCCCCTTGTCATCCTCTTAGGGGTCACAGCTCCTGTGACTTCTCACCGCCGGCAATCAAATGTTTCACCTTTATCCACTGCATTAGGTCGCGGCGTTGCCTGAGCCTACCCCCCCCCCCCCCCCCCCCCCCTCGCGTTCGTCAATGACTCGAAGTGTCTGTATCTTCGTCATCTCTCAGGACTCCTGGTCTCAGCGATTCTCACTGCAGCCGATCAAAGGTTTCGCCCTTATCTGTCGCGGTAGGTCATGGTGGCGTCAAGCCCTGCCCCCATCGCATTCACCAGCGTCTCAAAGTGTCCGTATCTTCGCCATCTCCCAGGGCTCCCAGCCTCAACGACCTCTCATTGTTGTCGATCAAAGTTTTCGCCCTTATCCATTGTGGTGGGTCGTGGTGGCGTCAGGGCCTACCCCCCTCGCGTTCACCAACGCTCGAAGTGTTTGTATCTTCGTCATCTCCCAGGGCTCCCAACCCCAATGACCTCTCATTGCCACCGATCAAAGGTTTCACCATTATCCGCCGCAGTAGGTCATGGCGATGTCAGGGAATGCCCCACCTCCCACCCCCACCCCGCATTCGTCAGTGGCTTGAAGTGTCTGATCTTCGCCGTACCGGTGTAACCATGTCTCAGTGACCTCTCACTACCGTCGATCAAAGGTTTCACTCTTATCCGCCGCAGTAGGTCGTGGTGTCGTCAGGGCCAGCCTTGCGATTACCAGGGCTCGAAGGAAGGCCCGTCGTTGCAGTTTTCAACAACATCCCGAGACTCGGATAGGTTGACCTCTCACTGCCCGGCTAGAAGAGTTCGCCCCTAGCTTTGGTAGTATGTCACAAAACCGAGAGGGGGGCAAGCCCCAACTCCGAAGGAATGTGTCAGAGACAATCATAGCAGCATCCCGAGACTTGGATAGGTTGTCCTCTCACTACCCGACTAGAAGAATTCGCTCCTAGCTTTGGTAGTTGGTCACAAAATCGAAAGGGGGCCAAGCCCCAACTCCGAAGGAATATGTTGAAGACAATCATAGCAGCATCCCGAGACTCAGAAATGTTGACCTCTCACTGCCCGGCTAGAAGAGTTCGCCCCTAGCTTTGGTAGTAGGTCACGAAACCGAAAGGGGGTCAAGCCCAACTCCAAAGGAATGAGCAGGAGACAATCACAGAAAGCAAAACATCAAACATTACGAGAAAAAACATAAAACTACCAACAGACTGCAAAGAAAGCTAGATGCTTGAGAGCCAGTACACAATAAAAGTACAAGAGCACCATCAGGGCAACACGTGTACAAGATAGTATCAGATACAACAAGCTAAGGAGTCTGCTCCTCATCAACGACAAACTCAACACACTCGTCATCAGAAAGGTCATCAAAACCAAGATAAGTAACGACGCACTCACGCTTGCAGGATACCATCCGCCCTTCGCCCAGGTAGTAGTCTGGGTATCTCGTCTGGATCTCGCCCTCCAACCGCTGACGTCAAAGAAGCAGAACATGTTTGTTTACACAGGACGGCGGTTCAAACATCACAGATGCTCCATTATCATCACAAGAAAATGCGCAAAACAGAAGCAGTTAACAAGCAATAAAGTAATGCATATAGAGCGACCAAGGCGCCACAAACATGGTACAAAGCAACTACATAAAACGGATGTACGAAGGAGCGATGAAGGCGAAACTATACCTCATCTGCATCAACATTGGAGCCCCCGCTCCTATCAGAGATCTCCCACACCAGATTCAGCTACGCCCAACAATGCGTCTACACCACCATGTGGATCTTCGTCTCCAGCCCTGCAGGAATCTTGTACTGTCCTAACCCGCTCCACAATTTGACAATGAGCGTCATTGCATTAGCCTCACCTGCGAGCAAGGTCTTGCTACCTGCAAAACTAAAGAAACGATCGAGTCTCTACAAGTGTAAAGCAATGAATGCGCACACCATCTCCTATATGGCATCACGCACTAGACTTGGGGAGAAGTCCCCACCCTCAATTCGCTCCGACTCTAAGTTGCGGGGACTTGGGGGGCAAATGATGGGGTCTACTTAGAAGCGCTAGTCGCACCCCAATGAGGTGCAATTATCCAAAGAGCCCCCACTAACGACGTAACCCCTCAGGGTGTAACCGCCGCCATCGTCGTCATCGCCGTCATCGCCGCCGCCATCGCCATCATCGCCGTCATCACCGCCGTCGTCGCCGTCGTCGCCGTCGTAGCCGCAATCGCCGTCGTCACCGCCATCGCCGTCGTCGCCGCCGCCGTCGCCGTCGTCGCTCGCCATTTGCACCCGTGGTCTCGACACATCCAGACCACCGTGGCGTCAAACTCCCAAATATCGAGACATACTACGGAACTGGCAATCCATCGGAGCATGTCGGGCACTAGCTCCGCAATCATGATGCAACATTGCAATGCCCCAGAACCACTGTTGTGTCAAGCATTCCCGTCCGCCCGACGCGTCCTCGGCCGTGGCCGGCCCCGCGAGGGCCGGCCACCCTCTCCGCCTAGGCCTCTCGGTGCTGCCTCGGCCGCGGCCGGTCCCGCGAGGGCCGGCCTGCCCCTCTGTCGAGGCTGCCCAGTGCGGCCTCGACCGCGGCCAGCCCTTCCCGGCCGCCCGCCGTGTGCAGGAGAGACGACGGCCACCGCCACCGTCAGTTTCGAGCCGCCGCCCGGCATTAGTGGGCCCCGTGTTGGTCCCGTTGCGGGATCATCATTTTCTCAAAAATGACGATCTTTGTGCCCCGAATCGGATGCACCCATTGGCAGGTCCGGTAGTTATTAGGTAAAGTTACTGGACCGCCTCCGAAAAAATCTATAAATAGATGGGTTCTCTTGTCATGGATACTTCTTCCAGTTTGGGAAACTCTTTTTGTCTCTCTCTCTCTAACCGCTCTACTCCTCTCACTACTCTCTTTCTCTCATTCTCTTCTTCACTCGGAAAAGTCTATTTGGATTTTTCTTCTCTCCTCCCACAGACTTTTTTCTTGGCCAAAAAATTTTCCTACGGACTTTCTCTCTGCTCCTACGCTCCTCCCTCTTTGGTAGTTATGAACTGTTGTTTGTGAATGCCCGGCTTTACATATTGAACAATGTAGCACAATATAGAATATTGAAGTCGAAAAGGAATTTGGCAGAGCAATAAATAACACGACAGTAATTAGGAAATCCTCCCCAAAAAAAGATCACCCACCTATTTTGAAGAATGGATGAACGGAAAATCATGGAAGACACCTTGGGACACATAAGTCCAAGCATGCTGCTGCGGAGCAAGAAGCAACGACTTGCTGGCGCTTCGTGGAAGGAAGGGGCCGCCGTTTCCAGCGGAAGTTCTCCAAAATGAAATCCCAGCTCGCTAGCTCTTCTTCGACTGAGAGAAGAAGGTGTTGGTGCCTTGTAGTGTAGTGGGATTTCTTCACTTCCCCGGCCGGCCCCGCCGAAGTCGCGGACGGTATAGCAAGCAAGCAAGGGCTACGAAATCGAAGGCCCCAAATCCACCAAGCAAGCAAGGGCCCCTCAAGGCTCAAGGCCGTCTCCGTCAGGTCTGTCTAATTGTTTGAGAAAATGTTTCGTCTGTCGGTCCTCCAACGGAAATACGGGTAGGGGATGAGGAAATACCAGAGCACAGCAGCGGCTGAAGCGGCGAGCGGCGAGACCAGCGTTCGCGGCACGCGGCAGGAGGACGGGCCACGCGGCGGATTGAGGGGATTGCGGCGGATACGGGGCGGGGGTTTTCCGGGATTTCCACCTGTGACGGAGAGAAGCGAATCATCCTTATTAATAATAGATATCATTAACAACTCAGGTGAGAGCTCCCCAAAAGAAAAAATTAAAACTTTTCTTTTTTTTCTTGGATTTAGCGGCCAAGGAGGAAGGAAATAATTTCCTAAACCGGATCCGAACCTAACCAACAAAGCCTTCAGTCTACAACAAGTCAACCGCTACAAACTCCTCTGAATAAACAGGAGACGAGCCGTAGAAATTCAGACGTGCGGAACGCGCCACTTAAGCCCTCAAGCAGCAGAAAAAGTCTACAGTACGCTCAAAGCTCAGTGTTCCCATTATATCAAGCAAAAGAATTAGCTCCTTGAATGGTGGTTTGTCACCCTCCGAGCTCAGTTTTCTCTCTCCCCAATAATTATAATGAGGAGTGGCATGTCGCCCTCACATTCTCAAAAAACCCTATAACAATACTAGAACTAGTTGAAGTTTGGTCGGCACAGTCTCAGCCACGTGGTATTTCACCCATTTTTGGGGTTTCCACGTTAAATATTTACTTTGACAGTGTTCTGCTTTTCATTGATTGTTTGTGCGCTTGACCGCTCTTGGGTTAGGACGGTGCAATTTAGACCAATTTACAGGAGCCTCAAATGAGCCGCAACAATAATAAATCACAATTGCCCTCTCCAAAGATAGTTCCCTGCCTATGCAAGCTAACTTCTACATCTGTCTGAGAACTTAGTCCCAATCTAGATATAGAAACATATGACTTCGTTTGGCATGACGGTATCGATCACGAAAGTTGTGATTATGAATCATCGTCCGTGATCATCTGATCGCACCTAAAAACTTCATTCACTGTTATGTTCAAATGTAGTTTACTTTTTTATGGCAGTCATAATAGTTGTCATCCCAAGCATACATTCTATAACGGTGGTGTTTGCCCAAACTCGCCGGAGCAAAAAAGTCATGCCGAACGGAGCCCATGATCGTTTGGAATCAGACTTCTAAAAACTTGTCTGTGACGGAGGTTCCATCGCTGTTCGGCTGCGCATCCTTCGGCGGACTGCTGACCATGTGGCTTGATGACTTCAAACTCCCAGCTTCATTTCGAAACCTGGAACAAGATCAACAGAGAGGGGCCGTTAGTCTGCACAAAGGAGATTTTAAGAACAAAATAAAATACAATATTAAATATGACAATTGTTAACTGCAATTCTTAATTGGCTACTCGCATTCCAAAATCTCCCAATTTTTCGCGCATTTTTAAAATACGTCTTGTACATGCAATTTCAGAAAAAGTGTTCCCCACGAAAGTTGTAGAGATCGACGAGATCTACAACTTTCGTGTTGAACACTTTTCCTGAAATTGCATGTACAAGGCGTATTTCGAAAAGACGCAAAATCTGGGCATATTTTCAAAGTACGTCTTGTACATGCATTTTTAGGAAAAGTGATCAACACTAAAATTGTAGATCTCGTCGATATCTACAACTTTCGTGGTGAACACTTTTCCTGATATTGCATGCACAAGACGTATTTTGAAAAAGCGTGAAAAATTAGGAAATTTTAGGGTGTGACTAGCAAAATAACGGGTTGCGGTTAACAATCACCTTAAATATTTTGTTAATCTGCACGCATGCCTATATACATATCAAATTTGACCAAGTCTTTCTTTTTTTTAGCTGAGTTTTAAGAACCGGATTTAATGGAACGGTCTGACGGTCTATAAATCGGTCTGACTAGGCCTAAAAACCGTCCCAATGGAGAACCGCTCGGAGAACCGGCGGCCCAACAGTTAACTCAGCGAACCTGTCCCGGTTTTGAAAAGTTGGGAGCAAATGAAATCTTAGCTCAAAAATAATGTTTAAAAATATTAAATTAATTTTATGTTATGTGCTTATCCTGAGACAAAAGCTTTGTTTGGGAAGATTTAGGCTTCGTGTGAGGGATTTATTTTCACCGGTCAAGCGGTTATGACCGCATGAATCGGACCGCAATTAAGGTCCGGTTCATTCGGTCGTAACCACTTGACCGGTGAAAATAAGTCCCCCCAAACGGAGCTTTATTTTCACCGGTTAAGTGAATACGATCACATGAACTAGACTTTAATTAAGATCCAATTCATGCGGCCATAACCGCTTGACCGGTGAAAATAGATCCCTCTAAACAAAATCAAAATCATGAAAACTTTCTAAGCAGTCTTCTCTTAGAAAAAACTATTATATCAGACTTGATTTGATTCAAAGACTCAGAGTACTATTAAATTTTTACCATTCTCCTATTTTTATCAACTTAACACTAGTTTAAAATAAGCTTTGATATGTCAAAGTACTTTAATATAATTATAATTATATAATTTAAATCGTTTTTATTTTTATTTTTGTAGGTTAGCACTTCAATTGCAGTCAGTCAAACCGATTTAGGCTAAGTTTGGAGGGACTTATTTTCACCAGTCAAGCGGTTACAACTACATAAATCCGATCTTAATTAAGATTCGATTCATACGATCGTAACCTTAACTTTTATTATTTGCTAGTAAGGTCAAACACGAGTAATAAAGTATTAATGACGTAATTAATGATGGAGTCATTATAATGACACAATTAATGATCGGAGTCATTATAATGACGCAATTAATGACCGCATTATGTTTTGTACTACACAGATGAGATGTTCACCTATATGAACAACATACGAATATATCCTCCGTCGCATTTTAGTATAATTCGCAAATTTGTTAGTTAAACCCTTAAAGGTACACATAAATAATGGAGTTTAACTAAAAATCACTTGTTTCAGGCTGCGTTTGGCATGATGGCGGCGGTCACGAAAGCGGTGGCTATAATTGTTTTATCGCCGGACCTCACCTAAGAAACTTCGTGCATTTTTGTATTCTAAATTAGTTTTTTTTTAAGAATAATTTTAAGAGCAAATCAATTTTGACAGTATGCAAACCGTTATTACGTGCAAATTATAAAATTTTACGTGCAAATTAATTTTTTAAGTGCAAACAAAATGAAAGTTAAAAAATATAATATTTTCATCTTGGGTATGTGGCCCTACACCTCTTTGTTGATGGATGCTGCAAAGAACATTCAGTGCACAATTTAGGCTTCGTTTGGGAGGGGGGGGGCTTATTTTTATCGGTCAAGCGGTTACGATCGCATGAAACAGAACTTAATTAAAATCCGATTCATGCGGTCATAACCGATTGATCGGTGAAAATAAGTCCCCCCAAAATCCCAAACAGACCTTAGTGAATGCAGTTTTCATGCATTTTGAACAAGAACTCATATAGACAATCGGCAAGCAAAAACGGCCTAGCGCACGCGTGCCGTAATTCCGAGTTCAAGAATCTCTTCTCTCCGCCAACCCAAACAAACCATAGCAGAATTGTCTCTCGCCCCAGTACTTGACAGGGCTGCGGAGTAGGGAGTAGCGGTATGAATTTTCGCTCTTCATCCTGATGCCCTGAAGAAGCAGGAGAAGGCTTTGTCTTCTGATGATAGGTTTTGGGCGACCAGTCCATGTCTTGAACATTCTAGGTTATGATTTTTCCTAAAAATTAAAATGAGTTTATTTACGAAGAAAAAAAAGGCTCATTCTGTTTTATGTCTAGGCCTCCCTTAATGAACTTTCTGAATCAACCCCTGAGTAGTGAGTACAGCCCAAACGGTCGTGCCTAGCCGTGCCTAAGTTTAAATATTACATAAAACATTGGGGTAATTTCTTGTTGTAGTGCTCGAAGCATCCGCGTGACCATCAAGTTTGGAATGGCCTCCCCGTTGCCCCAGCAGGGATATTTTATAGGTGAAACCCTAAATCCCCGACTACGGTTTTGGATGTCTATCGGATCCTAACCGACTCGTTAATGAGCGCATTAACACCTAAATAAATATATCGGATGTCACATGTTACTTTTTAAATTTGATAAACCATTTGGATGAGGACAAAGAGTGCGACCATGATGCTTTGAAAATTATTATGATATTTCAAAGTTGAATTATTAATATTATTATTTTAAAAAAAACAAATAGATAGAAACTTTCCCTAACTATATAGATAGAAACTATATAGATATAAACAGATATAGACATCTCTTATGTCAATGACACAAAAGGGATATGAAATGAATGGAATTGGGATATAGATGTCATATAATGAAAGCCACATTGAGGTTCCCTATGAAATGAGGCATGGAACGGAGCCACTACGAAGAAGTTCCTGGAGTGACGAAGGAAGCTTCGGACTCATATTGTTCATGGGTTGAGAACGGGAGTTGAACTCTATGAGGTCGAATCTCCCGTTGTTCCTCAGTAGCTCAGTGGTAGAGCGGTTGGCTGTTAACTGACTGGTCGTAGGTTCGAATCCTACTTGGGGAGATTTGATTCATTCTTCATGAAAGAATGAATAATTGAATGAAAGGGCTCGCTTTGACTGTTAGGGCTGCCCACCCTTGGCGGGACACAACCACCCATTTCTCTGCGGCCAAGAGGCCTCCCAGATCAGGGCAGCCAGAGAGTCGCGCAGCCGTGTGGCCGTCCATCCTAGACGGGAAATGACCGCCCATTTCCAGGCGGCCAGAGAGCTGTGAGGCCCCGTGCTGGGATACGCTGCTGAGAATACACGCCCGGGGCATTCATGGGCGTGCATGGCGAGATAGGGTCGAGTTAGCACATGCTGACTTGCCCGCGGGTCTGGCGATTGCGTGTCGTCCAATGGGTTTGGTTGAACAATCGATCTCAGGGATCCCCATCAAATACCATGTAAGCGTGGATTAAAATAACAAAATTAGTACTTAATTACAATTATAATTAAACTTTGATTAAAAAAAAGAGAGTAGTTTGGTGTCGCTGTCAACGAAGGAGCGATTTTCTGGAATCGCACAATCTTTCTGATGTGATCGGGCGGCTGTCCTACGGTCGGCTAAGCGCTTTAGATATAAACAATGAATTAGAGTAAAGCAGAACCACATGGTCGGTTGCTACTTTCTCATTAGTCTATGATTACGTGATTACAAAATCATTATCTTTTCGTTTATGTTAATATTAATTTGTTTAATACGCTTAAACTCTTATTAATTTGGGGAGGCACGCCTCAGGGCGGAATACATGTTGATGTAGAAATATCCTGTAATTGGCCATGTTCTTTACGTACTCTAGTTATATATATTCAGTTAATAATATACGTATGAGAGCACGTGCCTCCTTTCATTTCTCGTCTCTCTTATTAGAATTTTAAACTGTAATTGAAATCACAACATAGAAGCTTGAACCGATTTCAGAATTTCTAGTTCTAATTTAAATCGGACCGAAATAAAACCGAACGATCCCATTCCGTTGATTATTATTATTTAATTATAATATAAATATTTATATTATATAATATTATAATATGTTTATTGCTACCAAAAGAATGAAGTCAAAATATTAAAATCTCCACCAACTCACACAAATTGAAAAAATTATATTCATTTATTATTAATAAAATTAGAGCAAAAGCAGTTGATGGAAAGTAGAGCGGGCACTTCTTCTGCGAAACTCATTTTTCAAATACTTACAGGGAAGCCTGTTATAGTGAAGACTTCTATAGAGACAGCTGCAGAGATTTTCCCCAAGTATGGCTGAAGAATTTACATTTTCCTCAAAGATACTTATAAAAGGAGGAATGATCTGTCACTCTCATAAAAACTCTAACTCTTGTAACTGTTGGGTTGACAGTTTGACTCGGTCAAATTGTCAAGATTTTTATGATTAAGTTTTTTATTATTAAGTTTTTTTTATGCATTTATGATGGAGAGTTAATGATGTAATTAATAGGGGTAGTTGGAGAGGTTTTGATTGCTTATATAAAGGCCCCTCCTTGTAATTATTTTGGTTGTTGAAAAAATAGTGAAATTTTGCTTTCTCTCATTAACTCCAGCAGGTAGAGAGAATAGAGAGAAAGGCGGAGAGAGAGAGAGAGAGAGAGGAATAGCGGGAGAGAGTGAAACAGCGAGAGAGAGAGAAAGGAATAGCGGGAGAGAGTGAAACAGCGAGAGAGAGAGAGAAAGGAATAGCGGGAGAGAGAGATACTGGCGAGTGAGAGAGTTAGAGAGAGAGAGAGAGGGTATTTTAAGAGTACTCGCTAGTATTGTTCCCGCAGGAACAATTTTTCCCGCCGCCCAAGCTCGTAGCAGCCATCTCGCGGAGAGCTCTCACCGGAAGCTCTCGCCGGACCCGACTCGCCGCAAGAGAGCTGGTCGTCTCGCTCGTATCACCTCGGCGGAGCTTGAGTTCTCGCAAGAGCAGCTCAAGGAGCTCTCGCCGGACCCGTCTCGCTCTCGCTAAGTTGGTCTCGCCGGAGCTGTGGAGTTCGCCGGGCGCTAGTATCGCTTCCGACAAGTGGTATCAGAGCTGGGGGTTGGAGACCCTCGGAAGGTTTGAAGTAGGGGAGAGATGGAGTTTGGAGGTGTCGTGCCGGGGCAAGTCCCCAAGTTGACGAAGACCAACTATGAGAACTGGAGCATCCAGATGAGGGTACTACTAGCCTCCAAGGAGTTGTGGGAGGTAGTAGAGGATGGTGTGGAGGTGCTGACTGCCGAAGCAGAAGCCGCGTTAACGAACGCACAGAGGACAGCATTGAGAGAAGCTAAGAAGAGAGACAAGAAAGCGTTGTTCATTTTGTATCAAGGTGTAGATGAAGCTACGTTCGAAAAGATCTCGGACGCCGAGACTTCGAAGGAGGCATGGGAGATCTTGCAGCGTTCCATGCAGGGAGTAGACAAGGTCAAGAAAGTTAAGTTGCAATCCCTCCGAGGCCAGTATGAGATGATAAGGATGCAAGGGTCGGAGAAGGTTGGCGACTATGTGACCCGTTTACGGACGCTCACAAATGAGATGAAAAGAAATGGGGAGACCATAGACGAGGTTAGCTTCATGGAGAAGCTCCTACGCTCTATGACAAAAAAGTTCCGACACGTGGTGGTGGCCATCGAAGAATCGAAGGACCTCACGGTGATGACGGCAGATGAATTGATAGGCTCACTGCAAGCCCATGAGTACAGAATGGCGCAAGATGATGAAGAAGTGAGTGGCTCGGGAAAAGCACTGCAGACTCAGCTGAACTTCGGAGAGAGCTGAGGAAGTGGTGGTGGCCAGCGTGGCCGTGGCTACCAAGGAAGAGGTAGAGGAGGAAGAGGTGGTAGAGACCAAGGGAGAAGTCAATCACACCAGAAGGAGTTCGAGCAGAACCAAGGTTGGAACGCCGGAGGTAGAGGAAGAGGCCAAGGCAGAGGCCAAGGCAGAGGAAGAAAAGACCAAGGCATTTTATGGGTATTATTTTTGTATTATGTATGCATTTATTATGAAAGAGAGATCGCATTTATAAGAGGGTAGTTGGAGAGTTTTTCTTTCGCCTATAAATAGGCCTTTTGTAGTTCCTTTTAAAGGTTGCTGTGAATAGAAGTTTCTTCCTTCTTCATATTTCGGTTTAGAAAGAGAGAGAGAGGAGCGCTGCAGCGCTGGAGAGGTTCTAGTCCGGGCGGTTTGTCAACCAAGTCGCGCGACTTGTACTCGCGGTTTGGGCGTTAAGCTCTCGCCTGTGTCAGCTCGCAGGAAGTGGTGCAGCTCGCGAGAAGCGGGAGCTCGCGGCTCGTGTGCTCGCAGGAAGAGGAGCGCAGCTCGCGAGAAGGGGTAGTAGCTCGATGTTTTACTCGCGGTTTGAGTGCCCGCGTGTAGTGGTCTCACCGGATTGAACTCGCCGAGAGGACTACTCGCCTGCAAGGGCGGTCTCGCGGTCTAGGAGAAGTCTCGCAGCAGCCCGGACACCTCGCAGTGGAGCTCGCGCGGTTTGTGGCGATCTCGTGAGAAGTGTGTGCAACCCGCAGGGGGGAGGCCGCGCGGGTAGGCGGCTTGTGCGGCGTTCTCGCAAGTTGGACTCGTGCTATTTTAGTGGTGTGGAATTGGTTTGTGAAGTTGACCTCGAGTGGGGAGAGCCTATACACGTTTCCAACAAGTGGTATCAGAGGGAGGTTCCAAACCTTTATGGTGACTCAGAAGGTTTGAAGTAGAGGAGAGATGGAATTTGGAAGTGCCATGCCAGGGCAAGTCCCCAAATTGACAAAGACGAACTATGGAAATTAGAGCATCCAAATGAAAGTGTTGCTCGCCTCGAAGGAGTTATAGGAAGTCGTCGAGGATGACTATGAAGAGCTTACTACTGAAGCAGAAGCGGCCTTGACGAACGCTCAGAGGACGGTATTGAGAGAGTTGAAGAAGCGAGATAAGAAGGCATTGTTCTTATTATACCAAGGGGTCGATGAGGCGACTTTTGAAAAGATCTCGGATGCGGAAAGTTCGAAAGAGGCATGGGAAGTGTTGCAACGCTCCATGCAAGGAGTCGACAAGGCAAAGAAGGTGAAGCTCCAGTCTCTTCGTGCGGAGTATGAAGTAATGAAGATGCAGAGCAACGAGAAGGTAGGAGATTATGTGACCCGTCTGCGGACGCTCACAAACGAGATGAAGAGAAACGGAGAGACGATAGACGATGTAAGCCTCATGGAGAAGCTGCTGAGATCGATGTCGCGGAAGTTCTGTTATGTGGTGGTGGCGATTGAAGAATCGAAAGACCTCACCTTAATGACTATTGACGAGCTTGTAGGCTCATTACAAGCTCATGAGTATAGGATGCTGCAGGATGATGAAGAAGCGAGTGGCTTGGGAAAAGCACTCCAGAACCAGTTGAACTTCGGAGAGAGCTCCGGAAGAGGGGGCGGCCTGTAACACCCCAGTTTTGCAAGAGGTTCAGTCTGCAGTTCTGAAAAATTTTTGGGTTTCTGGCAGGAGGCACACGGCCTGCGACACGGGCGTGTCGCAGGGCGTGTCGGGGCCGTGTCGACACTCGGCCCAAGTGTCGACACTTTCGCTCGACAAAGTGTCGAGAGTGGGGCACACGGCCTGCGACACGGGCGTGTCGCAGGGCGTGTCGAGGCCGTGTCGACACTCGACCCAAGTGTCGACACTTTCGCTCGACAAGGTGTCGAGACTGGGGCACACGGCCTGTGACACGAGCGTGTCACAGGGCGTGTCCCGCTTGGTCGACGATCTTCGCTCGACGTTTTTCCGCGGTGTCGACACAAAGCCTGTCGACGGGTGTCGAGACTTGGCACACGGCTTGGGACACGGGCGTGTCCCAGGCCGTGTCACCTCTCGGGTTGATGTTGGGGCCGTGTCGTTGGAGACACACGGCAGGCCACACGGCCGTGTCACTGGGGACACGGGTGTGTCGGTTTGAACACGGGCGTGTCGAATGCCCGTGTCTGATTCCAGGCGCGTCGATTTGAGACGGCGAATGAGGCACACGTCCCTGGACACGGGCGTGTGTCAGGCCGTGTTCGGCCCAGGTCTTCTTTTTCCAGGCGAATCGCGGCCATTCTTTTTCTGGTTTTAGGATCTAACGGTTCAGGCCATCTCCTGGGGAGTTAAGACCGAATTCAGGGTTGGAAACCCTCATTGTTTTCCAAGTTATCTCTTTCTAAGATCTTGAGAAAAGCTAGAGCAAGGAGGAAGAAGAAGAAGGTCTTGGGTTGTAGGAAGGGTTTCGGAGCTCCAAATCGCGAACCGAGTCCGGATCCGTGAAGCTTAGACCGTTGCGAAGATTTCCAACCGGCCATTTTTGCCATGGCAAGGAAGAGGAGTCGGAAGGTAACGACATCTCTCCTCTCGGTCTTTAGGATGCACGTTTTTAGCATCGTTTTCTTCTAGATTTTGGGCACCAAACTCTCAAATGAGAGGGGCTTTGGTTTGCCAAGGTTCAAGAGGAACCTCCGGGTTGATTGAGTCCGTCCCCGGCATATTTTGCATTAGAGATCCGCTTCGCTAGTGGATTAGGCATGGTGGGTGAAGCCGTGGTCGCGACCGTTAGTCCGGCCAGGTGATGTTGCATACGAACTTATGGATTCGTAGAGATTTCCGTTGCGGCAAGATGCCGTTTGTGTTGTGGTGGTGATTGTCCCGTTTGCTTGAAAAGGTACGTGTAGTCGAACCCGGACAAGGTTAGCTCCTCGTGGCGGTAGATGATTTCCTTGAGGGACAAGGTTAGCTCCGTATGAGAATGGAGATGGTTTCCTTGGTGGACAAGGTTAGCTCCGCACGAGTTGGAGATGTTTTCCTTGGTGCGCGGGAACGCTGTGGTACAAAGAGGGATTGCGATGTATTTAGTCTTGGTTTGTGTTGTGCCAAGGCGTGGCTATGTCTCCGTGGTCGGCTGGCTATCCCGTGACATGTGCGTCATGTGTGGAGAGTGTCCCGGCGAGACTAGTCCCCTTCTGTGAGACTGACGAGAATGCCAAGCTTGGGGCAAGCCCGGGCAAAGAGGCCATGAGCGAGTGGGGTCCAGCAAGGCTTCTTAGAATCGGTCAGTCTGTGGTTGTTGGAATCCTGACATGAGACGTCAGAGCTTGCAGGCAAGCCCGGGGCTAAGCCCACGAGCGGGTGGGGCCTTGGCAAGAATTCCATGTGGCGGCCTGTGCGCCGTGTGAGGGGGTTGTGTCTCCCTCAATGTTTGCGGCTTTATGCCAATTGGGGAAATGTGAGTACCCAAATGATGTGATGTTGTGCTAGATGCATACGCTGTAGGGTACCTTGGGTGAAGCCCGGGTGTTGCATTCATGTTGCATAGTAGGCCCTTTCTTTATATGCTCAACCAATAGAGAACATGTTTGATGATTGAGACATCCAAGCCTGTTTTATTGTCTTTCCATTTATAGATGTTTATTTGCATATGAAGTGCTGACTTGCAGGTTGGAGGGTTCCCCGGGGTCCGTTAGGGGCGGCCGGGAGGAGATGTGTTGTTACACAGTTTGAGGTCAGCCTTTGCTGACCCACGTTACTAATAATTTTTATAGGGCAAGGATCGCATGCAGAAGCTAGCACGCCGGCCAGAAAGGCCTAAGCCCCATGAAGTGTTTTTCCCTCTTTTGTAGCACTACATTTTTGATGATGTTTGTTTGAGACTCTTTTGTCCGGCTTGCATGCCGAGGTAGACTAGGAGTGCTATGCACATTCATGTTTGATGTACTATTTACTTTTGGACATTTGATGTAAGGCCTTAAGGCCATGTGTTTACTCTTTTGGTTAGTGGATAACTTCTAGTTGTGCTTGGTTTTCCGCTGTGTTGGGCAAGTGTTTTGAGTTTGGGTAGCTATATCAACTTATAATACTAAAGCTGTGGCGTTCGTATGTTGTGGGGCCCCGGCCGGACCCATATTATACGTCCACTATAGGGGAGGTGTTACACGGCCAGCGTGGCCGAGGTCAACAAGGTAGAGGAAGAAGAAGGAGAGGAGGAAGAGATCAGGGAAGAAACCAATATCACCAGAGAGAGGCAGAGCAACCTCAAGGAGGAAGGTGGCAAGAAGGAAGAGACGAAGGAAGGGGCCAAGGAAGAGGCCGAGGAGGAAGAGCCCAAGTTCAGTGTTACAACTGCAACAAGTTTGGGCACATGAGCTATGACTGTTGGGCTCTGAGGAAGACAGAAGAAGCCAACCATTATGTGGAGGCTAGGAACAGGGGGAACGATGCTGGGGGTGGAGACTCAATGATGTTTCTAACCTACCGAGGGGCAGAAGAAGAAAGGAATGAAGTATGGTACATGGACACAGGGGCGAGCAACCACATGTGTGGAGAAAAGGAGATGTTCTCTAACCTTGAACCCAGTGGGGGTGAGGTTAGCTTCGGGGATGCTTCGAAGATTTCCTTGGAAGGAAAGATCCTGGTTGTTGTGAAACTGAACGGGGAGAGAGTATACTTGAACGATGTGTACTACGTACCAGGGTTGAAGACCAAAATCTTGAGCATTGGGAAATTAGTGGAGAGAGGCTACTGCGTGCAGATGAAGGATGGGTCTCTAGCAATGAAGAATAATCAAGGGAAGGAGGTAGTGAAGGTGAAGATGACGGCGAACCGCCTCTTCACGCTGAAGATGGATGCTCAAGAGACGGATTGTCTCGCGAGAACAAAAGAAGAGGAAGAAGCATGGCTATGACACCATAGGATGGGGCATTTGGGCTTCACAGGGTTGAAGCTACTATCCCACTCCAAAATGGTGGCGGATCTGCCTATGATCTCCCCTCCGCAAAAGGTGTGTGAGGCATGCACGAAGGGGAAGCTGAAGAGGCAGACATTCGAAGGATGGAAGTCCTGGAGAGCAAGGCAGCAACTTGAACTGATTCACTCGGACATCACGGGTCCGTTTGAGACCACCTCAATAGGCGGAAGCAAGTACTACATCACCTTCACGAATGACTATAGTCGGAAGTGTTGGGTGTATTTTCTGAGAGAAAAGTCTGAGGCCCTTGACAAGATCAGGGAGTTCAAGGCTATGGCCGAGAAGGAGAGTGGGCAACCATTGAAGGTGCTAAGGACAGATCGAGGTGGAGAGTACACCTCGAGGTTGTTTGATAATTTCTACAAGGAGAATGGAATATCACACCAACTGACGGTGGCATACTCACCGCAGCAGAATGGAGTGGCAGAGAGGAAGAACCTCACCATCGTGAACATGGCGAGTAGCATGGTGAAGGAGAAGGGGCTACCAAAGATGTTTTGGGCAGAAGGAGTGCAATGTGCGGTGTATCTACTGAACAGATGCCCCACAAAGAGTGTGAAGTTCATGACGCCGTTTGAAGCATGGAGCGGCTGGAAGCCGAGTGTGAAGCACCTAAGGGTCTTCGGGTATGTAGCTCATGCTCACATCCCGGACCAGAAAAGGAAGAAGCTCGATGATAGGAGCGAGAATTGCATTTTTGTTGGCTACGCTCCGGAGAGCAAGGCATACAAATTTTACAACCCGGTGACGGGAAAGGCCATAGTCTCGAGGGACGTGGTGTTTGAAGAAGGAATCAGCTGGAGCTGGGATGAGGAGACAAGAAGTATGAAGGGTATGTTTTTTGAATATGAGGAAGAGGGTGGTCACGAGGCTGGAGCCGAGATTGGTGGAGCTGAGCCGCCATCACCACCGAGTAGAAATTCAGGGGGAGCTTCCACCTCCTATTCAAGAGGGGAAAGCTCAAGTGGAGGCAATTCTGGAGGAGGAAGCGGGAGTCGGAGTGACTCCGAGAGTCCACCACCCAGGATGAAGAGGTTGGCGGAGCTCTATGAGGAGACGGTCCCAATTCATGCTAACTATTCATTATATTGTCTCTTAGCAGATTGCGAGCCACGGTCCTATGAAGAAGCTGCTCAGGAGAAATCTTGGAGGATGGCGATGGCTGCCGAGATGGCTTCCATAAAGAAGAACGATACATGGGAGCTAGTTGACCCACCGACGGGCCATAAACCCCTCAGAGTGAAATATGTTTACAAGGTGAAGAAAAACAAAGATGGAGCTGTGGAAAAGCACAAGGCAAGGCTGGTGGTGAAAGGGTATAGACAAGTCCAAGGGGTGGACTATGATGAAGTCTACGCCCCCAGTCGCGCGGATCGATACTATAAGGCTGATCATCGCACTAGCGACATACTACGGATGGACTATCATGCAAATGGATGCTGTGGCAGCGTATCTGAATGGGTACCTGGAGGAGGATGTGTACATCGAGCAGCCTCCAGGGTACGTGGTGAAAGGCAAGGAGAGAAAAGTATGCAAGCTGAGCAGAGCCTTGTACGGACTAAAGCAGGGAGCTCGAGCTTGGAATGAGAGGATAGACAAATTCCTTCAGGAGCATGGGTATATCAAGTGCCCATATTAGTATGCTCTCTACATGAAGGTGGAGAAGAGCGGGGATATCATGATCCTATGTCTATACGTGGATGACATGATATTCACCGGGAGCAACCCTGTGATGTTCGAAGAATTCAAGAGGCTGATGATGAAGGAGTTCGAGATGACGGACTTGGGAGAGCTGAGCTACTTCTTGGAAGTTGAGGTGCAGCAAAGAGAAGATGTGATCTTCATCTCCCAGAAGAAGTATGCTGAGGAGATTCTGAAGAAGGTCAGGATGGAGGGTAGCAAGGCAATCTCCACTCCTGCGGACCCTGGAACGAAGCTGAGGAAGGATTTCGAAGAGGAAGGAGTGGACCCAACTATGTTCAAGAGCCTGGTCGGAAGTCTAAGGTACGTGACTTTCACTAGGCCGGACATCATGTATGCGGTCGGGGTAGTAAGCAGTCACATGGAGAAACCCAAGCAGGACCACTTCACAGCAGCGAAGAGGATCCTGAGGTATGTGAACGGGACTCGGGACCATGGCCTGAAGTACTCATCTGGAGGAGAGTTGAAGCTGGTCGGCTAATCAGATAGCGACTACGGAGGAGATGTGAATGACCGAAAGAGCACTTCCGGGTATGCGTTCAACATGGGAACCGCGACGTTCTCATGGAGTTCCAAGAAGCAGGCTACTATAGCCTTATCATCTTGCGAGGCAGAGTGTATAGCGACGGCGGCATGCGCCTGCCAATCCATCTGGCTACGGAACCTTCTGGGAGAGTTGCATCATGCGCAGGAAGGGCCAACGACAGTGCTAGTGGATAACATGTCGGTCATCCAGCTCGCGAAGAACCCGGTGCTGCATGGGATGAGCAAGCACATCGAGACGAGGTATTATTTCCTTCGGGAGCAAGTGGAGCTGAAGACAGTTGAAGTAGTGTATTGCCCAACTGGAGAGCAGGTTGCGGACATCTTCACTAAGACATTGAAAGTAGAAACTTTTCTGAAGCTAAAAAGCAAACTCGGCATAGTCTGCCAAGTTTGAGGGGGAGTTTTTTGGTGTTTGACTACGTTGACCGGGTAAACTAGTCAAGGCATTTTGTGAGTATTATTTTTATATTATGTATGCATTTATTATGAGAGAGAGATCGCATTTATGAGAGGGTAGTTGGAGAGTTTTTCTTTTGCCTATAAATAGATCTTTTGTAGTTCCTTTTAAAGGTTGCTGTGAATAGAAATTTCTTCCTCCTTCATATTTCGGTTTAGAAAGAGAGAGAGAGAGGAGCGCTGCAGCGCTGGAGAGGTTCTAGTCCGGGCGGTTTGTCAACCAAGTCGCGCGACTTGTACTCGCGGTTTGGGCGTTAAGCTCGCCTGTGTCAGCTCGCAGGAAGTGGTGCAGCTCGCGAGAAGCGGGAGCTCGCGGCTCGTGTGCTCGCAGGAAGAGGAGCGCAGCTCGCGAGAAGGGGTAGTAGCTCGCTGTTTTACTCGCGGTTTGAGTGCCCGCGTGTAGTGGTCTCGCAGGATTGAACTCGCCGAGAGGACTACTCGCCTGCAAGGGCGGTCTCGCGGTATAGGAGAAGTCTCGCAGCAGCCCGGACACCTCGCAGTGGAGCTCGCGCGGTTTGTGGCGATCTCGTGAGAAGTGTGTGCAACCCGCAGGGGGGAGACCGCGCGGGTAGTCGGCTTGTGCGGCGGTCTCGCAAGTTGGACTTGTGCTATTTTAGTGGTGTGGAATTGGTTTGTGGAGTTGACTTCGAGTGGGGAAAGCCTATACACGTTTCCAACAGTGTTGTCCTGCTTTTGATTCTCTATGTGACAGTGTGCGCGCTCGGTTCACTCTCGAGCTAAGAAAGCCGATTCACCTTGTTCGTAAGAGCACTAAGGTAATGTCTTTGTGCACATGTGCAAGGGATGTCATACATAAATCTGAAAGATAACAACATTATTTCATTATCATAGATCTACTCAGGGAAGTAGATCTTTACCAGAGATAAAAGAAAAAATATTTTTTGGTGAAATTCTTATTTCTTTAATTTTAATTAAGTTTTTCATTTAAAAAAAATCATTTTTTTTGCAAAAATGTAGAGAGTCAAATGTGTTGTCGCACGGGCATTGGGGTATGACGAAATCTAATGCATGATTGAGAGAAGAATCTACAGCAAAATAGGTCTTTCGCGGGGCATGACAAATCCACAACATTTTTTAGGCCTTTCGCGGCCAGGTAAATCCGCGCTTTAAAAATTGCCGCGAAATCGCTGCAATAGCGATCATCTCCATTGATTATTGACATTAGCGGCGTTTTTTTGAAAAATGCCGTGAAAAGTAGTGACGATTTTTAAAAAAAAAGCGCCGTCAAAAGTGGCGGCGTATTTTTAAAAAACAAGCGCCGCAAATACAACAACACTTTAAAAAAAATTACAGCAAAATCTCCAAATCTCTAGCAATGGCCAGCACTGTATATTCACATTACCATCACAAAATTATAATCTTTATAATCAAATATATACAAATTAGATAGCTCAAATGCTTGTTAAAGTTTTGCGCTTTATCAGAAGCGTTTGGAACGAAGCATCTAATATGAAAAATATGAAGTAAATTACATTTACATTATTCCTGCCAACCTAACAAATCCTGAAAATAAGAGAGAAAACTAGGGGAAATTGTTAACCTTTTAGGAATTCAATGTTCTAAGTGTAGGTCTTCATCTTCATTTCTTTATACTTCTGTTGCATGGGATTTGGTAATCTGTTGAGCTTTCTCAGATACTGTCATCTTCACTATCAGTTGTTCCTGCAGGTAGAGAGATAAAATGTCTGTTTACATCATCACACTAGAAAATATTTTGATCATGCATTTAAATATCAGCACAGAACACTAACTGTCTGGAGAATGGGCATTTTCAGATAAGGGTAAGTAATCAAACACTGTGGCTATAAATACAAAAGATATTCTGAATTAATTGTTGGAACATAGTTCAGATAGCAAGTTGAGCAGCAACATCGAAGGTCAGGCAGCAAGTTGAGCAGCAACATCGAAGGAGATCAGGAAGGAGGATTGGCTGTATCTTCATCTTTATGGGAAGTTGATCCAGGCGGGTGTTCAGAAGAAGCGTGAGCACGTGCCAACCTGCATAGGAAATTGCTCCCATCAAGGACTTATCTTATGTTATTTTAATGCTTGTGTGTAAGATGTTGTGTGAGGACTTTTGGTTCCGCTGATGTATAAATAGGCAGAGGATCTGGTCTTTGAACTAACTGACTGCTTATGCTTCATTTTGTAAGTTTGTTAAAAACTGCTTACTTTTTGTTTGTGAAATATTGAAGCTGGAAAACCCATATTTGTGTTGATTTCCAACATGGTATCAGAGACAGGTTGGTGCTAGTGGCTATCAGCCATCAGAAATCTGAGGTGGTTGCCGTCGGCATCCTTGTCTTTCCTTCCAGCCTGGGTGGTGCTGGGTGTTTCCTCACATGGCGTCATCTAGCAATTCCAGTCAGAATCTTCTATATTCTCCAAGTGGTGTTTCTATATTTGAGGGAGACGCATACGATTTCTGGCATGTCCAGATGCGCACATTATTTCTGTCCCAAGGTCTATGGGATCTCATTCAGGATGGTTTTTCAAAACCTACTGCAGAGGACCCGGCATCTTCTTGGGATGTCACCAAGCTCAAAGAGTACTCAGAAAATCTGAAGAGGGATGCAAAAGCCTTTCTATATATCCAACAAGGGATAGGGAGGAGCATATTCCCACGGATTATGGGTGCTCTTACAGCAAAAGAGGCATGAGAAACTCTCAAGAATGATTTTCAAGGATCATCAAAGGTTGTTTCGTTTAAGTTACAAAATCTGTGGCAAGAGTTTGATACCTTGAGTATGAAGGAGAGTGATGACACTTACTCATACTTCACCAGGATCACATCTCTTATCAACAAAATTAAGAGTTATGGAGATTGTGTTGAAGAAAAGAAGTTATTCTCAAAATCCTCAAGACGTTAACTCAAAGATATGCTTTTGTAGTAACAGCCATCGAGGAGGCAAAGGATGTTAACACCCTCACTATCAGTGATCTCATGGGTTCACTCCAGGCTCATGAGGAACGTATGAAGAGATTTGAACCACAAAACTTAGAGCAAGCATTTCAGTCCAAAGTTGATCTGCAGAAAAATAACCACAATTATGAAATAAACAAAAGGTCAGAAAACTTCAGGCAGTACCAGCGCACGATATTGTTTTGTAATCTCTGCAGAAGAAACAATCACGACACGTTTGACTGTTTCTATAAGTGTAAACGATGTGCCAAACCAACACATTTTGCCAAGGATTGTCCATATAGGCAGAAGCAGAGTATGCAACCCAAGGAAGAAGCCAAGTTCAGTGAACATGAAGGTGATGAGGACTATGTGTTCTACACGTGTAACAGTGAAGGTGTCAATATAAGTGATGTTTGGTACCTAGTCAGCGGGTGTTCAAATCATATGACTAACAACAAAAATGCTTTTATTCTTCTAGATGAAACAGCTAAGTCTCAAGTTATTTTAGGTGATGGAACTACAAAGCTCATCTGTGGGAAAGGAATTATTGTAGTGAGATCCAAATCAGGTAACATTAAACATATACCTGATGTTCAATATGTCCCTGAACTAGCACAAAATCTGTTGAGTGTAGGACAGCTGATCAAGAAAGGCTACCAACTTGTTTTTGAAGATTCTAGGTGCACCATTATTGACAAATCAACATTACAGGTCATAGCAAAAATTGCTATGTCACCTAATAAAGTCTTTCCATTAGTTCTTCCTTATGAAGAGAGAAGTATGTTTACTACAAATAAGGGTGAAACTGTCAAGTGGCATTGCAGATATGGCCATTTAAATGTTCAGGATTTGATAAAGATGCAAAGAAAACAAGTGGTGACTGGTTTACCTAAACTACTTGATGAAATTGGCATATGTCATGAGTGTGCTTCCTGTAAGATTCATAAGCAACCTCACCCACAGTACTCATCCAGAAGAACTACAAAACCACTCGAGCTTGTACATGCTGACATCTGGGGACCATCCCGCACTTCATCTCTTTCAGGTAAACACTATTTTCTTCTCCTGGTAGACGATTTTTCTAGGATGATGTGGGTATATTTCCTCGAGAATAAGTCTAATGCTTTTTCAAAGTTTAAACAATTTAAAGCTCTGGCAGAGAATGAGGCAAACACAAAAATAAAAATTCTAAGAACTGACCGAGGAGGTGAATTCCTCAGTAATGCTTTCTCCTCATTCTGTCATGACCATGGAATCAAAAGAGAGCTAACAGTCAAGGGAACTCCAGAGCAAAACAGTGTTGCAGAACGAAGGAACAGAACTATCCTAGAAATGGCCAGGTGTATGATATTAAATTCCAAACTCCCCAAGAGTTATTGGGGAGAAGCTGTAAACACAGCATGCTACATTCTTAACAGGTCACCTTGTGGAGCACTGATTGATACCACACGCTTTGAAGCATGGTCGGGAGACAAACCAGATGTGTCAAATTTCAAGATTTTTGGAAGCTTAACTTATAGTCTAGACAGCTCGCTGAACAGAGACAAGCTTGATGGAAAAGCAGTCATGGGAATCCTACTAGGATACATTGATGCTTCCAAAGCTTATCGGATATATAATCCAATAACAGAGAAACTTATCATTGCTCGCAGTGTTATTATTGATGAGAAGAAGCAATGGAACTGGGACCAAGCTCAGGATCAGACTCACATTCCGGCGGTTGATGAAGAATCATCTGACCTACCACCAGAGACTCTTCATCCCTCCATTCTGGAGATTAATTGTCCAGACATTTAGGTGATTCCTCCAGTGGCTAGAAACAGTTGTCCTGACATCAATGTGCCTGCAACAAGTCCCTCTGAGTCATCATCTCCATCATCACCAGTAAAATATCGATCGATAGTCGAGTTATATGATAAGTGTCAAATAGCCATGTTTGCCAAAGAACCATCCAGTCATCATGAGGCAATTAGAGATGCCAACTGGAAAATGGCTATGGATAAGGAGCTGGAAATGATTGAAAAGAATCATACCTGGGAACTCTCAGATTTGCCCCCAAATAAAACAGCTATTGTACTGAAGTGGATATATAAGGTGAAATACAATGAAGAGGGAAAAATCCAAAAATACAAAGCAAGGTTAGTTGCTAAGGGATACTACCAAAGAGAAGGAATAGATTACTTTGAAACCTTCTCTCCGGTAGTTCGTTTTGAATCAATTAGGATACTTCTGGCATTTGCAACTCAAAATCAGTTTCCTATCTATCAAATGGATGTAATGTCAGCGTTTCTAAATGGAGAAATCGAAGAAGAAATATATGTATGTCAGCCACCAGGACATGAATTAGAAGAGAAGAAGAATAAAGTATTCAAGTTGCACAAGGCGCTATATGGATTGCATCAGGCACCTCGAGCTTGGAACACCAAAATTGATGCTAATCTAAGTGGTATTGGATTCCAAAAATCTACAAGTGATCCAGACATGTACATCAAGCATGATGACAATGAAGGACTTCTCATAGTATGTCTGTATGTTGATGATATTCTCATCACTGGATCAAACCCAGATGTCATAAACAAGTTCAGAAAGTACATTCAAACCAAATTCCAAATGACAGACCTGGGGCACACCAGGTATTTTCTGGGACTACAAATCGTACAACAGTCAGATGCCACCTACATATCACAATACAAATGCATTGAAGATATACTAATCAGGTTTGGAATGGAGAATTCAAAACCTGCATCCACACCCATGATTACTGGAGAGAAATTAAAGAAAGAAGACGGGGAAGAGAAAACTTCGGCTGAGCAGTACAGGTGCCTTGTGGGATCTCTCATCTACTTAACCAATACACGCCCAGACATTGAATTTGCAGTCAGCATGGTGTCACGTTTTATGCAATCACCTAGTATCAAGCATATGACAGCCGCAAAAAGAATACTCAGGTATATCAATGGAACGAAATACCTAGGATTAAAATATGAGAAAGGAGAAAAGGGCACACTCATGGGCTATTGTGACAGTGACTGGGCAGGGTGTCCCGACGATCGAAGGAGCACAACAGGCTTCATTTTCTATCTTGGTTGCAATCCAGTTTCTTGGTGTACCAGAAAACAAAAATCTATTGCTCTTTCATCCACCGAAGCAGAATACACCGCCCTTAGTGAAGCAGCCAGGGAAGCTGTATGGCTGAAGAGATTAATTGGAGAAATGAAGGGAGGTAAAGCAGACACAACGCCAACAATTATCCAGGTTGACAACACCTCCGCGATTGCACTTGCAAAAAATCCCATTTTTCATAACAAAACCAAACATGTGGAAATAAGGGTACACTACACTAGGGATTTGGTTAGTAAAAGGGAAATTGTCCTTCAACACTGCAACACTGAAGTTCAGATTGCAGATCTTCTCACAAAACCATTGTCGGCACCTATGTTTCTCCCCCTGCGACAGAAGATGAAGATTGTAGGCTGTCTGGACTATGGGGGGGGGGGGGGTGTTGGAACATAGTTCAGACAGCAAGTTGAGCAGCAACATCGAAGGTCAGACAGCAAGTTGAGCAGCAACATCGAAGGAGATCAGGAAGGAGGATTGGCTGTATCTTCATCTTTATGGGAAGTTGATCCAGGCGGGTGTTCAGAAGAAGCGTGAGCACGTGCCAACCTGCATAGGAAATTGCTCCCATCAAGGACTTATCTTATGTTATTTTAATGCTTGTGTGCAAGATGTTGTGTGAGGACTTTTGGTTCCGCTGCTGTATAAATAGGCAGAGGATCTGGTCTTTGAACTAACTGACTGTTTATGCTTCATTTTGTAAGTTTGTTAAAAACTGCTTACTTTTTGTTTGTGAAATAGTGAAGCTGGAGAACCCATATTTGTGTTGATTTCCAACATTAATGACAACAAATTTAGGTGAACCACCAAGATTTTTGATAAGCGCCTAATCCTGAAGAGCTCAAACACCTGGTTTCTCTGAAGCCTGAAACAAAGAAAACAATGTCTCGAGGAATTCCAATTTTGTATACATGATTTTCATTGTATGTCACATTTATGCTCTCTCATCAAATCTAAGAATGAAGATCAACTCTTTCATCAAATCTAAGAATGAAGCTTCCCATCAAATACCTGTAGAAGAATAAGATCAATCTAAGAATGACAGTGATTTAAGAAAGTAGTGAAACTTCAGTTGGGAGCATCGCCTGATTTCTATATACTCTCATCAAATCTGAGAATGAAGCTTCCCATCAAATACCTGAAGTGATTATGAAGTACTATTTATCCTATATTCATCTACATACAATTTTTGTTCTCCAAATGTCGTTCAACCCATTTTTATGTCTCGCCTGATTTCTCTGAAGCCTGAAACAACAAACCAGTTTCCAAATCTAGTTATATATCACATTTCAAATTCTAGAACATATAAAGAATAACAAATCATTGATACAGTAAAAGAGGAGAAGTTAAAAAAACACAGGTAACACTTCAGCTCACCCAGCAAATATCCAAAGGAATTAGGTCAATGAGATTGTTTTGTGAAAGATCGCTGCATATATGAACCAAACAAGTGAAAACAATGAGTCAAAACTAGTGACAATGACAGAAGAAAATTTGTTGTTAAGAATCCACTGCCAAAAGTTGTAATCTTTCTTAACCAGCAGACATAATCAACTAAAATGCCGCTCAAACACAATTAATTGAAGCAAAATGTTGATGTGGAGTAAAAGAAACTTACAGCAAATTTAGGGAAGAACAACTTCAACGGTCTTTAATGCACGAAAAACTGATAGGAGAGAGATAGAGATCATGTTTGAGGATAGATTCAAGAACTGTAAGTCATTCAGCAAGGAAATTTCATTTGGAATGTTGCCAGAGAAGACATTCTTGAAAAGATCCATCATTATTAATATTGAAGAACTTAAAGCAGGGATTTGAATAAACTCATGGAGTCAATTTTCAGAAACTATGATTCGTCTCAATCCCAGTTGGAAGACCCGTGCTTGGAGATTGCCGATGAGGAAATTGCATCTCAAATCTCGTTATTGGTTACAGAGAGAAACCTCAGGGACCTGCATTTCGAGAAAAACCCTTCGGGGATTGAACCGGAAAAGTTGTTCTAGCTGAGGTCGATGCTTCGAAGGTTCTCCATCCGAAGAAGTTCGGCGAGAATCTGGAAGTGATGTGAGGGATCTGACCTCCGGCGATGACCTGACATCCGACGATGATCTGACCTCCAGCGAGCACGTGGCCATCAATTTGAGCTCCAACCAGAGGCGTACGCAGCTTTCGGCAGGGTTCTTGCGGGAGACGGCTGGGGGAGGGAGGGATACGGGGTATGAGAAATAAACTCGAGCGCAGCGTATTAATTAACTTTTTGCGGCCCTTGATATTTAAAAGCGTCACGCTAACTTGCTCATATGATTTTTGCAACGTTTTTAAACTTAAAGCGCTGCAATTATATAAAATAAACATCGACGTTTTAAATAATGCCGTCGTAGAGCAAATTTGTTGGAGTCGAAGAAGAAGAAAAAGAGAAGTTGGGAGGAAAAAAAATTTCTATAATCCCTAAACCTGCTAAAATAGCTACGATTTAGGCTCTGTTTGGGGGACTTATTTTTACCGGTCAAGCGGTTACGACCGCATTGTTGAGATATATTGAAATTAGTGTGACGGGTGCTTAATGAGTTGCGGTTAGGATCCGATAGGAGTCCAATAACCCGTAGTCGGGTATTTAGGGTTTGCCTATAAATATTCATGCTAGGGGCAACGAGCAGTCCATTCCAAATTTGACGGTCGCGCGGATGCTTCGAACACAACTCCAACATTTTTTACATCCACGATCGAGAGCAGCTGCGACGGCACCCGCCCCGGCCTCCTCTCAGGGGGGCGGGTGCGGCGCGAGCCGGGCACCCGCCCCGGCCTCCTCCCAGGGGGGCGGGTGCGGCGCGAGCCCGGCACCCGCCCCGGCCTCCTCTCGGGGGGGGGGGGGGGGGTGGGGGCGGCGCGAGCCGACCTTCTCCCCGACCTTCTCCCCTAGGGCGTCGCCCGGCGACACCGTGGGGTTCTCGCCCCGCCTAGTACTCGCCCGGCTTGAGCAACTCGCCCGGCTTGAGCAGCTCGCCCAGTTTGAGCAGCTCGCCCGGCTTGAGGGTCTGCTATTTCCCCTGGTGGGTTGCGAATAGCTATTCAGAAAAGCGGAGTTTGATTGTTGGCAGACCAGCCCCGGAGTATTTTAGTAATTTCAGAGCAGCAGGATTGCGCTATTGGCAGGTCATTCCCAAAAATTTATAATTAGACCCTGGGGGTGCCTTGGAGAGATCAGTTTTTGACCACTCCTCGTCCTCGTCTTTCATCCTCCAAGACACCTAGCTCGGCATTGGCTAGGGAGGGGAGATTTCAAAGGTCTTCCGGGTGTGAGGTGAGACTTTCACGCTAGAGCCAAGGATCATTCCCCAAATTCAAGTCTCTCGCCAATGCATGACTCGGGAGAAGTCGGTGTGAACTGCACCTTAGGTCCGAATTCTAAGTGTAACCGAATCTCGGTTCCAACATGATTGTAATTGCTCTAACCATGTTCTCTATATTTAGAGAACATGATATTATGGGAATCTCGAAATACAGAGATCCCATTGGAGTTGCTGTAAGAAAGGGGTTTGTGTTTTTCATTTACTCAACCAAGAGGATGTACAGCTATTTATAACTGAGGAAATAAACGGAAAATGACTTGCTAACTGACAGCGTTATATTTGGATTACAGCTGAATGACAACTAATAAAAACTAGCTATTTTGCTGAGAAACACTCAACTCAAAAATGTCATTTCAGAATCTAAGATTTTGTTTGGAGAGACTTATTTTCACCGGTCAAGCGGTTACGGCCGCATGAATCAAATCTTAATTTAAGATTCGTGCGGTCGTAACCGTTTGACCGGTGAAAATAAGTCCCCCCAAACAGAGTCAAAGGCTCCGCTTGGCGTGGTGGTGGCGGTTATGAACGTTGTGTTCATGGACCGTCGTTCGTGAACGTCCGACCTCACCTAAAAACTATTTTATTTCTTGATAGCAGTCATAACGTAGTTTTTTCTTGTCAAATATACATTCAATGATAATTACGTTTTTGATCAAATTCACCGGAACAAATAAGCTGTGCCAAACAAAAGCTCCGTTTGGGGGGATTTATTTTCACCGGTCAAACGGTTACGACAGCATGAATCAGACCGTAATTAAGGTCCGGTATTAAGGTCATGTTCATGCGATTGTAACCATTTGACCCGTGAAAATAAGTCACCCCAAACGGAGCCAAAGTCTATATTTGGCATGACAACGGATATGACAGCCACCAATAAAACAAAACTAAGATGATGTCGGACGTTCCCAAACAACTGTTCATAACCACCGCATTCGTGACCGTTGCCGCCTCCCCAAACATAGCCTTACTCTTAGGCGCTCTTAAAAAAAGGCAAAATTATCAAATTAGTCCTTAAATTTTGAAAACTTTTTCAAATCAGTCTCTAAACTTTCAAATGATTCAAATAGGTACCTAAACTATTAAAATCAGTACAAGGAGTCTACCCTCATAGGAACCAATTTGAGATTACTTTGAACTGATTTTAATAATTTAGGAACGTATTTGAATTATTTGAAAGTTTAGGACCTGTCCCAAAATTTAGGTACCAATTTGATAATTTTATCTAAAAAAAAATCTAACCCGTTGCCTCCATCTTTCTATGCCATTCTCCCATAACTTCATAGGCGGCGGAGAATATTCCCCAAGACCTTGGATATTCTTTTAATATTATTTAAATCATGCTTGAACCACACACGGCCATGGAAAAACCTAATTCTAGTGGTTGAATTAGTGGTTCGTAGAAAGAGCGTGCCACCTCTTTCTCCCAACGACTGATATTCTTTCCGTGAAATCAACTCCACTTTAATATGTATTTTTCGGCAGACGGCAGTCTTTTGATGAGGAGACTCTTGAGGTTATCATTGAGTTCATATCCCAGAACTCAATGTCCCCAGCATGTTCGCACAGACAATGATCACTCGTGATCAAATTGAACGGCCACGATCCGGCAAAGTGCGATGCCTTTTTTTTCATGTGGCAGATAGGGTGGCCACCTGTATCTATTTCACGGTGCATATTGATCTTTTTTTTCTTCATCTAATAGGTTAAGCAGTTATGTCTTCTTCTTTTTTCACAGAGAAAAAAATATTTTGCACCCTTAAATAAATAATAAATGTTGTGGGTTGTCCGGCTGTTTTTTCAGCCCGGAGAATCGGAACGTTTTAGATCGGAGTCAAATCGGGCGAGCAAACGGTTAAAAAAACCGTAGTAAATGTCAAACGATATTTTTTACGGGAAAATCCGAAAATGATGAAAAAATGCATGGCTGGATCTATGTCAAGACAAAATCCACTAGTTCTTGAAATTTTACAAATATTATTTTGATCTCGGAGGGCGACAGATTGCTACTCTGTTACATGGATGAAGAGCTGTAAATGGGGGGAAATGGCTAAATCCTCGGAGTTTCGATGGAAGCGCTTTGATTTTGTGGTGTCGCTTACTTCATGGAACCTTGGTGGTGTAAAGATTCAGAGCACCAAAATGTAGAAATTCGATGTACCAGTTGAATAAATCAACACAAAGAAAATACAGAGGTTCACCCCAAGTTTGGGCTACTTCCTCTCCGTCACTGAAGAACTCCCTACACAAATAAACCTTTGTGTGAATCTCCAGAAGTTCAGCCGTTATCACTCGAACGACAGCAACCCCCTTGTTTCCCTTTTTCTGTACTCTAAGCCTGGTAACCAGGACTTATATACCCCGTGAAAACAACCTAAAAACAAGAATCGACGAACGCGGCCTGGCGTTCGACGATCGACGAACGCGGCCTGGCGTTCGACGATCGACGAGTTGCGTTCGACGATCGTTGAACGTCAGGACGCGTTCGACGATCGACAAGCCCGGTTCGACGATCGCCGAACGCCGAGCCGCGTTCGAAGATCGTCGAACGCCCCAGCACAGGAATGATCTTACGAATTGTCAGTTTCGCACTCCTGTTCCTCTAAGCTCACTTGGGCTAACCCGGTGTGAGAAACAAGAGGACAAGAAGTGTTCCATCACTCCAACAGGTGGGAGCGTTCCCGTTGAAAAATACTATAAATCCACGAAGCATCTGGGGGTGTGCGCTCTCGTTGATGCCTCGGGTACTTCATCCAAAGTTGCGTATTTAGCTTTCAGTCATTGAACTCTGTCGCAGTGAACTTGTCCAATTTGAGCATCGGAACCGAAGACGAGCAATTGATCTCCCTCATCATTGTGATGGCGGCGATGAGAGAAAACACAGGAGCTTGGACTCGACGCCTGGAGAAGCACTCAACGTTTGAGATAGTCCACTCAATACACTCGACGTCTGGCTGAACTCGACGCACTCGACGTCGGGCTGAACTTGATGCCTGGCTGAACTCGACACACTCCACGTCGGGCTAAACTTGACACACTCGACGCCAGGCTGAACTCGACGCACTCGACGCCTGGCTGAACTCGACGCCTAAGCAGGCACTCAACGCCTGGGCTAGGAGTTAGGACTGGCTGAAGGTCCGTAAACCAGAGGAAAGCGGTGGCTCCACAAAATAATCTACTAGGCAGCGACAGCTCCAAAAACTAGAAGAGGAGGAGCAGCGATGAAAAACTTCCCCCCTACGATACTGGCGGCGGCTGGATCGATGACCTGCAAGGGAGAGACGATGACAGGAAAAATTTTCCCATTTCTTCGGAAGGCGGCAGATCTGATCCTCGATTGAGCAGCAGCGGCGCAGTCCTCCTCCCTAATCCCGATCGAGCGCCAGGGAATCATTCTTTTCGTGCAAAAATAGTTGCTCCGACTGAATCACACAGGAACGGGATGTACGAGCGGCTAGGGCAAAAAATTCGAGAATAATAAAGTCGCTTGAAGCATCCTGATGGTGATCAAAGTGGAATCCCCTCTCCATTGCCCCTAGGTGGGTATAAATAGGCAAACTCTGGGAGTATCTACGGGTATCAAATATCCGTGTATCCGAACCGACACGTTAAGCCTTTGAACCTATTAATTGTCCAAATATACATTAACAGAACACTTCCACGGAGTCGATTGATGTCACTTGAACCGTGAGAAAACTTCAGCGCAAGGTGAAGAGTGGAGAGAATTCCTGAGCAGAGAATCGGTCTAAGTCCATGATCTCGTCGAAAACCCTCAAAGCTCTTGCCTCTGGAGTTGTTTGTCTTCAAATGAACGTTCGGGAGACCTATTTATAGTTTTTTGGAGGCGCAGTGGTAATTGTGCTGAGAGTGATTTGTGCTGGCGAATGACGTTGCTCCGTTTCGATCACCTAGATCACCACATTTGCCAAAAATGATGAGAGTACCCCCCATTCCCCCGATTGGTTTGGGCATCCCAGGCAAGATGCCCGGAGTCAGCGACGGCAGCCGAAGGTGGTCGGCGGCGGCGACGGCCGCCAGCGCGCGCTAGTGCACTGCGTGTTGCGTGCGTGCTGCGCGCTAGCGGTGTGCGCGCGGTAGTGCGGCGCACAACGTTAACGCGGCGCAGGTTAGCGACGTGCGCGCCCATGAGGCACGCTTGTGTGCCTACAAGGCACGCGTTTGGCCTTGTCTTCTCCTTGGGTCTCCCCGAGACTTGGAAGTGTGGCTCAACGCGTGCGGGGCTTGTTTGGCCGGGTTGGCCATCCCATGCGTCTTTGGTCCGAGATTTTCCAGTTTGATCCAGATATTACAAGGGGAACCCCATCAAATGCCCCCTAAAATTATTGCTTCTCATTTACGAGAATTCACGTTCTTCTATAGAATTGTGTAGAACAAATTCCATTGTCTTTATCTTCTTCTTTGTTCTTGACACGATTAGAGGTAATCAAATGATATGATAATTGCAACTGGAACACAAAGAGGATGATAGTTCTACGAGTTTGAATAGGCTCCTTAAAGCTCCCTGCGGCCGTTCCTTGATTTTCTCTGTAACAAGGCATCTCATTTCTACAGTTCCCACACTCTGAAGAAAGTTGACTAGCCCGGCCCGCCCATGCTACAATGTTCTCAAGCTAGAAGCTGCAGATCCCGACCTATCAGAAAGCGGATCCTTGCATTTGGTCTTCCATCGTGAGCCTGACCTGAACTATCCTGTCACTTTCAGCATTCCATCTCATATCCTTGCATTTGGTCATTGAGAAGGCTTTGCATCTTACAGTCCTTCAATGGGACTAGATGTCATGGAGTGGCTTGCAAACCATCCTTGAGATGACTCTTTTGCAATGGTTGAAACGTGGTGTACTGGTCAACTTTGGATGAGAGCATGGCCTTGACAGCATACTTTCAGATTGCGATCGTCGCCAGGGAGTGCATTGTGCAACTCTACGTAAATCTCTTGCATTTATCAAGCACTGCCGCTTGGAGGAGGTGTGCTTCTGTAGAAGCTTGCTAATCAGATCTAGTTTCGGCGATTATGATCAGCCGAAAAGGATGAGCAAACAAGTAAATCTCTGGATTGGATCTGAAGCGGACTGAATCGACTATACTTGGATCAGGTGATATTTTTTCAGTTTGCGTCTTTCATGCTTTAAAATATTGAAACGTAGCACTTATTATTGGAGTAAAATTGCAGTTTTTTTTAAATTACACTGATTTTCATTGGTGAAAACTTCACGTTCAACCTGACTTGAAAAATAAGAGATTTACCTCACAGTGCTTAGCGACTTCGCCACTATCCGAGAGGATATGGACGAATATCTGCGGAGCATGCTATTTCACCTTTAAGTCTGATATGAACAAACTGAAAACGGAAGAGGAAGCCCCACAGAATAATGCAACATGTTGGTCTTCTGAGTGGTGGCTGGTCAGCGCTGCTACCTGTCATGTGTTTAATGACATGGATCCTCTAACTAAGGTCACAAAAGTTAGGGAAACAGTGGAAAACTGCAATGGATGAGAGACCGAGGGACCCATACTTGGATTGCTACCTTGGTCTAGTCCCAGCGGTAGAGTAACTTTGTAAGTTAACTCACACTAATTTTGGTTGTGCATACGTTAAAAAAATAAATAAAATAAAATGTACTGACTAAGTCTAGCAAACGAATTAGTTCAACAAGTTCAAACAAACTTAGTTAGCCCTAAGACTCTACATGAGAGACTATGACACATGAACTATAGGAAAATGTTCTAAATAGCTAGAACTCACCATATCACATTAGACACTAAGTCATAGCCTGAGAAATGTGATGTGTGTGCTCAGACCAAGATCACTAGGAAATCTTTTAGTGTGGTTACTAGGAGCACAACACCCCTAGAGCTTATACATTCCGACATATGTGACTTTAAAAGTTTTGTCACCAGAGGAGGAAGGAAGTATATGATCACATTTATAGATGACTGGTTTAGGTTTTGTCACATCTATCTTCTTAAAACTAAAGATGAAGCGTTTGAAAAGTTTTGTCTTTTCAAAACCAGGGTAGAGAACCAACTAGACATGAGAATCAAAAGGTTTAGAAGTGATAGAGGAGGAGAATACATGTCCAGTGAGTTCCGGGATTTCCTTGCCTCTCAAGGAATCATAGCAGAAACCACTGCTCCTTACTCACCCCAATCGAATGGTATAGTCGAACGAAAAAATAGAACGTTAACAGAGATGTTGAACTCTATGTTGCTCACTGCTGGCATGTCTACTGCCTATTGGGGAGAAGCAGTTTTAACTGCAAACAACATTCTGAACAAAGTTCATCATGCTAAATTAGACGTCACACCCTACGAGCTTTGGTTTAAGAGACCCCCGACACTAACCTTAAGACCTAGGGTTGCATAGCCTATGTCAGGGTCTCTGACCCTAGACGGTCTAAACTTGGACCTAGGACCAACACGTGTGTCTACTTAGGTTGTGCTGAAGATAGTGCTGCATATAGATTCTTAGACCTGTCTAATAATATAATTATTGAATCTAGTGATGCTGTGTTCTTTGATGATAAGTTCCTTAAGGATAAGAACCTGACCATACCAGGTATGCAAGCAACTGTTATTGAGGAAGAACCTGAATCAGTACCGAGCACCTCCTATTCAGTCCCAATAGACAATAATATCCTAGAGTCTAGACGGACTTCGATGAGAGAGAGAACTCCCAGAACCTTCGGTAGTGATTTCGTCACTTACCACGTTGAGGCTGATCCATCCACCTATAAGGACGCGATGAGATCAAGGGATTCCCTACTCTGGAAAGAGGCCATTGATGAAGAAATGAACTCTTTGCTTCAGAACAACACCTGGACGTTGGTTGATAAGCCAAAAGGGGCTAAAACTATAGGGTGTAAGTGGGTTTTGAAAAAGAAGCTCAACCCTGATGGTAGCGTAGCTAAGTATAAAGCATGTCTGGTGGCTAAAGGTTTCACACAAGTTAGTAGGGTGGATTACTTTGATGTATATTCACCAGTGTGTCACTTAGCAACCATTAGGATACTCCTTACTATTGCGTCTATTGAGAACTTTATTGTTTATCAAATGGATGTTAAGACTGCGTTTTTGAACGGAGATCTAACCGATGAGATATACATGAGTCAACCTGAAGGTTTCATAGTTCACGGTCACGAAAGTAAGGTCTATAAGTTGATCAAGTCGCTATACGAACTCAAACAAGCACCAAAATTATGGCATTAGAAGTTTGACTATAGTGTAAGGAACATGAGATTCATGTCGAGTCTCTCGGACAAATGTCTTTACATACATCATAGATCGAACAAAGCCGCTATAATATACTTGTATGTGGATGATATGCTGATTCTTGGTTCTGATCAATCCGTGGTGGATGACGTTAAGTCAGAACTAATGCAGACGTTTAGCATTAAAGACCTAGGTGTAGCTGAGACTATACTAGGCATGCAAGTGAGCTTTGGAAAAAACGGCATTTCCCTAAGTCAAAGCCACTATATAAAGTCCTTGTTGGACACGTGGGGATACATTAAATGTAGAGCAGTGGAGACACCTTACGATTATAATAATCGCTTGAAGCCCAATGATGGAGCTGCGATTAGACAGTTAGATTATGCTAAACTGATTGGTAGTCTCATGTATGTTATGGTCTACACAAGACCTGACATAGCCTTTACGGTCGGCATGTTAAGCAGATTCACTAGTAATCCTAGCCAAGACCATTGGGATGCCCTCGATAGGCTGATGCGATACCTAAAGCACACCCAAAAGTATGCTTTATGTTATCATGGTCATCCTCCAGTTTTGGAAGGATATTCTGATGCATCATGGTGCTCATAACAACGTTTGATTTTTTAAAATCAAAACTTGACTGGTCCTAGCTAGACTGGATAGAGATGCTGACAGTGTTACTTCACTAACGCTACAAGTGCTAAGCTCATTTAGGTAGAGCTAGTTTACTTTGATACGTCACTACATATGTTTATGAATTCATATACTCTGACTCATGAAATTCCTTACGGGCACTGGTGAAGATGGAGAAGAGAAAGTGGATTTTGACATAGATGATGATGATCTACTCTTTGAGTAGAATTGTTACACGTTTATCTATAGTCATTTTTTGTTTTCCAGACTTATTTGATATGGAGTAGCACATTTATATTTTTTTATGATGTATTATGTTATTGTTTTAAAACTCATGTTTGTGTTTTTCTTTAAAACTGTGCTAACTCTTATGCAATGTGTAAAGTCGGAAACTTATTCTGATATTTCTCACTTTCTGCACTCTGAAACGTACACGTTATTTGTCACAAATATAGGAGGAGATTGGTAATGTATATTTGGACAAATAACGGGTTCGGAGACATAACGGGTCAGTTCGGACACGTGTAGATCTGATACCCGTAGAAACTTCTTGGGTTTGCCTATTTATACCCGCCTAGAGGCAACGGGTAGGGGATTCCACTTTGATCCCCATTCGGATGCTTTGAGCGACATATCAATAAGTGATTTGAGACTTTGGCTTTTTCGCTCGTAGGTATCATCTCCATTTTCTCTCCCCCGGAAATGGTTTTCTTTAGAGGAGGCGAGCGATAACGAAGTCTTTCTTTTGCTCCCGTCTATCACAATGGTTGTCTCGTTGTTTGCTAGGCGGGCTACTCCAAGAATTCCTTTTTTTGCTTTTCTATAAGAAACTTATCCAAGCAACAGTTTTTAGCTTGCTTTTTGATTGTTTGATTGATTGTGGCGATCCCCTTCTTCTGTTCCTTCCGGCCAATGGACTTATATTCTCAACAGTAAAGGAATGTTGAAACCGAAGAATCAGACTCTGTGGAGTTCGACCCTTGGGGAAGGGGTGATCGCACACTTACTTCTCTCTCACAAACCTAACAACCAAATACTTAGCACAAGGAACAGACCCAAGGCTCCAGCACAGAGGTCCCACCACACGCCCGGAAGATCTTAGAGCGCTTCCCCTCCTTAGCTAAGTGTTGAGCTATGGATACCTCAGAAAGCGCAAAAAGACCCGGACACAAGTAAGCATGTCTTCTGAGGTACCCCTTGGGTATATTTATAGTTTTCTGAAAACGGTCTGCAAATAGCGTACCTTCGTTGTTCCAAACAGCTACGGGCAGGCCAACGGGGGAAAAATGATAAAAATACATCATACAATACTGGACGAATGACCCTTGAAAACCTCCACTCGCATGGGGTGGCGAGTGCTCAATGGTGCTAGCACTCACCACCTCCTTATAGCCCTGGGCGAGTGTGGAATGCCCCACTCGCCGACTGCCTGCCAAGATCCATGGGCTGGTGCGAGCCTGCTGCTCCACTCGCCCCTGTTCTGCTGCACCACACCTAGGCGAGCCGACGGGGCTGCAAAGATATTAATGCCAAGAAAGAGGCGTTGAGTGTGTGGACTTCACTCAATGCCAAGGAAAGAGGCGTCGGGTGATCAAGCCTCACTCAATGGCGAGACCAAAAGGCACTAAGTGAGGTCGCCTCACTCGACGTCGGGGCGAAAGGTGTCGAGTGGACTCGACGCCAGCGGAAGGCATCGAATGGACTCGATGTCAGGGGCCCGGCTCGCCTGGGACTTGAACAGGATGTCTTGGTTGGTCTGGCTCCTATCGATCCTCACTCACCGGATGTGGGGTTGTACAAGGAATTTTTTCCATAATTGTGTAGCCCTCTTTCTTCATCTTCGCTATCGCTCACCTTGTTTTCTGAAAGGTGGGTCTTATAAGCAGTCATCGCTACGCTCACGATGACTACTTGGTAGCAGGCTTGTGTTGGTCCGATTTCGATTAAGTCAGCCAAAATAATTCTTTTGAATGATCTTCATTTTTTTCAATCTCAAATAATTGCAAGACCAACTGCATTCATTCCTTCTTTTTCATATCATATCTCTTCTTATGCGGAGGTCCAAATAATTCATTAGAATAGCAATAAAATTCAATAAAAAGGAGAAACTCAACCGTAGGTGAACTCTTTTTTTCAGCTTTCACAAAACGATCACAATTGAGTTGGTGTGTATCTATGCTTGTATCATCAAGTGGCCCGGAGACAGGGGAGAGGGAATGGAGGTGGCCCTCCCCAACCTCTTGAGCTTCTTTATCTGGTTAGAGTAGGTTTGGAATGAAGGTACGACATCACCACTCACGTCAAAGCCCAACCAAGGAGATATTTCATGCCCCAAGCCAAGGTAACTGGTCATACCCGCATACTGAAATGGTCTTAAATCCCCAAACCCGAGATGAAATAAGCAAGCTTAGAAATTTTTAGGCTCGTCACTTTGCGGATCACAGCGTACGAAAATTTGAGGGCATTTGATGGGATTCCCCCTGCATTTTTTTAAGTAAAACCGGAAAGGTTTGGTCCAAGGAAACTGGGGCGAGCTAACCCAATCAGACGAGCCGCGCGCAGAAAGACGCACTCACCCAAAAGTTCTGAAAACATTCAAGAAGAGGGCAAAATCATGTGCACTCCCGCCAGAGCGTCGGGACAGTGCGAGCGCACGGCACGCTGACGCAGCGCGCACAACGTGGCAGCACACAACACGATCGCAGCACGCGCTCGCGCAGCGCGCGCGGCCGCACAGTGCGTTCCCGCGTGTTGCGCGCTCCAGTACGCCTGCACAGCGCGCACCCGCGCACTCGCGCAGAGGCGGCTACCGTCACCGCCGATGTCGACCCTCGCCGTCTCCGTCGTCGACCGCCTCCGACCACCTTGCCCGAGCCGCCCGAATTGCCTGGGAGATGGGGCACTCTCGTCATTATGACAAAAATGGCGATCTAGGTGATCTAAATAAAAGTAACGTCATTCGGCAGCACAAATTACTCTCTTGTGCAATTACCATCAAGACCCACCAAAAAACGATAAATTGTCCCTCAAAGCTTCATTTGAAGACCAACAACTCTAGAGACAAGAGAAATCTCTGAGATTTTTTGAGGAGATCATGGATTTATGCTGATTCTTTGCTCAGGAATCCTCTCCACTTTCACCTTACGCTAAGATTTTCCCACGCCTCAAGTGACGTCAACCGCCTCCGCGGGAGCACTTGCATCAAGGCTCCGCATCAACGAGACCGCACCCCCCAGAGGCTTCGTGGATTTAGAGATTTTCTCAACCGGAACGCTCCCACCAAGGTTCCGTGAAGTCAGCGACACCTCAAAGCCGGAGCGCTTCCATCGAGGCTCTGAAGACTTAGCCACTTTTCTTCATTTCCAGTTCTTCATTCCTGTAACGGAGTAGTGACACGTCGCCCTTCAAGATCAAATCAATCTTTGTAAAACTCCAAAAGTTAGTGGACTTTGGCTTGCCACAGTTCCAGTCACGTGGTTTTTCACCCTTTCCGGGTTTTCCACGTAAAAAATGTCTCTTGTCATTTGCTGCGATTTTCTTTAACTGTTTGCGCGCCCAATTCGACTCCAAGCTAAGGCGGTCTGATTCTCCGGTCCGAGGAAACAACCGGGCGGCCCACAACAAGAAGGATTTACAAAAGTAATATCGTTGTGTGCTTAAAAGGTGTGTATCAACATCTATCTGAGTGCTTAGTGATAAACCATGATCTAATATATTATATATAGTATTGCAGACAAACTCGACGTCCTGGTCGGATCGGAATTCTTGGACCGTCTTAGCACTCGGGACGGTTGATCGCACACACAGTCAAATGAGTAGGTTGATTGTACACAAGTGGTTTTAAAGTGGAAAAACTCCTCAACTGAGTAAAAAACCACCTGACCGGATCTGTGACAGTCAAAATCCACTATTACTGGGTTGTTACAGCTTGTTGGTGAAGTCGAGGGTGACAAGCCACCTCTCCTTAAAATTATGGGGTTAAGAGAGTACTTTGCGTGCGGCAGACGACAGGCCGTCGCGCCGGGAATAGTTACAACTTGCGTTTTGCGTTGGTGGTCTGTCGTTAGCTGTTTGCGGAATCTGGATGTGGAAGGGAGCAGTTGGGCTTGCGGAGGCTGGTTGAGACTTGAACGATTTGCTGAGTCCGGGTGGCTTTGGCTCAGCCCACTGGTAGCTTAGGCGCGACTCAGGTGCGGCTCGGGTGCTGCTCGTAGGAGAAATTCAGCAGAGCTTCCACCTGAGAAAGAAGAAGACTCGGAGGGAAAAATTAGAAAATGAGGAGCCCTGAGGCTCCTTTTATAGGCTTCAGGAGGTGGTTACGGTGGTTATGCGGTTATCCGCACACCGTAACCACCCGCATAAATGATTTTAGTATATATTTAAAAATGCGCATCCAGCAATCTGGAGACCATTTTATTAATAATAAAATATTAATTAAATTCCTCCCCACTAACCTGATGGTTAGTGGGTGGTTACCCGCGGATCGAATGGCCGAGAATGCTCCCCCCTGAACGGACTGCGGGAGCGGGCCTCCACTAGCGGCCGATGAACTTGCCGCCAAGTTCGCCGGCGAGAGAGGGCCACTGACAGTGTCACAACCCGCATTTTCCCAGCATTTAAAACACTATCAGAGTAGGGGAAACTACGCATTGTGATGCCACGTCACGTAGGGGACATCTACTGACGTTAAGGCAACTCATCGTCTCTCGCAACTTATAGAAATCATTTTTTAAACTCAAAATGATCCAAATATAATTTATGCACAATATGCGAAGCCGTGTCCCTCGGCTAGGTGGATCAACTAGTCCACGGTTTGAAAATATAGTTTTACGCAGTGGAAAAATACTTAATTTATTCATTTGGTGACCTAAATGCTCGTGTAGACCAAGTGAGGTGCACCATGCAGTATCAGATGTCTAGATTTACTGTACATAAAAGTAGATTTATCATGCGCAGAAAGTAATGAGATTAACATTTCAAATCATGGTATGCAATGCTCCAACTGCCTTAGCATATCTAAGCAAGAGGGCTCCCAAGCCAAGCCATAACTTATCGTTCCAGAACAAGTGTCCAAAAGCAAACAAAGAGTAGCAGCAGCAAGGTAGCAGAAAGTTTAACAAAGCGGCACCATGGGCGTCAACACCTGACACGAACCCATGGGTCGGCAAGCTCATAGGAAACCCTACCCCAAGAGGGTCAGAAAACAGCAACTGACGCAGCTCCCCACTAACACCTGCTATAGTCCAGAACCTGAGGCATTCAAAGAAAGAACACCTCAGAAACAAGTTACAAACGACGAAGAAAAACAGGAAAGTAAGCAAACCTCCGCGAGACCGGAGGGAAACATTAGCTGCAAGGGTCAGGTTAAACAAAACTAGTCATAACTAGCAATAAAAATCAATCGGAAAAGAGCCCGCCAAAAGATGAGTGGAGACGGACAAAATCAAACTCACCACAGACAAATAACATTCATTTGAGATCATTAATCTTATTCAAATTAAAGAGACTGATCAGCTCATCAAAAAACAAAAGAGAAACTGTGCGGGGATAATACCATCACACATCGTCACAGCCCTCAGAGCATCGCACCGGTGGCACCGCCAACATCGTGTACGACCTCCAACAGATTTATCATTTTAAAAGAGCATCGCACCGGTGGCACCGCCAACATCGTGTACGACCTCCAACAGATTTATCATTTTCTGACTCAAACAAAGGCAAGAGATAAGGCCTACCAGATAATAATTTAGGATTTTAAGAAACAAGATAATGATATTGTAATGAGAAAGGGCTAAACGAACAAAAAGTGAACTTAACATTTGAAAACTCGCTAGGAGCATAAAGGAGAGAAAAAAAAAACGTAGCAAAAAGGAGAAGAGCAAGATCACCACTTGCCTCAACCACCCGAAACCGCACTTCGGAAGGCACCACGACGCAGATCGGCCCTAGCGAAGGCGAGAAAAAGAAATCTACAACATTAAGGTCGAAACGGAAGTTTAGGGCCAAAAACCCTAACGGAGAAATTCCATGAAAGTAGAAATACTCACCACGACTGCGTAGATCTCGGCGAGAGCTTTCCGAATCTATGTTCGGCTCGCGATTCCGAGCACCGGAGCTCCGTCGGCGGCGGTCGGAAGGCTCCCGAGAAAAAGGAATTCGCTGCACTGCTTCGGCCGAAAAGAACAGGGGAAAGGAAATGGGGGGCTCGTTTCTTGCTTCGGGAGGAAAAACCTTATAGTATATATAATAATAATATTATTATTATTATTATTATAAATTTTATAATGGTTTAAAACCAAAGAAAGACAAGGATGGCTCAGAGATCTCTGAGCTGAGCTCGGAGATCTCTGAGCTCGGAGATCTCTGATCTGAGCTCGGAGATCTCTGAGCTCGGAGATCTCTGAGCTCGGAGATCTCTGAGCTCCGCTCGGAGATCTCTGAGCTCGGAGATCTCTGAGCTCCGCTCGGAGATCTCTGCTCGGAGATCTCTGAGCGCAGAAAATCTAAAAAGGTTAAATTTATTTAAAATTTCTATACTATTACGAAGACCCAAACGCGCGTCAAAACGGACGAAATTCGCGTCACAGGCGAATGTCGACGCTACGAACCCAACGACGAAGTCGGAATCAAAATCCGACGCACCGAACTCGAGTTATGGCCTAACGAAGTTACGGTAATTTTTAATTATCCGAATTTCAAACGTGGGCCGAGACTCCAAAAAACAAAGCTCGGATTGCGACGAAACTCGACGAGCAAGTCAGAAATTATATAACTCAGCTTCCCGATGTAAAAGAAATTTCGGTTCCGACGCATATCCCAAAATCTAGCCGGTCAAACCTAACGGACGCCAAAAAAAACACAAACGGCGTCGCACCGTCAACTCACGGACACGTAACGCCCTTCCGCTATTATGACGTCAGCAGACAAAAGAATAATAATAGGAAAAAAACCGGGGGCGTTACAACCACTCCCTCTAAAAGAAAGTTTCGTCCCGAAACTTGACGTACGAACAGAAAACATTATCGGGACAAAATAAACGGTGCAGGAAGAAGAGTTTCACCTGGGATAATTAAATGAAGAGGTGCGGATGAGACTCCCGCATAGCTGATTCCAACTCCCATGTCGCGCTCTCGACGTCATGATTTCGCCAGAGAACTTTTACCATGGGAAAGGATTTCCTCCGCAACACACGCTCTTGAGTCTCTAGAATACGGACAGGTTCCTCAACATAAGACAAATTGGGTTGAATCTGAGGCACCGAATCGAGGACTTGACGATTGCTGCGGACACACTTCCTCAACTGACTCACATGAAACACATCATGGACGCCAGGGAAGGTAGCAGGTAACTCTAATCTATAAGCAGACACTCCGATGCGCTCAGCGACCTGAAATGGCCCAACATATCTGGGATCCAACTTGTGGTTCTTCCCAAATCTTTTAACGCCTGGCACCGGAGAGACTTTCAGAAAAACACTGCTCCCAACCTCAAACTCCAGATCTGCCCTTCTTTGATTGGCATACTTTTCATACCGCTCCTGAGCAACGCGGAGCTTCTCCCGAATATTAGTCACCGCCTCTTCCATTTCCACCAAAGCTTCTGGACCTAACAACGGTCTCTCACCGACTTCGGCCCAAAATAAGGGAGTCCTGCAGCGCCTCCCATACAATGCTTCAAAAGGTGCCATCTGTAGGCTCTCTTGGTAACTGTTATTATATGCAAACTCCATCAATCTCAAGCGATGATCCCATGCGCCACCATGATCCAGAATATAACACCTGATCATGTCCTCCACGATCTGATTCACTCTCTCCGTCTGACCATTTGTCTGTGGATGATTAGCGGTAGAATACCGGAGGTCGGTGCCCAAAGCTCCATGCAAGCTCTTCCAGAAACGCGACATATATCTTGAGTCCCGATCTGACACAATGTTTACAGGCACGCCATGCAATCTAATGACCTCATCCACATACAACTCTGCAATCTTCTCCATCGAATATCCAACCTTGAAGGGAACGAAATGGGCACACTTCGTCAACCGGTCCACTATGACCCAAACAGAATCATGTCCACGAGGGGACCTCGGTAATCCGGTAATGAAGTCCATCGAGATACTCTCCCATTTCCACATGGGAACTTCCAAAGGGGTCAATTTTCCTCCAGGCCTGCCATGATCGGCCTTCACCCGCTTGCACGTGAAGCACTCCGATACAAATTTGGCGATGTCATTCTTCATGCCCGACCACCACACGATTTGCTTCAGATCTCTATACATCTTGGTGGAACCCGGGTGGTAAGCCACGCTAGATCCGTGAGCTTCGTTGCAAATCATCACTCGAATATCTCCCACCGCCGGAATACAGAATCTACCTCTATACAAGAGGGTGTCAAGCTCATCAATAGAGAAATCAGATAATTCTCCTTTCTTGGTCCTAGCTCGCAAGTGCTGCAAATCCGGGTCATCCTTCTGATGCAATCTCGTCAGAGAAATCCAAGAAGGCACCTCGGCTTCCCAGCCAGAGGGCTCGCCACGGCTCGCCACGGAAATATCCATCAAAAGAAACTCCTCAACCAAGGCTCGAACCGATAAATTAAATATCTGAGCCGTCTTCCTACTCAAAGCATCGGCCACCACATTGGCCTTACCAGGATGATAGAGGATGTCCACTTCATAATCAGCCACATACTCCAACCACCGACGCTGGCGCAAATTCAGCTCCTTTTGTGTGAATACATACTTCAGACTTTTATGATCTGTATAAATCTTACACACGGCGCCATATAATAAATGCCTCCACAGCTTCAGGGCATAGATCACTGCCGCAAACTCCAAATCATGAGTAGGGTAGTTCTTCTCATGAACCTTCAATTGCCTAGATCCATAGGCGATCACCTTCCCCTCCTGCATCAAAACACAACCAAGTCCAATGTGTGAAGCATCAACATACACCGCATACTCCACTCCCTCAATAGGCAGAATCAGAATTGGGGCAGTGCACAACCTTCTCTTCAACTCTTGGAAAGCCTCCTCACACTTATCACTCCAAATGAAGGCGACATTCTTTTGCGTCAGACGCGTCATCGGAGCGGACAGCGTGGAGAAACCTTCCACAAATCTCCTATAGTATCCAGCCAAGCCCAAGAAACTTCTGATCTCCTTTGGTGTAGAAGGTCTCTTCCAATCCATCACCGCTGAAATCTTGGCTGGATCAACAGAGATTCCATCCTTGCTCACCACATGTCCTAAGAAGGACACCCGAGACAGCCAAAACTCGCACTTGCTAAGCTTAGCATACAGCTTATGCTCTCTCAGGACAGACAGAACCAACCGCAAATGATGGGCATGCTCCTCATCGCTGCGAGAATAGACGAGGACGTCGTCGACGAAGACGACCACAAAATGATCAAGAAAATCCTTGAATACACGGTTCATCAGATCCATGAACGCAGAAGGCGCGTTAGTCAAACCGATGGATAACACGAGGAACTCAAAATGTCCGTGTCGGGATCTAAAAGCTGTCAGAGGAATGTCTGACTCACGAACCCTCATCTGGTGGTAGCCTGAACGGAGATCAATCTTCGAGAACCTGATGCACCCACGCAGCTGGTCGAACAAATCGTCAATCCGCGGCAAAGGATATCTATTCTTGATAGTCACCTTGTTTAGCCCTCGGTAATCGATACACAACCTCATGGAACCGTCCTTCTTTTTCACAAAGAGAACAGGAGCGGCCCATGGAGAAGTACTCAGTCTAATGAAACCACACTCCAGCAGCTCATCCAACTGAACACGTAATTCTTCTAACTCACGTGGCGTCATGCGGTACGGTGCCTTAGCAATGGGCCGGGTGCCTGGCTCGAGGTCTTAGAAAACTCCACCTCTCTTTCGGGGGGAGTCCAAAAAGCTTATCAGGAAAAACATCAGGAAACTCTCGCACCACCGGGATGCCCTCCACGGCTGGCTCAACACGAGAAGCTTCCAATGCACTGATAGAAACCAAGAAACCCTCACAACCAGATGCTAAAGCTCGGTGGGCACGTACCGTGGATATGATTGGAGATCCCTTTCGAGGAAGGCCATAAACACTCAATGGACGACCGTCTCCCAACTTGAAATCTAACCGCTTCTCCTTGCACTTGATCACGACATCAAATTTGGACAACCAATCCATTCCAAGAATCACATCGAAGTCTGCCAAATCCAGCATCTTTAAATCTGCTAGAACTTGGACACCACCCAAGGAAATGGGGCACTGTCGGATACCCCGATCTGACGTAACCTGTTCTCCAGATGGAAACTTAACAGACAAGGCATCATCCAACCGATCAACAGGCCATCGGTGCCTGTCAACAAAACTCTGAGCGACAAAGGAGTGAGAAGCTCCCGAATCAAATAGGACACGCGCCCACTTATTTCTCACCTTGAATTCACCTAAGCAAGTATGCATCCCCAAACAACTAGTAAGCTAAAACAAGAAGGAAGGGAACAAGCTAGGAAGAAGGAAACTGACCAGATATCACGTGTGCTGAAGCTTGAGCTTCATCTCTAGTCAACACATTAAGCTTGCCCTTCCCTTTGTCCACGATCCGCGAGGGCGGCGGCAAGGTCTGCAGAGGAACAGCTGAAGTCACGGTTTGAGAGCTTGGGCAGTCGGCCCTACGATGGCCTCTCTGCCCACAGAGAAAACAACACCCAGTTTTCCTGAAACACCGGGCCGCCTCATGACCGGGCTTAGAGCAGAAAGAGCATACCGGGATAACCTTGGGTGCGTCCTGAATCGCACTAATCCTCGACTGCTCCTGCGTATCGAGCCTCTTGAAACACTTTTCGAACGGATGACCCCGCTTGCCGCAGAAGCTACAGTGCCCCATACCCCTCTTCCTTGAGTCTGAGTGTGATGCCTTTGAGCTCTCTCGATCGTCCAACTTCCTCTTATCACTCTTCACCTGTTGTCCACGATTCTTTATCTTTTCAATAGACTCGGCCTTCAAAGCGGCCTCCACTGCTTCAGCATAAGTTCCCGACCCATAAGCACTAGCCCACTGCTGGATGTCGCCAGTGAGACCACTCAAAAACCGCTTAACCCTTCCTTCCTCAGAAGCCACCAATTCTGGGGCGAACCTGCTCAACTTGCTGAATTCAATCTCATACTCACTGACGGTGAGCTGCCTCTGCTTCAGATGCAAGAAGCTGTTCATCAATCGGTCGCGCTCAACCGAAGGGAGAAACTTCTTAAGCAACATGGCTTTAAACACCTCCCACGAGCATCCCTCGACAAGACTTTCCTTCTCCCTGATCCACCAACCTTTCGCCAGTCCCTTCAATTGATAAGCAGCCACCATCACCTTCGAAGCTTCGGAGATGCCTGAATAGAAGAACATCTCCTCCATGCCGATCACCCAATCATCCAAGGCCATGAAGTCTGCCCTACCATCATAGGTAGGAGGTCCCAAACGCTGGAAGTGGGAAATGAAGTTCATCTCCGGTGGCAATGCCACTGGAGGCGCCAAAGGAGCAGGAACAGCTGGACTCACCACCGGTTCTTGCGCGACAGGTTGCTGCACCACGGCAGCAGACACCAGGGACTGAATTTGAGTCTGCATCGCGTCTATCTGCCTAGTCAAGGCCTCATTGCTCTGACGCAGACTTTCGATCACGGACGTGCTCTGACCACCAGAAGACTCTCCCTCAGGCTGGGGAGTCGATCGCGTTGCTCTCCCACGATGCATGTCTACAAGATAGATGGAAATCAACTCAAAAACCAGCTTAAGGCACTTAAGCCAAGCAGACACGAAAAATATATCCCGGATCATTTTGGAACGGAAAAGAAATTTATCTGTTATTGCTGCTACCTTGCTCTGGAATTCCATGAAACAATGCTATGAACTTAACTACGACGATATGAATGTATGACATGAGTGCATGAACATTTAAATTTCTTTTCAAATCATGTGTGTACATATGTCATCTGGTATGTCTTTAACTTGGCACGCGTGCTTATGCGATGATATGATTGTATGCAGTGCTATGCATTCTAGAAAGAGGTCTTAATGCATGTTATGAGCGGAGTACATATGCAATGTTATGCATCCCATACTACATAACATTACATGTAACGAAAAAAGAAAACGTGCTAATGGGCATTCATGTAATGGTGGTTATGCATCTCCATACTACATAACCGTCACATGTCACCTCCTATGATGGATCCATATACAACACATATTATGCATCCAATACTACATAATATGCCTTGTATACTTCTTATCATGCTATGAGTGTAGTGACTGTGCTTCGGTCAAGACATACCGATGACATATTAGTGTGTGTAAACAATGAAATGATCGCTTGAGGTTCTGCTTAGGGTAGCAGTCGTTCGACTCACTCGCCAAACCACCCAACTACCTTTTTCACAGAACCTCCCTCTGATACCAACTGTCACAACCCGTATTTTCCCAGCATTTAAAACACTATCAGAGTAGGGGAAACTACGCATTGTGATGCCACGTCACGTAGGGGACATCTACTGACGTTAAGGCAACTCATCGTCTCTCGCAACTTATAGAAATCATTTTTTAAACTCAAAATGATCCAAATATAATTTATGCACAATATGCGAAGCCGTGTCCCTCGGCTAGGTGGATCAACTAGTCCACGGTTTGAAAATATAGTTTTACGCAGTGGAAAAATACTTAATTTATTCATTTGGTGACCTAAATGCTCGTGTAGACCAAGTGAGGTGCACCATGCAGTATCAGATGTCTAGATTTACTGTACATAAAAGTAGATTTATCATGCGCAGAAAGTAATGAGATTAATATTTCAAATCATGGTATGCAATGCTCCAACTGCCTTAGCATATCTAAGCAAGGGGGCTCCCAAGCCAAGCCATAACTAATCGTTCCAGAACAAGTGTCCAAAAGCAATCAAAGAGTAGCAGCAGCAAGGTAGCAGAAAGTTTAACAAAGCGGCACCATGGGCGTCAACACCTGACACGAACCCATGGGTAGGCAAGCTCATAGGAAACCCTACCCCAAGAGGGTCAGAAAACAGCAACAGACGCAGCTCCCCACTAACACCTGCTATAGTCCAGAACCTGAGGCATTCAAAGAAAGAACACCTCAGAAACAAGTTACAAACGACGAAGAAAAACAGGAAAGTAAGCAAACCTCCGCGAGACCGGAGGGAAACATTAGCTGCAAGGGTCAGGTTAAACAAAACTAGTCATAACTAGCAATAAAAATCAATCGGAAAAGAGCCCGCCAAAAGATGAGTGGAGACGGACAAAATCAAACTCACCACAGACAAATAACATTCATTTGAGATCATTAATCTTATTCAAATTAAAGAGACTGATCAGCTCATCGGAAAACAAAAGAGAAACTGTGCGGGGATAATACCATCACACATCGTCACAGCCCTCAGAGCATCGCACCGGTGGCACCGCCAACATCGTGTACGACCTCCAACAGATTTATCAGTTTAAAAGAGCATCGCACCGGTGGCACCGCCAACATCGTGTACGACCTCCAACAGATTTATCATTTTCTGACTCAAACAAAGGAAAGAGATAAGGCCTACCAGATAATAATTTAGGATTTTAAGAAACAAGATAATGATATTGTAATGAGAAATGGCTAAACGAACAAAAAGTGAACTTAACATTTGAAAACTCGCTAGGAGCATAAAGGAGAGAAAAAAAACGTAGCAAAAAGGAGAAGAGCAAGATCACCACTTGCCTCAACCACCGAAACCGCACTTCGGAAGGCACCACGACGCAGATCGGCCCTAGCGAAGGCGAGAAAAAGAAATCTACAACATTAAGGTCGAAACGGAAGTTTATGGCCAAAAACCCTAACGGAGAAATTCCATGAAAGTAGAAATACTCACCACGACTGCGTAGATCTCGGCGAGAGCTTTCCGAATCTATGTTCGGCTCGCGATTCCGAGCACCGGAGCTCCGTCGGCGGCGGTCGGAAGGCTCCCGAGAAAAAGGAATTCGCTGCACTGCTTCGGCCGAAAAGAACAGGGGAAAGGAAATGGGGGGCTCGTTTCTTGCTTCGGGAGGAAAAACCTTATAGTATATATAATAATAATAATATTATTATTATTATTATTATAAATTTTATAATGGTTTAAAACCAAAGAAAGACAAGGATGGCTCAGAGATCTCTGAGCTGAGCTCGGAGATCTCCGAGCTCGGAGATCTCTGAGCTCGGAGATCTCTGAGCGAGCTCGAGATCTCCGAGCTCGGAGATCTCTGAGCTCCGCTCGGAGATCTCTGAGCGCAGAAAATCTAAAAAGGTTAAATTTATTTAAAATTTCTATACTATTACGAAGACCCAAACGCGCGTCAAAACGGACGAAATTCGCGTCCCAGGCGAATGTCGACGCTACGAACCCAACGACGAAGTCGGAATCAAAATCCGACGCACCGAACTCGAGTTATGGCCTAACGAAGTTAGGGTAATTTTTAATTATCCGAATTTCAAACGTGGGCCGAGACTCCAAAAAACAAAGCTCGGATTGCGACGAAACTCGACGAGCAAGTCAGAAATTATATAACTCAGCTTCCCGATGTAAAAGAAATTTCGGTTCCGACGCATATCCCAAAATCTAGCCGGTCAAACCTAACGGACGCCAAAAAAAACACAAACGGCGTCGCACCGTCAACTCACGGACACGTAACGCCCTTCCGCTATTATGACGTCAGCAGACAAAAGAATAATAATAGGAAAAAAACCGGGGGCGTTACAGACAACGGCAGGGGAGGAGCGACTGCTCTTCGCGGTCGCGGGCCGGCAGCCTAGGGAGGGGGTGGCAGGGGCAGTCGCCCCCTTGGCCACTAGCAGCCTAGGCGAGGGCCGGGGCGGCTGCCCCCGCGGCCGCCTGTGGCGAAGGCGAGGGGGCGGCCCGGTTGGCCGCCCCCTTAGCCGCACGGGCGGCTGGGCAAAGGAGCGGTCGGGGCGACCGTCCCTTTGGTCGTCTGCGGCCAAGGAGAGGGTGGCGGCCCGGTTGGCCACCGCCCTTAGTCCCACGGGCGGTCGGGCAAAGGAGCGGTCGGGGTGGCCGTCCCTTTGGTCGTCGGCGGCCAAGGAGAGGGTGGCGGCCCGTTTGGCCACCCCCCTTAGTCCCACGGGCGGCCGGGCAAAGGGGCGTCCGGGACGGCCTCCCCTTTGGTCGCCGGCGGCCAAGGAGAGGGGGCGGCCCGGCTGGCCGCCCCTTGGCTGCTTGGGTCGACCGAGGAGGGGGCGGCCGACACCGCTTGGGTCGACCGAGGAGGGGGAGGTCCTGCCGGCCGCCCCCTTGGCCGCTTGGGTCGACCGAGGAGGGGGCGGCTCGGTTGGCCGCCCCCTTGGTCGCTCGGGCGGCTGAGGAGGGGGCGGCCAGGTCGGCCGCCCCCTCCGGCCGTGCGAACAGGGGCGTGCGGGCGGCGAGGTGCGGCGGTTACTCCATCATGCGGAGTGGGATCAGCGTGCGGGGATCGGGTGTGGTGATCGCGTGCGCGGTCAAACTCATAATCCCCCGCCTTTTGGGTGTAGATTATGGAGGTGTGGTTATGTGCATCACTTATTTTTTATAAAATGGAATTAATCCATATCATATAGAATACACCTACGGAAGAATTTGTAAGAGAATAGCTATCAGCTGACCCATTTTTGTTTCTAACTTCCAAGTATAGTTTTAATTTTGTTTATGAAATTCTCAAAGCTTTTAGTGTCCGGATCCAATGAAAATTTTTGATCCGTCACTGTTCATGTCCGCCACAGCGAAAATTTTTACATACACGCGGGTATGTGGAGAATGGTGCCCGCGATGCATTGCGAGCCGTCCGATCAACAAAAATTTCTAATTATTTTTAAATGTTTTTTTCTCTCTTTAATGAAGCTCTTTCTCCATTACCCCCTCTCGCCGGAGAGAAGCCGCACCCCCACCCTCCCCCCACACACAGACCTGACACCGGCGTGATGCTCCGCCGCCGCCTCCCGTGATCTGGATCAAATTGTTCCGGAGATTTAAGTCCTAGCTTCTTATTTTATTATCATTATGATTATATTACTATTATTATTATATGACATGACATGTGATTGATTATAATAAATATTAATTATAATTTATTTTAATCAGTATAATTGTATTTTTTTATAATTAAATGTGACACAAACGTGATCGCTGTTTTACAAAATTGTTTCACAATTCTAAACAGTTCTGTCATAGTTGTATTACCAAACTGTTTTTTCATTCTGAACAGCTTCATTACCATAGCTTCATTCTCACAACTTTATTCACACAGTTCCTTTTGCTACTGCTATCGCCGAAACAAACTGACTCAAAAGCTGTTGTTATCAACTGTAGTTTGTGAACATCTAATCTCATCTAAGAAATTTTTTTCCTTTCTGCGCACAAAAAATATTTTTACTTTCTTAGGGCTCGTTTGACCGGACGGATAAGTGCCGGTCGCGCGGGTCTCACCGCCCCACAAAAAATTTTAAAATCCCACGGTCGGACGGCTGGGCTCTGCCCCGCTACACAAAACCAATGAATTTCCGTGGAAAATGACCGCGCAGCAGGAATCACGGTGGCGGTGCAGCGGCACGGACATTTTTCGCAGAAAGCCCCCCCCCCCAATGAAGCTTTAATCACAATCTTAATGAAGTTTTTGTCCAAACTCATTAAACCAAAAAACCACTTCAAATGAAACAAATTGCGACATTATTTTCTCTCATTCAAGTTTTTTTAGGGCGTTTATATTGACAGCCCGCATATCGATATTGGCAGCCCAGAAAATAAGGAAAAACATACATAATATGACCGCTAATAGCAGTCCAAAATGCAGAACACGCGTCTTTTAAAAATAGGTCTACTATATGACATTTTTAGAAAAAGTGTTCAACATGAAAGTTGTAGATCTCGTCGAGATCTACAACTTTTATGTTGAACACTTTTTCTAAACATGTCATATAGTCGGCCTATTTTCAAAAGGCGCGGAACCCGGGCGGAACTATGCTAGTTCCGCCCGGGTTCCGCGCCTTTTGAAAATAGACCGACTATATGACATTTTTAGAAAAAGTGTTCAACATAAAAGTTGTAGATATCGACGAGATTTACAACTTTAATGTTGAACACTTTTTCTAAAAATGTCTATTTAACAATTTATTGTTTGGGCTGCCAGTATCCATCGGGCTGCCAATAGCCATATTTTAGGCTGCCATTATAATTGGGCTGCCAATATCGATATGCGGGCTGCCAATATAAACGCCCTTTTTTTATTTCTCATGATTCCATTTTTCCTCTCTCCACAATATTATATTATATTCTATTATATTGTATTATATTTAATTTTATTTTATTCTATCTGAAAATGAATGTTGATGTGATTTCCCACATGCAATTAAAATATCAAATGTATGGGTTGATCAAAATTAATCTGATGGTGTACATTCAATAACAATATTTATTATATTAACCATTTTTTAATCAAATAATCAATCATTGATCATGATTTTTTATTTAAATTTAAAATAACATTATAATAAGCTTCGCATTCAAGTCATTCATATGCTCAGCTAACCCTCAAACAATTCAATCACATCATTTCACTTCAATTTTAATCATTTAGAAAAAAAAAATAGATACAATAAGCATATATTCACTTAGAAATATGAAGCACAAAAGACAAATAATTATATAGACACGTGAAAAAATAGAGCCATTTCAAAGCGAAAATTTTGCTTATTCACAGGAAGGAACGAAGGAATTTAAAAACTCTAGACTTTTATATTTTGAATTATTGATTAGATATTTAATTTACAACACTCAATCCTTTATTTCATTATAGTGAGGTCTGTTATATGGATCCTTTGTCTCCATTGTGCCATATCTTTTGTCATAATCCCACAAATGCTTAAATACATCATGTCTTTCTTTAGAGTTTCATTCCAAGTTTTTATTGGTCTCCCCCTCCCTCGTTTAACATGCCTAGTAACTAGACTCTCACAACGCTTAATAGGTGTCTCTAATGATCACATTTGTACGTGTCCAAACCATCTTAGACGAGCTTCTCGCATCTTCTCTGCTATTGGTGCTACTCATGTCTTATCCCTGACACATTCATTCCTAATTTTATCCAGTCTTGTATTTCCACGCATTCACTTAAGCATTCTCATCTCCGCAAATCTATTTTTTTGCACATTTACACAATTCACTGCCCAACACTCAAAACCATAGAGCGTCTAATTGTAGTACGTTAAAACTTGTCTTTAAGTTTTAATGGTAATTTACGATCACATAAAATCCCCGACGCACCTCTCCCCTTCAACCAACCTGCTTGGATTCTGTGTCACATCTTTATCAATACCTCCGTTTTATTGAACTATCGATCCAAGATATTTAAAACACTCACTGCGGGAAATATCTTGATCACTCAACTTAATAACGAAGCCATATGTCTTGTACTGCTAAAATTAAGCTTCACATACTCTATCTTTGCCTTGCTCAACCTAAAACCTTTTTTCTAAAGTATCTCGCCAAGATTCAAATTTTGCGTTCGCACCCTCGCACGCCTCATCAACCAAAAAGATATCATCCGCAAACAATAAACACCAAAACGAGCTCATCTAATTAGATATTTGATTTGTTAAAAGAAAATCATTAATTAATTCAAATAAATAACTATTTTTTATTTATGGATAAATTTTTTTACTTTATATAACAATGCACAAAAAAAATCTCCACAAAAACAAGTTGAAATGTGTTTTTTACTATTATTATTATTATTATTATTATTATAAGGTTCTACGAAAGGTTAATCGGGCAGATTGTATTGGGTAAAACGATTGAATGGTAGTGGATTAGCCAAAAAAGATGATAATTGTAAAAGACTATTAATTATCATTAAAATTTAGACCCCGATGACCTAAAATGATTGAAGAAATAAGTTACTTTGGGCAGTATAACATCTTATAACAGCAATAAATAAATAATTTAAATATAATTAAATTCAGCATTAAACTATTTTAGTATTTTCAAATCTTCAAACAGCAAAAATTATCATTCGCAAGGAATTCCCAGTGGACCAACATTTCCAACCTCTGATGCAGGAGAAGAAATTTAATCATTTTGACCTTTGACAATAGTTTCGACAAAAGAAAAAGAAATTATTATATGAGAATAATAATTTAATCATTTAAATCAAAATAAATATCCTTTATTCATTTACAAAAAAATCATGCAAGCTATTATTTTTGTTTCAATTTTGCATTATCGTAGTTTCTCACGATAAATCATTCTAATTATTTTAAAATTTTATATGTACATATATAATGGTAAATGTATAAATTCATTAATTGTATTAAAAAATAAACCGATAACCAGAATATCTACAGATAATAAAAACAATAAATCAGGATCACGGGTGATTGGCAGTGGTTCAATTGAACCGAGCCCTAAACCCAAGATCATTTCCAAATTTCAGAGATTAATGAATGTAAATATCATAATAATTTAAATAACATAGTAAAAAAACTATCAATATTCATTTATATAAAAATCACATATAATACTAACGAGTGATAGACACGTGAATTTGCTCGTACGATTAATCGTGACAATATCTCGACTGTGATAGTACACAGCGAGCTCGGTGTCCCACACGACATTATTCCGGCCACGACATTTTCCTGAAGCGGCGGCGCTCCGTGCTCGCAAGTTCCTAAGTATTGTACACCACTCATTACTCATTTTTGTGTTGTCCACTTGGTTTTGTGAGGGGCATGAAAAACAAATTTTGCTAATTATTTTGTTTTAATAAAATACGCTAAATAATCTCGGTTAATGAAATTTTACTATTTAATATTTGGGAGCGAGAAAAGGTTTACACGGAGTGTATAAGTTTTCTCTATTACGTATGTAATTACGTATACCAATTTTAGTCAAAACAGTAATAACACCACCAGTTTAAATACTAGACTGACTTATAAGTTATAACAGTCCTCTGATAAATTAAAGTAAATGAGTAAATCTAATTATTCGGGTTTTTTTTTAAAAAAAGACAGATTATTAGTTTCAATAAATCCGGCTTAATGTTATATACTAATTCTATATTATATGGTTAAATATCTCGTAGAATAGACGAGTTATAGAGAACGTTTGACGGGTGTAAATCCAGAGACAGCGGCTTCAGGAAAGCAGACTTGCAACATTGGTGTTAAGGGCGAGCAAATTAGGGCTCCGTTCTGGTGGTGATTATGAAAATGAGGGGTTAAATTGTCATTTTTTAATGCTCATCAAAAAAATGATGTTTGTTAGATGATTTTTAACGAACGATAGTTTAATCCATGCGTTTACAACCGTCACCACCGTACCAAACGATAAATTGAGGTTAACAAACGCCTATTTTTATTATACAATTAAGGAATCCGCAATGTACACAGAGGAAATAAAAATTAAAAAAAGTCCACGGTATCATAATTTATATATATAAGAAACGGAAATATAAATAGAGTTGTTGCGGAGTAACTCGACGTTATGGTCGGGCCGGAATTTTTGGACCGTCTTACCTCTCGGAACGGTCAAGCGCACACAGTCAATGAAAATAGAAAGTTGACAAGGTAATTTTTTTTGACGTGAAAAATCCCGGAAAGAGGTGAAAACCGCGTGGTTGGATCTGTGCCGACCAAACCTCCACTAGATCTGAGTGTTGTTACAAGACTTTTTCAAAAACTCGAGGGCGACATGCCGCCTCTCATTACAATTATTGGGGAGAGAGAGAGACTGGAGGGTGACATGCTACCACTGACAGTGCTAATTATTTCTTCAAGTGTATGCTGGAGTCTTCTAATATTTTGTGAAGGCGGGAGCAGCTTGCTGTACACGTTATGATGTCTGAAGCTTTGAGGCTCGTAGGCGCGCTTAGCATGTTTTACCCTCCCTTCTTGTCTTTGATTGTCTTTGGAGAAGCGTGGTTTGGTTGTCTAATCGGTAGATGTAGTGCTTGTTCTGGAGCACGTGGTACGCTTGTTGGCAAAAAGCGCGTTGAGAGTTTGCTGGAGGAGGGCGCGCGAAGCGGTTGCAGGTAAATAGAGAGAGAGCAGGGCGCTTGCGGAAGGAGAGTGCAAGTAGCGTGGGGGGAAAGAGACCCGCATAAGAGAGCGACGTGTGTGAGAGCGCGCGGGTGCATGCAAGGGAGAGACGCGAGCCAGAACATGCGAGGGAGAGGCGCGTGCGAGCATGCGCAAAGAAGCGATGAGCGGGAGAGCATCCAAGGAGGCGATGCGCGCGGGAGCGCGCAGGGAAGAGAACGCGCGCGGGAGCGCGCAAGGAAGACGACGCGCGCGGGAGAGCGCAAGGAAGAGAATGAGCGTGGGAGCGCGCGGGGAGGCGACGCGCGCGGGAGCGCGTGGGGAGGTGACGCGCGCGGGAGCGCACAAGGAGGCGACGCACTCGGGAGTCCGCACGGAGGCGACGCGCGCTGGAGTGCGCACGGAAGAGAAATGGAGGAGGGATAAAATCCGAAGGAGGATTTCCCGGACGAAGAAGATGAAGATGTTCGAAGGAGACATCCAAAGGAGATCTTCAGGGAGTGCTTGGAGACCTTTGAGGAAGGAGGAGATGATGGAGGAATGAGAGAAAATCCGTAGGAGGATTTCCCGAGGAAAGAGAGAATGAGAATTAAAGGGGGGTCTGTGACCCTATTTATATGCTTCAAGAGTGGTTATGTAGGTCACGCGGTTATCCGCAGCCCATAATCACCATGATTGTTATCAATAGACCAAAATATTATATTTATTTTTAAGGGACTATGGTTTAATATGCGAATTAATCTCGTTATATGCAGACTGTTCTATTTTTGGCAACACATTATCTCCATTACGGGAGATCATGCGGGCAGTTACGTGAGTGGTTACCCAAATAACCTATGATGGCGATCGCGGGAGCGTGATCGGACGGTGGAGACGGGCTCCCTCGGACGGCCGGCGAACTTGCCGACGAGGAGGGTGATCGCCGCCAACGGCCGGGAGCGGGTGGCGGCCATGCCGGCGGCGGAAAGTGGGGAGCGGCCGGCGGCGGTGGCGACGTCCGAGGAAGAGAAGAGTAACGGCGGCAGCGGCCGCTGGAGAAATGAGCGACGATGGGGGCGGCCTTGGAGTCAGGAAATAACGGCGGCCGCGGCGTTGGGAGACGGCGGCCGCGGGAGAAACGGACGACGACGGCGGTGGTCGTGAAGTCGGGAAATAACGGCGGCGGCGGCCGCGGCGTTGGGAGACGACGGCGACGGCGACCATGAAGTCTAGAAATAATGGCGACGACGTCCACGAAGTTTGAAGACAGCGTCGGAGGCAGCCACGGGAGAGACGAGCGACGACGACGACGTCCGCAGGAGAGGGGCGACGACCGTGATTTTGGGAGACGATGGCGGCGACGGCCGTGGAGTTTTGAAACAACGGCGAAGGCGGATGTAAAGTTAGGTAACGCCTGAGACAACGTCCTCTCCGCAGCCGTCTCTCTCTACTCCCGGGTCAGCTCTCTCCGCCACGGATGCCCCGAAAATTAAGGAACATGCCGACCTTGATCTTCTCATTGCTCTTCGCAAAGGGGTGCGGACGTGTATCCAACACCCGCTGGCTGATGTTGTTTCCTATGATCATATAACTCCTTCTCGCAGGGCGTTTGCCTTTGCTATCTCTGCCACTGTCACTCCTCACACCTACCAGGAAGCTCTTGTTTCTCATTCGAATACTGTCATGGATGAGGAAATTGCTAGCCTCACTGACAGGGGTACATGGACCCTTGTTCCTCCCCCTTTGGGCACTGATGTGGTTGGCTATTGTTGGGTCTTTGTTGTGAAGTTCCGTCCGGACGACAGCGTGGATCGATACAAGCCCCTCCAGGTCGCCAAAGGCTTTACTCAGACTTATGGTGTTGATTACTTTGACACATTCTTTCTCGTTGCTCGTCTCAGCACCATTCAGGTTCTTCTCTCTGTGGCTGTCAATAGGGATTGGCCAATTTCCAAGCTGGATGTCAAGTATGTCTTTCTCTATGGTGATCTTCAGGAGGATGTTTTGTTGGGTACATTGGTTAAATGTACCTGATTTGAAGAAGCTTCACCCAACTCAATGATATACATCAAAATGCATTTGATGTGTTTTTGAGTTACTTGTGCAGGTTAAGTATTTGCAGGACTGAAGCAAAAATTTCTAAGTCCATGTGTCGACACCCAGAGGGAAAGTGTCGACACTTAAGAAGACTTGTGTCGACACCCAGACAAGCAGTGTCGACACTTGGAGTCATTGTGTCGACACCTGGGATGCAGAGTCGACACCAGACAGAAAGTGTCGACACTTGGAGCTGTGTCGACACTCAGTGAAGTAAAGTGCAGACAGAAAGTGTCGACACTTAACAACAGTGTCGACACCTGAAGAACTGTGTCTACACCAGAAAGTGTCGACACAAGGAGCTGTGTCGACACCTAGTGAAGCTGTGTCTACACCAGAAAGTGTCGACACTTGGAGCTGTGTCGACACTCAGCAAAAGTCAGCAGAGACTAAGTATAAGTGTCGACACCAAGAACAATGTGTCGACACTCAACAGAAGAGTCAGCACATGAAGTAAGTGTCGACACCTAGAATAATGTGTCGACACTCAGCTGAAGACTCTACACTTGAAGAAAGTGTCGACACATGGAGCTGTGTCGACACTTAGCAAAGAACAGCAAGATCAACAAAATATTCTAAGTACAAGTGTCGACACTAAGGGAATGTGTCGACACTCAGCTGAAGTCTCAACAGAAGAATCAAGTGTCGACACAAGGAGCTGTGTCGACACTCAGCAAGTATCAACATAGAAGACTATGTGTCGACACCAAGAAGCAGTGTCGACACTTAACAGATTCAACACAAGAAGTTGTGTCGACACAAAGGAGATGTGTCGACACTTAGAAGAATTCAACAAAAGATAGAAGATCAAGTACTTGTGTCGACACTCAATTTTAGTGTCGACACCTGAAGAAGAATCTGTGTCGAGACATAGTATCTACAACACAAGGAGTTGTGTCGACACCTTGTAGACTTGTGTCGACACTTACACAACTTGTGTCGACACTTGGTCTATAAGTATCGACACTTAAAGACAGAAAGTCTCGACACTTTCAAACAGTTAAAGATTTTCAAGAATTGACTGGATGACTTGACAGCTGCCGTTCCAGCCGGTCTACAGCACCTGTCAGAGATGTCAGAATTCAGTTATGGACTGGACCAGCCGGTTACCATGGAGAAGGCCTATAAATAGGCTCATACAGTTTACAGAAACTGTTGTTGTTAAGGTTGTTCAGGTTGTGAAGGTTGTGAAGGTTGTTGTTGAACAAGTTATTAAAGTGGTACACAGAGTTATTGATCAAGTATCAAATCAAGAAGATCTAGCTGTGTAGATCTAAGAAGTTGGAGAGAGAGGGCTCCATCCAAGAAATCAGCCTTTGGAACTAGGCTGAGAAGAAGGGTTCAGATATATTCTGGATCTTAAGAAGCAGAGATCAAGGATCAACTGCAGGAGGATTCATTCTTATTCAGTTCTACTTTCAAGAAGCTTTGAAGAAAGCTAAGTCAGATTGAATCCAGCTGAGTTCTTCCAAGAACTCATCAAGAAACTCTCAACTCCCCTCTCTTGTTTCTGAGTTGTTGAGTTAATATTTGTAAAATCATTTTAACTTGTAGGATCCTTTGGATCTGAGTGAATTGTAAGCCTGTAATTATAAAAGCTGAGGGTAGGGCTTGAGAGCCTGAGTGTAGGAGATTGAAATCTCTGAGTGTAGGCCTTGTTGGCTGAGTGTAGGTCTTGATTGGCTGAGTGTAGGCCTTTGTGGCTGAGTGTAGGCTTTGGGAAAAGCTGAGTTGGGGCCTTGGGACTTGAGGTGTAGGAACCAATTTGGGTTCTGAGCTAGTGAAGAAGTTTGGCCGAATCTAGTGCACTGCTAGATAGGCGAAGGGGGAAAGTGGATGTACCCAAAGCTTGGGGAACCACTATAAAATTCTGTGTATGCTGTGCTTTGTTGTGATTTGCTGTGTATGCTTCGTGATTGCTGTGCAAAAGTAGTTAGAATTCTGTGATATAACAGATTGCTGCCATTAACGTTCAAAAAGGATTAGGTTACCTATTCACCCCCCCCCCCCCCCCCCCCTCTAGGTGTTTTAGGTTAGTATATCTTTCATGTTTACATAGAGCAACCTCCTGGGTATGTTGCTCAGGGGGAGACACGAGTATGTCGGCTGAAGAAGGTCATTTATGGCCTAAAGCAAAGTTCTCGGGCTTGGTTTGACAAGTTTAGCGGCATTGTTACAGTCATTGGTTTTGCAAGAAGTTCTGCCGACCACTCCTTATTCATCCGCAAAACCTCTTCTGATATGGTGGTTTTGGTAGTATATGTGGATGATATTCTTCTAACTATCGATGACTAGGCTAGAGTAGCTTTGATAAAGAAACACCTCCGTCAACACCTATTCATGAAGGATATAGGCTCCCCCAAATACTTTCTGGGGATTGAAATTTCTCGGAAGCTCAACACTTTGGTCCTCTCCCAACGAAAATATGCTCTTGATTTACTAAAAGAGGCATGGTTGACTGGTGCTAAATCTGTCTGATGTACCATGGCTATTGTTGAAGACAAAACTTGGACAGATAACTCGCCTCCTCTATCTGTGCAAAAGTAGTTAGAATTCTGTGATATAACAGATTGCTACCATTAAAGTTCAAAAAGGATTAGGTCACCTATTCACCCCCCCCCCCCCCCTCTAGGTGTTTTAGGTACTATATCTTTCATGTTTACATAGAGCAACCTCCTGGGTATGTTGCTCCGGGGGAGACACGAGTATGTCGGCTGAAGAAGGTCATTTATGACCTAAAGCAAAGTTCTCAGTCTTGGTTTGACAAGTTTAGCGGCATTGTTGCAGTCATTGGTTTTGCAAGAAGTTCTGCCGACCACTCCTTATTCATCCGCAAAACCTCTTCTGATATGGTGGTTCTGGCAGTATATGTGGATGATATTCTTCTAACTATCGATGACTAGTGTACAACCCCGTATTCGCGGAGAGTGGACCCAAAATAAGGCAAACCCGTTTTTAAGCTTTTTGGAGATTTTGAACTCTCGGTGGCCAATTTTGGCTCTGGCTTGGAACATACTATTAGGGGGAGGAAGAATTGGCTCCCCCCAATGGCCCCTCTGTTGGGAGGGCGGGTGCGGCAAGTTGGCTAGCACCCGCCCTGGCCGGTTGAGTCTGTGGTAGGGGCAGGCGAGGCGGCGGGCGCGGCCTGGCGCTCGCCCGAGCGGCCTGCTCGCGGGCGAGGCGGCCAGCGGCCTGGCGCTCGCCCGAGCGGCCTGCTCGCGGGCGAGGCGGCCGCGGCCTGGCGCTCGCCCGAGCGGCCTGCTCGCGGGCGAGGCGGCCGGCGGCCGGTCTCGCCCGAGCGGCCTGCTCGCGGGCGAGGCGGCCGCGGCTGGCGCTCGCCCGAGCGGCCTGCTCGCGGGCGAGGCGGCCAGCGGCCTGGCGCTCGCCCGAGCGGCCTGCTCGCGGGCGAGGCGGCCGCGGCCTGGCGCTCGCCCGAGCGGCCTGCTCGCGGGCGAGGCGGCCGGCGGCCGGTCCGGTCTCGCCCGAGCGGCCTGCTCGCGGGCGAGGCGGCCGCGGCCTGGCGCTCGCCCGCGAGCGGCCTGCTCGCGGGCGAGGCGGCCGGCGGCCGGTCTCGCCTGAGCGGCCTGCTCGCGGCCTGGCGCTCGCCCGGGCGGCCTGCTCGCGGCCTGACCGGCGGCCTGGGGCCGTCTCGGGTACTTGGGGGCGGGGTGTTGGCGGCGTGCTTTTACCGCTGTGCCCTTGGAGGCGTTTTAACGCTCTGCCCCCCGGCGTGGGCGTTTCCTATTGGCCCAAGGCTTTTTGGGCGTAGGGGTATTTTGGTCATTTTACCCCCAGGACTTGGAAAAACTATAAATAGACCCCCTTGGGTGCCTTGGAAGAGGATCTTCTTTCTTAGTTTTTCTCCTCCCCTAGCTTCTTCTTGGTAGAGTTGAGAGAGCTCTCCAAGGCACCCTAGCTCGAGCATTGGCTAGGGAGGGGAAGTGCTCAGGTAGCCTTCCGGGTGTGAGGTGGGACCTCCGCGCTAGAGCCGAGGGTCTGTTCCTAGTTTCCCCAAGTCTTCGGTCTGTGACGTTCTCTTGAGTGTAGTAGGTGTGAGGTCACCCCTTCCCCAAGGGTCGAACTCCACAGAGACCAAGTTTTTGGTTTCAACATTTTGGTGCGGTGAGCGTGGAGAGTGACCAGCACAGAAGATCTCGGGAGAGTGTCATGACGGGAGGTCAAGGAGGTAGTGACGATCTCGGCGAGCTCCCCACCCCAGGACCCTTTGTGGGGAGGCAAGAGTTCATGGCCTCCATCCAGGGCATCATGGAGATGCTGCGAAGCATTGCTCCTCAGGGTGGCGGCTCCACCCCGACCCCCCAGGAGCTAGCTCCCCCCCTCGACGAGTCGACTCCCAGGGGTCTAGGCGAGATGACCCCAGCGGGGGAGAAGGAAGTGCACCAGGAAGAAGGCCAGGGAAGGAGAGGATGGGCGATGGGGTCGAGCGAGACCTCACCGGCCGGGAGCTGTTCTCCAGCCCGGCGAGTGCCAACCTTCAAGGCGAGCAGGTCGCGCGAGTGGAGGTGGCAAGACCACCCCTTAGGGGTCACCCTTCAGCGAGCTGATCATCTCAGCTCCCGTTCCCGAGGGGTTCAGAGAGCCAGACATGGCTTACTATTCCGGGAAGGATGACCCTGTTCAGCATCTGCAGTGGTTCGAGGATGCCGTCTCCATCAGACCAATGACGGACGCCTTCAAGTGTCGCCTCTTTGCGATCACGTTGAAGGAGAAGGCAAGGGACTGGTTCCATCAACTCCCTCCAAGGTCGATCTATGGCTTCGAGGATCTGAGCCGAAGCTTCCAGCTTCGCTTCTCCACCTCCAAGAAGCGGAAGAGGAGTCCTGAGTCCATCTTCTTGATAAGGCAGGGGGCTGAGGAGTCGCTGGCCCGCTATGTAGACAGGTTCCAAGAGGAGATCTTGGAGGTCCAGGAGATGCCAGGGTATGCTCTCCAGATGGCCTTCACCGTTGGGCTGAAGGAGGGCTTCTTCAAGATGAGCTTGACCCGGAAGGCCCCCCTTTCCTTCGAGGAGCTGATGGAAAGGGCGGCGGAGGAGATTGCCATGGAGGCAGCCAACCCGGCATTTGTCAAGAGGTTGGAAAAGTTGACGGAGGTGGAGTCAAAGGAGCAGGGTGGCTCAAGGCATCAGGAAGGAAGAAGAAGAGAGGAGCAGAGAGCTCAGGGGTTCCAAGGACAGGAGGGTCCGGAACCAGGCTGGAGGCAGCAGGGAGGGCTTGCTCAAGGTCCGGGAAGAGCTCTCATCCAAGGAGGGGGGAACTTTCATGGGGGCCAAGGGAGGTATAACTTCCAGAGGCAGGCCCCAAGGCAACTCTTACCCCCGCCGCAGCAAGCCTTGGCAATAGGAGGGGGAAGAGGTAACAGGAGAGAGCGCGCAGCCCGCCGAAAGAGGGGAGAAAGAGCGCTGATGTACTGCGACTTCCACCAGGTGGAGGGGCACGCCACGGCTACCTGCCCCGAATTCTTGGAAGTGAGGGGGGCGAGAGGCCCTGCCCAGCCACAGCCGCCGGTACGAGTAGAAGAGGTTCTACCCGGAGAAGGGGGTGATGATATATGCGAGGACCGGGTCGACGTGGGAACCCGAGGTAGCATAATAGGAGTGATCCACGTGGAGTGGGGGTTGAGGCCACTCGGAAGGCTAGCCTCCATGTCATGTACCGGAGAAGCGTCGCCTCAACCTCCCAGACCCCGCCCCCAGAGGAGAAGATCACCTTCTCGGTGAAGGACCTGCCAGATCATGAGGATCCGTTCTGCGATGCGCTGGTCATCCAGACGGCCATCGAAGGCTACACCGTCTCCCGGATCTTGGTTGACAACGGAAGCTCCGTCAACGTCATTTTCAAGAAGGCGTTTGATGAGATGAAAGTAGAGCCAAGGAGGGTGTTGGCCTCGGATGGACCCCTGTTCGGATTCTCAGGGGAGAGGAAGGAGGTCGAGGGTGGAGTGGGGCTCCAAGTAAAATTGGGAGGAGTCTCGAGGAACTGCCGGTTCGTCATTGTTGACGCTCCAAGCAGCTACAGCGCCATCTTCGGAAGACCCCTCATCAGCGCCTTCCGTTGCGTACCGTCTTCATTCCACCAATGCCTCAAGTTCAGCTCAGGGGGGATCCAGGTCAGAGTCAAGGGAGACTCAAGGATGGCAAGGCAGTGCTACGTCACGGCCGTCAACACCATCTCTTGGATGGCCAAGGCAGAGGAGATGGAGAAGATCATGGAGAGCCTGAGCAGGATGGAAGTGTCCGGCGAGCAGGAAGCGGATGGCGACCACCGGGCCCAGACCCCCTGAAGAAGCCTCGTCCCGGTAGAGTCCTGTATTCTTCTTATGTTGTATTGAGTCCAGCCCCGACCAGCTGAGTCGGGGGGGTCATGTAACCCATCTTTTTCCCCGTTTGAGGATGTAGGATTTGGTATGGTTTGATTGTGTAGCCCAAGTCCTTAGCTCCGATGACGATTCCGCCGCCAGGCTCCCACTAGCTGGCTGGGTAGGTTGATCTCTCGTGGTAGCTCAAGTCCTTAGCTCCGATGACGATTCCGCCGCCAGGCTCCCACTAGCTGGCTGTGTAGGTTGATCTCTCGTGGTAGCCCAAGTCCTTTGCTCCGATGATGATTCCGCCGCCAGGCTCCCACTAGCTGGCTGGGTAGGTTGATCTCTCGTGGTAGCCCGAGTCCTTTGCTCCGATGATGATTCCGCCGCCAGGCTCCCACTAGCTGGCTGGGTAGGTTGATCTCTCGTGGTAGCCCAAGTCCTTTGCTCCGATGATGATTCCGCCGCCAGGCTCCCACTAGCTGGCTGGGTAGGTTGATCTCTCGTGGTAGCTCAAGTCCTTAGCTCCGATGACGATTCCGCCGCCAGGCTCCCACTAGCTGGCTGGGTAGGTTGATCTCTCGTGGTAGCCCAAGTCCTTTGCTCCGATGATGATTCCGCCGCCAGGCTCCCACTAGCTGGCTGGGTAGGTTGATCTCTCGTGGTAGCCCAAGTCCTTTGCTCCGATGATGATTCCGCCGCCAGGCTCCCACTAGCTGGCTGGGTAGGTTGATCTCTCGTGGTAGCTCAAGTCCTTAGCTCCGATGATGATTCCGCCGCCAGGCTCCCACTAGCTGACTGGGTAGGTTGATCTCTCGTGGTAGCTCAAGTCCTTAGCTCCGATGACGATTCCGCCGCCAGGCTCCCACTAGCTGGCTGGGTAGGTTGATCTCTCGTGGTAGCCCAAGTCCTTTGCTCCGATGATGATTCCGCCGCCAGGCTCCCACTAGCTGGCTGGGTAGGTTGATCTCTCGTGGTAGCCCAAGTCCTTTGCTCCGATGATGATTCCGCCGCCAGGCTCCCACTAGCTGGCTGGGTAGGTTGATCTCTCGTGGTAGCCCAAGTCCTTTGCTCCGATGATGATTCCGCCGCCAGGCTCCCACTAGCTGGCTGGGTAGGTTGATCTCTCGTGGTAGCTCAAGTCCTTAGCTCCGATGACGATTCTGCCGCCAGGCTCCCACTAGCTGGCTGGGTAGGTTGATCTCTCGTGGTAGCCCAAGTCCTTAGCTCCGATGACGATTCCGCCGCCAGGCTCCCACTAGCTGGCTGGGTAGGTTGATCTCTCGTGGTAGCCCAAGTCCTTAGCTCCGATGACGATTCCGCCGCCAGGCTCCCACTAGCTGGCTGGGTAGGTTGATCTCTCGTGGTAGCCCAAGTCCTTTGACCCGATGATGATTCCGCTGCCAGGCTCCCACTAGCTGGCAGGGTCGGTGTGTACCTCTCGTGGAGAGTAGGTGCTTGCACCCCGAGGTCGTCTCGTCACCCAGACTCCCATTAGCTGGCTTGACAGGTTGACCCCTCGGGGAGGCTAAGTGTTTTCACCCAGAGGAGGTCTCGCCACCCAGGCTCCCATAGCTGGCATGGCAGGTTGACCCAAGGGGAAGTTACACTCCGCGAATACGTTGGGTTGGATGTTTCTTTCCGAGCTTGTGCCAACCTCGAAAAGAGCGGGGATTGTGTACAACCCCGTATTCGCGAGAGTGGACCCAAAATAAGGCAAACCCGTTTTTAAGCTTTTTTGGAGATTTTGAACTCTCGGTGGCCAATTTTGGCTCTGGCTTGGAACATACTATTAGGGGGAGGAAGAATTGGCTCCCCCAATGGCCCTCTGTTGGGAGGGCGGGTGCGGCAAGTTGGCTAGCACCCGCCCTGGCCGGTTGAGTCTGTGGTAGGGGCAGGCGAGGCGGCCGCGGCCTGGCGCTCGCCCGAGCGGCCTGCTCGCGGGCGAGGCGGCCAGCGGCCTGGCGCTCGCCCGAGCGGCCTGCTCGCGGGCGAGGCGGCCGCGGCCTGGCGCTCGCCCGAGCGGCCTGCTCGCGGGCGAGGCGGCCGGCGGCCGGTCTCGCCGAGCGGCCTGCTCGCGGGCGAGGCGGCCGCGGCCTGGCGCTCGCCCGAGCGGCCTGCTCGCGGGCGAGGCGGCCAGCGGCCTGGCGCTCGCCCGAGCGGCCTGCTCGCGGGCGAGGCGGCCGCGGCCTGGCGCTCGCCCGAGCGGCCTGCTCGCGGGCGAGGCGGCCGGCGGCCGGTCTCGCCCGAGCGGCCTGCTCGCGGGCGAGGCGGCCGCGGCCTGGCGCTCGCCCGCGAGCGGCCTGCTCGCGGGCGAGGCGGCCGGCGGCCGGTCTCGCCCGAGCGGCCTGCTCGCGGCCTGGCGCTCGCCCGGGCGGCCTGCTCGCGGCCTGACCGGCGGCCTGGGGCCGTCTCGGGTACTTGGGGGCGGGGTGTTGGCGGCGTGCTTTTACCGCTGTGCCCTTGGAGGCGTTTTACCGCTCTGCCCCCCGGCGTGGGCATTTCCTATTGGCCCAAGGCTTTTTGGGCGTAGGGGTATTTTGGTCATTTTTACCCCCAGGACTTGGAAAAACTATAAATAGACCCCCTTGGGTGCCTTGGAAGAGGATCTTCTTTCTTAGTTTTTCTCCTCCCCTAGCTTCTTCTTGGTAGAGTTGAGAGAGCTCTCCAAGGCACCCTAGCTCGAGCATTGGCTAGGGAGGGGAAGTGCTCAGGTAGCCTTCCGGGTGTGAGGTGGGACCTCCGCGCTAGAGCCGAGGGTCTGTTCCTAGTTTCCCCAAGTCTTCGGTCTGTGACGTTCTCTTGAGTGTAGTAGGTGTGAGGTCACCCCTTCCCCAAGGGTCGAACTCCACAGAGACCAAGTTTTTTGGTTTCAACATTTTGTGTACAACCCCGTATTCGCGGAGAGTGGACCCAAAATAAGGCAAACCTGTTTTTAAGCTTTTTTGGAGATTTTGAACTCTCGGTGGCCAATTTTGGCTCTGGCTTGGAACATACTATTAGGGGAGGAAGAATGGCTCCCCCCAATGGCCCCTCTGTTGGGAGGGCGGGTGCGGCAAGTTGGCTAGCACCCGCCCTGGCCGGTTGAGTCTGTGGTAGGGGCAGGCGAGGCGGCCGCGGCCTGGCGCTCGCCCGAGCGGCCTGCTCGCGGGCGAGGCGGCCAGCGGCCTGGCGCTCGCCCGAGCGGCCTGCTCGCGGGCGAGGCGGCCGCGGCCTGGCGCTCGCCGAGCGGCCTGCTCGCGGGCGAGGCGGCCGGCGGCCGGTCTCGCCCGAGCGGCCTGCTCGCGGGCGAGGCGGCCGCGGCCTGGCGCTCGCCCGAGCGGCCTGCTCGCGGGCGAGGCGGCCAGCGGCCTGGCGCTCGCCCGAGCGGCCTGCTCGCGGGCGAGGCGGCCGCGGCCTGGCGCTCGCCCGAGCGGCCTGCTCGCGGGCGAGGCGGCCGGCGGCCGGTCTCGCCCGAGCGGCCTGCTCGCGGGCGAGGCGGCCGCGGCCTGGCGCTCGCCGCGCGAGCGGCCTGCTCGCGGGCGAGGCGGCCGGCGGCCGTCTCGCCCGAGCGGCCTGCTCGCGGCCTGGCGCTCGCCCGGGCGGCCTGCTCGCGGCCTGACCGGCGGCCTGGGGCCGTCTCGGGTACTTGGGGGCGGGGTGTTGGTGGCGTGCTTTTACCGCTGTGCCCTTGGAGGCGTTTTACCGCTCTGCCCCCCGGCGTGGGCGTTTCCTATTGGCCCAAGGCTTTTTGGGCGTAGGGGTATTTTGGTCATTTTTACCCCCAGGACTTGGAAAAAACTATAAATAGACCCCCTTGGGTGCCTTGGAAGAGGATCTTCTTTCTTAGTTTTTCTCCTCCCCTAGCTTCTTCTTGGTAGAGTTGAGAGAGCTCTCCAAGGAACCCTAGCTCGAGCATTGGCTAGGAGGGGAAGTGCTCAGGTAGCCTTCCGGGTGTGAGGTGGGACCTCCGCGCTAGAGCCGAGGGTCTGTTCCTAGTTTCCCCAAGTCTTCGGTCTGTGACGTTCTCTTGAGTGTAGTAGGTGTGAGGTCACCCCTTCCCCAAGGTCGAACTCCACAGAGACCAAGTTTTTGGTTTCAACCCCGTATTCGCGGAGAGTGGACCCAAAATAAGGCAAACCCGTTTTTAAGCTTTTTTGGAGATTTTGAACTCTCGGTGGCCAATTTTGGCTCTGGCTTGGAACATACTATTAGGGGGAGGAAGAATTGGCTCCCCCAATGGCCCCTCTGTTGGAGGGCGGGTGCGGCAAGTTGGCTAGCACCCGCCCTGGCCGGTTGAGTCTGTGGTAGGGGCAGGCGAGGCGGCCGCGGCCTGGCGCTCGCCGAGCGGCCTGCTCGCGGGCGAGGCGGCCAGCGGCCTGGCGCTCGCCCGAGCGGCCTGCTCGCGGGCGAGGCGGCCGCGGCCTGGCGCTCGCCCGAGCGGCCTGCTCGCGGGCGAGGCGGCCGGCGGCCGGTCTCGCCCGAGTGGCCTGCTCGCGGGCGAGGCGGCCGCGGCCTGGCGCTCGCCCGAGCGGCCTGCTCGCGGGCGAGGCGGCCAGCGGCCTGGCGCTCGCCCGAGCGGCCTGCTCGCGGGCGAGGCGGCCGCGGCCTGGCGCTCGCCCGAGCGGCCTGCTCGCGGGCGAGGCGGCCGGCGGCCGGTCTCGCCCGAGCGGCCTGCTCGCGGGCGAGGCGGCCGCGGCCTGGCGCTCGCCCGCGAGCGGCCTGCTCGCGGGCGAGGCGGCCGGCGGCCGGTCTCGCCCGAGCGCCTGCCTGCTCGCGGCCTGGCGCTCGTCCGGGCGGCCTGCTCGCGGCCTGACCGGCGGCCTGGGGCCGTCTCGGGTACTTGGGGGCGGGGTGTTGGCGGCGTGCTTTTACCGCTGTGCCCTTGGAGGCGTTTTACCGCTCTGCCCCCGGCGTGGGCGTTTCCTATTGGCCCAAGGCTTTTTGGGCGTAGGGGTATTTTGGTCATTTTTACCCCCAGGACTTGGAAAAAACTATAAATAGACCCCCTTGGGTGCCTTGGAAGAGGATCTTCTTTCTTAGTTTTTCTCCTCCCCTAGCTTCTTCTTGGTAGAGTTGAGAGAGCTCTCCAAGGCACCCTAGCTCGAGCATTGGCTAGGGAGGGGAAGTGCTCAGGTAGCCTTCCGGGTGTGAGGTGGGACCTCCGCGCTAGAGCCGAGGGTCTGTTCCTAGTTTCCCCAAGTCTTCGGTCTGTGACGTTCTCTTGAGTGTAGTAGGTGTGAGGTCACCCCTTCCCCAAGGGTCGAACTCCACAGAGACAAAGTTTTTTTGGTTTCAACATTTTGGTGCGGTGAGCGTGGAGAGTGACCAGCACAGAAGATCTCGGGAGAGTGTCATGACGGGAGGTCAAGGAGGTAGTGACGATCTCGGCGAGCTCCCCACCCCAGGACCCTTTGTGGGGAGGCAAGAGTTCATGGCCTCCATCCAGGGCATCATGGAGATGCTGCGAAGCATTGCTCCTCAGGGTGGCGGCTCCACCCCGACCCCCCAGGAGCTAGCTCCCCCCCTCGACGAGTCGACTCCCAGGGGTCTAGGCGAGATGACCCCAGCGGGGGGAGAAGGAAGTGCACCAGGAAGAAGGCCAGGGAAGGAGAGGATGGGCGATGGGGTCGAGCGAGACCTCACCGGCCGGGAGCTGTTCTCCAGCCCGGCGAGTGCCAACCTTCAAGGCGAGCAGGTCGCGCGAGTGGAGGTGGCAAGACCACCCCTTAGGGGGTCACCCTTCAGCGAGCTGATCATCTCAGCTCCCGTTCCCGAGGGGTTCAGAGAGCCAGACATGGCTTACTATTCCGGGAAGGATGACCCTGTTCAGCATCTGCAGTGGTTCGAGGATGCCGTCTCCATCAGACCAATGACGGACGCCTTCAAGTGTCGCCTCTTTGCGATCACGTTGAAGGAGAAGGCAAGGGACTGGTTCCATCAACTCCCTCCAAGGTCGATCTATGGCTTCGAGGATCTGAGCCGAAGCTTCCAGCTTCGCTTCTCCACCTCCAAGAAGCGGAAGAGGAGTCCTGAGTCCATCTTCTTGATAAGGCAGGGGGCTGAGGAGTCGCTGGCCCGCTATGTAGACAGGTTCCAAGAGGAGATCTTGGAGGTCCAGGAGATGCCAGGGTATGCTCTCCAGATGGCCTTCACCGTTGGGCTGAAGGAGGGCTTCTTCAAGATGAGCTTGACCCGGAAGGCCCCCCTTTCCTTCGAGGAGCTGATGGAAAGGGCGGCGGAGGAGATTGCCATGGAGGCAGCCAACCCGGCATTTGTCAAGAGGTTGGAAAAGTTGACGGAGGTGGAGTCAAAGGAGCAGGGTGGCTCAAGGCATCAGGAAGGAAGAAGAAGAGAGGAGCAGAGAGCTCAGGGGTTCCAAGGACAGGAGGGTCCGGAACCAGGCTGGAGGCAGCAGGGAGGGCTTGCTCAAGGTCCGGGAAGAGCTCTCATCCAAGGAGGGGGGAACTTTCATGGGGGCCAAGGGAGGTATAACTTCCAGAGGCAGGCCCCAAGGCAACTCTTACCCCCGCCGCAGCAAGCCTTGGCAATAGGAGGGGAAGAGGTAACAGGAGAGAGCGCGCAGCCCGCCGAAAGAGGGGGAGAAGAGCGCTGATGTACTGCGACTTCCACCAGGTGGAGGGGCACGCCACGGCTACCTGCCCCGAATTCTTGGAAGTGAGGGGGGCGAGAGGCCCTGCCCAGCCACAGCCGCCGGTACGAGTAGAAGAGGTTCTACCCGGAGAAGGGGGTGATGATATATGCGAGGACCGGGTCGACGTGGGAACCCGAGGTAGCATAGGAGTGATCCACGGTGGAGTGGGGGTTGAGGCCACTCGGAAGGCTAGCCTCCATGTCATGTACCGGAGAAGCGTCGCCTCAACCTCCCAGACCCCGCCCCCAGAGGAGAAGATCACCTTCTCGGTGAAGGACCTGCCAGATCATGAGGATCCGTTCTGCGATGCGCTGGTCATCCAGACGGCCATCGAAGGCTACACCGTCTCCCGGATCTTGGTTGACAACGGAAGCTCCGTCAACGTCATTTTCAAGAAGGCGTTTGATGAGATGAAAGTAGAGCCAAGGAGGGTGTTGGCCTCGGATGGACCCCTGTTCGGATTCTCAGGGGAGAGGAAGGAGGTCGAGGGTGGAGTGGGGCTCCAAGTAAAATTGGGAGGAGTCTCGAGGAACTGCCGGTTCGTCATTGTTGACGCTCCAAGCAGCTACAGCGCCATCTTCGGAAGACCCCTCATCAGCGCCTTCCGTTGCGTGCCGTCTTCATTCCACCAATGCCTCAAGTTCAGCTCAGGGGGGATCCAGGTCAGAGTCAAGGGAGACTCAAGGATGGCAAGGCAGTGCTACGTCACGGCCGTCAACACCATCTCTTGGATGGCCAAGGCAGAGGAGATGGAGAAGATCATGGAGAGCCTGAGCAGGATGGAAGTGTCCGGCGAGCAGGAAGCGGATGGCGACCACCGGGCCCAGACCCCCTGAAGAAGCCTCGTCCCGGTAGAGTCCTGTATTCTTCTTATGTTGTATTGAGTCCAGCCCCCGACCAGCTGAGTCGGGGGGGTCATGTAACCCATCTTTTTCCCCGTTTGAGGATGTAGGATTTGGTATGGTTTGATTGTGTAGCCAAGTCCTTAGCTCCGATGACGATTCCGCCGCCAGGCTCCCACTAGCTGGCTGGGTAGGTTGATCTCTCGTGGTAGCTCAAGTCCTTAGCTCCGATGACGATTCCGCCGCCAGGCTCCCACTAGCTGGCTGGGTAGGTGATCTCTCGTGGTAGCCCAAGTCCTTTGCTCCGATGATGATTCCGCCGCCAGGCTCCCACTAGCTGGCTGGGTAGGTTGATCTCTCGTGGTAGCCCGAGTCCTTTGCTCCGATGATGATTCCGCCGCCAGGCTCCCACTAGCTGGCTGGGTAGGTTGATCTCTCGTGGTAGCCCAAGTCCTTTGCTCCGATGATGATTCCGCCGCCAGGCTCCCACTAGCTGGCTGGGTAGGTTGATCTCTCGTGGTAGCTCAAGTCCTTAGCTCCGATGACGATTCCGCCGCCAGGCTCCCACTAGCTGGCTGGGTAGGTTGATCTCTCGTGTAGCCCAAGTCCTTTGCTCCGATGATGATTCCGCCGCCAGGCTCCCACTAGCTGGCTGGGTAGGTTGATCTCTCGTGGTAGCCCAAGTCCTTTGCTCCGATGATGATTCCGCCGCCAGGCTCCCACTAGCTGGCTGGGTAGGTTGATCTCTCGTGGTAGCTCAAGTCCTTAGCTCCGATGATGATTCCGCCGCCAGGCTCCCACTAGCTGGCTGGGTAGGTTGATCTCTCGTGGTAGCTCAAGTCCTTAGCTCCGATGACGATTCCGCCGCCAGGCTCCCACTAGCTGGCTGGGTAGGTTGATCTCTCGTGGTAGCCCAAGTCCTTTGCTCCGATAATGATTCCGCCGCCAGGCTCCCACTAGCTGGCTGGGTAGGTTGATCTCTCGTGGTAGCCCAAGTCCTTTGCTCTGATGATGATTCCGCCGCCAGGCTCCCACTAGCTGGCTGGGTAGGTTGATCTCTCGTGGTAGCCCAAGTCCTTTGCTCCGATGATGATTCCGCCGCCAGGCTCCCACTAGCTGGCTGGGTAGGTTGATCTCTCGTGGTAGCTCAAGTCCTTAGCTCCGATGACGATTCCGCCGCCAGGCTCCCACTAGCTGGCTGGGTAGGTTGATCTCTCGTGGTAGCCCAAGTCCTTAGCTCCGATGACGATTCCGCCGCCAGGCTCCCACTAGCTGGCTGGGTAGGTTGATCTCTCGTGGTAGCCCAAGTCCTTTGACCCGATGATGATTCCGCTGCCAGGCTCCCACTAGCTGGCAGGGTCGGTGTACCTCTCGTGGAGAGTAGGTGCTTGCACCCCGAGGTCGTCTCGTCACCCAGACTCCCATTAGCTGGCTTGACAGGTTGACCCCTCGGGGAGGCTAAGTGTTTTCACCCAGAGGAGGTCTCGCCACCCAGGCTCCCATAGCTGGCATGGCAGGTTGACCCCAAGGGGAAGTTACACTCCGCGAATACGTTGGGTTGGATGTTTCTTTCCGAGCTTGTGCCAACCTCGAAAAGAGCGGGATTGTGTACAACCCCGTATTCGCGGAGAGTGGACCCAAAATAAGGCAAACCCGTTTTTAAGCTTTTTTGGAGATTTTGAACTCTCGGTGGCCAATTTTGGCTCTGACTTGGAACATACTATTAGGGGGAGGAAGAATTGGCTCCCCCCAATGGCCCCTCTGTTGGGAGGGCGGGTGCGGCAAGTTGGCTAGCACCCGCCCTGGCCGGTTGAGTCTGTGGTAGGGGCAGGCGAGGCGGCCGCGGCCTGGCGCTCGCCCGAGCGGCCTGCTCGCGGGCGAGGCGGCCAGCGGCCTGGCGCTCGCCCGAGCGGCCTGCTCGCGGGCGAGGCGGCCGCGGCCTGGCGCTCGCCCGAGCGGCCTGCTCGCGGGCGAGGCGGCCGGCGGCCGGTCTCGCCGAGCGGCCTGCTCGCGGGCGAGGCGGCCGCGGCCTGGCGCTCGCCCGAGCGGCCTGCTCGCGGGCGAGGCGGCCAGCGGCCTGGCGCTCGCCCGAGCGGCCTGCTCGCGGGCGAGGCGGCCGCGGCCTGGCGCTCGCCCGAGCGGCCTGCTCGCGGGCGAGGCGGCCGGCGGCCGGTCTCGCCGAGCGGCCTGCTCGCGGGCGAGGCGGCCGCGGCCTGGCGCTCGCCCGCGAGCGGCCTGCTCGCGGGCGAGGCGGCCGGCGCCGGTCTCGCCCGAGCGGCCTGCTCGCGGCCTGGCGCTCGCCCGGGCGGCCTGCTCTGCGCGGCCTGACGCGCGGCCTGGGCCGTCTCGGGTACTTGGGGGCGGGGTGTTGGCGGCGTGCTTTTACCGCTGTGCCCTTGGAGGCGTTTTACCGCTCTGCCCCCGCGGCGTGGGCGTTTCCTATTGGCCCAAGCTTTTTGGGCGTAGGGGTATTTTGGTCATTTTTACCCCCAGGACTTGGAAAAACTATAATAGACCCCCTTGGGTGCCTTGGAAGAGGATCTTCTTTCTTAGTTTTTCTCCTCCCCTAGCTTCTTCTTGGTAGAGTTGAGAGAGCTCTCCAAGGCACCCTAGCTCGAGCATTGGCTAGGGAGGGGAAGTGCTCAGGTAGCCTTCCGGGTGTGAGGTGGGACCTCCGCGCTAGAGCCGAGGGTCTGTTCCTAGTTTCCCCAAGTCTTCGGTCTGTGACGTTCTCTTGAGTGTAGTAGGTGTGAGGTCACCCCTTCCCCAAGGGTCGAACTCCACAGAGACCAAGTTTTTTGGTTTCAACAACTAGGCTAGAGTAGCTTTGACAAAGAAACACCTCCGTCAACACCTATTCATGAAGGATATAGGCTCCCCCAAATACTTTCTGGGGATTGAAATTTCTCGGAAGCTCAACACTTTGGTCCTCTCCCAACGAAAATATGCTCTTGATTTACTAAAAGAGGCATGGTTGACTGGTGCTAAATCTGTCTGATGTACCATGGCTATTGTTGAAGACAAAACTTGGACAGATAACTCGCCTCCTCTATCTGAAACTACGAGGTACCGACGTCTGGTTAGCAAACTCATTTATCTCACGGTGACCAGACTCGACATCTCCTATGTTGTAGGCAATGTTAGCCAATTCATGCAAACTCCTAGGGACTGTCATCTACAGTTTGACCTGAGGATATTGAAGTATGTTAAAGTAGCATCAGAGAAATGATTGTTTTTTCAGAAAAATGGTCACTTTAGGGTTGAAGTGTGCTCAGATTTGAGCAATGCTGATGACAAAAAAAAACTGCAAGTCAACATCAGGCTTTTACACATTTGTTGGAGGAAATCTTGTGAGCTGGAAGAGCAAAAAACAGTCTGTTGTCTCCAGGTCTAGTGCAGAAGTGGAATATCGTAGTATGACGTCGACCACATGTGAGTTAAAGTGATTGCGGGCTCTCATGTTTGACTTATGAGAGGTCTACAACTATCATCTCCCTATGTTCTGCGACAACAAGGCCGCGATATACATCTTCAAAAATCCTATCTTTTATGAGAGAACAAAACAAATAGAAGTCGACTGTCATTTTATTCGGGAAGAAATTCTGAAGAAACAGAATTGTTACTCCGTTCGTCACTTCTGACAACGAGTTGGCAGATATCTTCACCAGGTCGGTGTCCGCTTCCTTGTTTCACATTTGTGACAAGTTGTACATGATTGATATCTATGCTCCAGCTTAAGGGGGAGTGCTGCAGTATGGAAATCGGGCGGTCTGGCGGTTTGTCTGGCGTCTGGCGGCTTCTCCCAGTGGCTTGATAGTCAGATTGTTGATGTTTGGTGTCCGAGCGATCTAGCGGCTTGTCTATGGCAACTGAAGACATTGTCGGGTTTCCTCTACACATTATAGTTGTCGTGCAGTTAGTCTAACAGCGCGGCTTATGCGGCTTTGTATAGATACTGTTCCTGTAATTATTAGTCTCACATTACTTATTTGTAATCTCTCTTCTCTCCTTCATTTTATAAAAGAGATGTCATACCTTTGTAATAGATACCGTCTTAGATAATAAAAATTTGTTACTCCAAATTTTCAGTCTACTTTTTTTTGTTTGCACAGCTCGTGACTTTTGCACGCACGAGACTGACACGTGACTTTGCTTTGCGCGTTTTGTAACAGCGGCTTAGTTTGCACGAGGCTGGCTCGCGGCTTTCTTGCACGAGACTGTCTCGCGGCTTGATTTGCGTGGTTTGTGACCGCGGCTTGGTTTGCACGGGTCTGGCCCGCGGCTTAATTTGCACAAGCCTGGCTCGCAGCTTAATTTGCACGAGTTTTGGCTCGCGGCTTGCTAGGCTTCGTTTATTTCCGCATTTTCGCCGGGGCGTTTGGAGCAAACGTCACCAGGACGGCGGGTAAACAAACGGGTCGCTGGCGGCGTTTACTCCATTTGCAAACTGCCGCAAGAAAGAAAAAGTTCCTCAAACTCCGCATTTCCAACCCCGCCTTCCCCCCCTCGGATTTTTGTCCAACTCTCCATTTCGACCCACCGGGTGCAACTCACCGCCGTACCAAATGAAGCTTAGTTGGCTATGAGCTGAAGAGGCCAGAATCCTTTTGCGAAGATCTGAACACTCTGTAAGGTAAAGGTCGGAGTCCCTTGTTGGGAATCACCGAACACTTTGTAAAGTAAGGCCAGAGTCTCATTGTGGAGATCTGAACACTCTGTAAAGTAAGGCCAGAGTCTCTTTGCGGAGATCTGAACATCTGTAAAGTAAGGCCAGAGTCTCCTTTGTGTGAGATCTGAACACTCTGTAAAGTAAAGGTCAAGCAGTCCTTGTTGGGAAAACTGACACTCTGTAAGTAAGGTTCAGATCTCCTTTGCGGAGATCTGAACACTCTTGTAAAGCAAAGGCGCAGAGTCTCTGTTGAGAACACTGAACACTCTGTAAAAGGAGAGACCAGAGTCTCTTGTTGCGAGCACTGAACAATCTGTAAGGAGAGGCCAGAGTCTCTTGTTGGGAACACTGAGCATTCTGTAATGTAGTCATCAATATGATTGAAAAAAAACTTGTTGTTTGTCTCACGAATGTTAAAATATACAAATCACAAGCAGTGGTGATGGAGCTCTGGATGTCCATTTGGCTGAAAGCAAACTCTTTTTTGGGATGTTCATCCTAGGGATAGTCCCCGTGCCGGATCATTCTTGACATGTTGATTTGAAGCCCTTGCTTTGGAAAGAACTCTCGAGTTATCCGAGGCGAACAAATCGTTCGAATTGTGTCTTCAATCGCAAACAATCTTCTGTCTTATGTCTGTGACCATGATGGAAATCGCAATACTTAGATTGATCCCCTGAATTTGGAGTAAGCGCCCTTGGCCTTTAGAGAGACAGATAGTTGCGTTTGGCGAGCAACACTTCCGTTCGCGAAGTGTTGAGGGGAGTGAAGGTTTGATGTTGGTGATGCCCCCCAGCCCGTCGAGAGTTGACGCAGCGCGAGTTGCTACTTTTAGGAACCGACGGTGGTGTCAATACCTGCTCTCGCTGTCTCTTTAAATTGCTTTTGAATTGTTGGCGGTGTGCTTCGATTGCATCGTCAGCGGCGATCTGGGCATCGATCCGTTGAACAAGATCAGAATAGCTGGGTATATTTCTTGTACTAGTGCGGAGTGGAAGCCACAGGGCAGAGCCCTCCAGAAGAAATCCGCGTAGGAGTTCCGCATTTATTCCATGGATTCGTCATGCTTCAGTGGTGAAGCGACGGAAGAAATCTTTAAGGGTTTCCCCTTCACTTTGACGGATACCGGACAGGTGAAGAATCGTTGAATATCTGGTGGCTGACGATGAACTGATCCGTGAATTGTTGTGCTAGTTCTGCGAAATCCTTAATTTTTCCTTCCTTCAGGGACATGAATCATGTGCGAGCTTGCCCTTTCAAAGTTGTTGGGAAAGCTTGACACAACGGTTGATCTGGGGCATTTGCCAAGTTGCATCATGATTGTGAAGTGCCTGACTGTGCTCCGACGGGTCTTCCGCTCCGTCGTATGTCTCGATTTTTGGGAGCTTGAAGCCGCGGGGAATTGGATGTGCCCAACCTTCAGGTGTGAATGCGCGAGCAATGATGGAGAGGGTGACTTGCCAAAGTGGCATGTTGTTTGGCTCGCTCGCGCTCTTGTGTGATTAAGTTGAGAACTTTTTCGGGGGCGTGTAAGCCTTTCACGAGGCCCGTTACTTCTGGTAGTTGCAGTGTTTTGACCTTCAGGTTTCTCTGCTGCAGGACGCGGCTTCGCGGCCTTGAATATCCACACAGGGGGGATTCTGTTTTAAGCATGTTGATATGAAAGTTAGGGGGAACTGGACCGACATGCCCCCAAGGGTCATCCCTTCTGCGGTAAGGTAACTTCTCCCGGCATAGTCTCTAGTCACAAGTACCCGCTGTGTTGAGGATAACTGCCTTCTGAGGATGTTGGGAACTCGTTTCCTACAGACGACGTGTCAAACTGTTGCGGACTAACTCGACGTGTCGGACGTGCCGGAATTCTTGGGTCGTCTTACCTCTCGGAACGGTCAATGAAAATAGAAAGTTGACAAGATAATTTTTTTTGACGTGAAAAATCCCGGAAAGAGGTGAAAAACCACGTGGTCGGATCTGTGTTGACCAAAACTCCACTAGATCTGAGTGTTGTTACAAGGTTTTTTTAAGAACTCGAGGCGAGAGGCCGCCACTCTTCATCTCACAATTATTAGAGAGAGAGAGAGAGTCTGGAAGGGTGACAGACCACCTCCACTCACAGGCTAATTATTTTCTTTGAAGTGTTGTGGGGAGCGATGCGCTCGTTATATTCTGGAGTCTTTTAATATTTCCTGGAGGCGGGAGCAGCTTGCTGTACACGCTCTGATATATGGAGCTTTGAGGCTCGGAGGCGCGCTTAACACGTTTTACCCTCTGCTTCTGGTCTCTGATTGTCTTTTGGAGAAGTGTGATTTGGTTTGTCTTATCGGTAGATGTAGGGTTCATTTGTTTTAACGTTTTGGCCAGGTGCGTTTTGTCTAAACGGAGAGGTCACGACCCAAGTCATTTGTTTTTCCGCCTCGTTTTGATCCACTCCGCGTTTCTCCCAGCTCAAAACATCGCGGGACGAAACCCTCTCGTAGAGCTCCAGTTTATCGCGTTTGGAGGAGGGGAGAAAAAGGCGCGCTAGGCAGCCCCGTCGTCTCTCCTGGTCGCCGCGAGGAGGAATCCCGCTGCATATTCTCCGCACGTATCGTCTCTTCTCCCGTTCGTCCCCCTCAAAGCAGCCGCTCTCCTCTCCTCCATAAAGGAGGCGATACCCACCGAGGCCTGTCGAATAATTAGGGATCTGACGGAGGGGATTTCTCTGCCCCGCGGGGCGGCGGCGGATATAGCCGCGGAGGCGGCGGCGGAGGATACGGCGGCTCTCAAAATCGAGGTATTCTGGTTTGCTGACTTTCTAACAAGTAGCTGTTAGGGTTTCTAAACTTGAATGGTTTCATATTTCTTTGAGTAGGCGGTGGCGGTGATTACCAAGGTGGAGATCCTGGAACCGTGGGGGAGGCAGTGGCGGGAATCGAGGCGGTGGCCGCGGGGGTGGGCGGGCGGGAAGGGGATTGGAATGCCCTAACGCTAGGTTGTTTTGCCTTGTTTTATTCCCATTTTATCCTAGATTTCTCTTCTTCTTATAGGATCCCGGTTTTTTGTTCTAGTTGCGGGAATCTGAACTTTGCAAGAAGATCTGAGTGCAACAAATGTGGTGCTCCCTAGCCCCGGTGGCAGCGGTAGCCGTGTGTCAAAGCAGAGGAGGCGGTGGTGGCAGTGGAGGAGGTTATAGCCGAGGTGGTAGTGAGGGAGGGTATAACCGAGGTGGCAATGATGGAGGTTCTCTGTTTTATAATATATGCAATATATATGCATATATTATAAAAATAATTTATAAAAATATATATTAATTTTTTAAAAAAAAATTACAAAACGTCACCTCTGTTTTGTCAAACGGTTCTCTGTTTTGAACAGCTGTGCAAACACAGACTATCCAATCAGATCTTCATTTCCAACATCCAGTTTCCAACAACTCCCTTTATAAACCTACCTTTACAACAACTCCTTTTACAACCGCAACGCTCTACCAAATGAAGCTGTAGTGCTTGTTCTAGAGCGTGTGGTATGCTTGTTGGCAAAGAGCACGCTGGGAGTTTGCTGAAGGAGTGCGCCCTAGGCGCTTGCTGGAGGAGGGTGCCTAGGCGCTTGCTGGAGGAAGGTGCGCTGAGGCAGTTCCGGGTAAATAGAGAGAGAGAGCAGGACGCTTGCGGAAGTAGTGCGTTTAGCGTGGGGGGGAAGAGACCCACGTAAGAGAGCGAAGTGAGTGAAGCGCGCGGGAGCATGCATGGGAAAGACGCGCGCCAGAACGTGCGAGGGAGAGAGGCAGGGGGGCTCGCGCGAGAGCCCACGCAGGGGGCGACGCGCGAGGGAGCATGCAGGGGGGGACGCGCGCGGGAGCATGCAGGGGGGGACGCGTGCGAGAGCTCGCAGGGGGCGACGCGCATCAAAGCACGCGCAAAAGAGAAATGAAGGAGGGATAAAATCCGATGAGGATTTCCTGAACGAAGAAGATGAAAATCTTCGAAGGAGACGTCCGAAAGAGATCTTCAGGGAGCGCTTGAAGACCTTGGAGAAAGGAGGAGATGAAGGAGAAAGGAGAGAGAAATCTGTATGAGGATTTCGCAAGGAGGAAAGAATGAGAATTAAAAGGGGTCTGGGGCCCTATTTTATAGGCTTCATGAGTGGTTTATGGAGGTACGTGGTTATCTGCATCCCATAACCACAAGATGGCTATTAATAACCAAAATATTATATTTATTTTTACAGGACTATGATTTAATATGCTTAGTAATCTTGTTATATGCAACCGTTTTCTATTTTTGTCAACGCATTATCTCCATTATGGGAGATCATACGGCAGTTACGTTGATGGTTATCCACATAGTCGATGGTGGCGATCGCGGGAACGTGATCGGACGGTGGAGGACGGTCTCTCTCTCGGCGGCCGACGACTTGATCAGCGATGAGGGAGATCGCCGCAAACTCGTCGGACAGGCGGGCAGCGCCATGCTGGCTGCGAAAAGTGGGGAGGCGGCCGGCGGTGGCGACTTCCGAGGAAGAGAGGACTGACGGCGTGTGACCGCTGGAGAAATTGAGCGACGGTGGCGGCGACCGTGGAGTCGGGAAATAACGGCAGTGGCCACGGGAGAAACGGACGACGACGGCGGCGGTCGTGGAGTCGGGAAATAACGGCGGCAGCGGGCCGCGGCGTTAAGAGATGGCGGCGGCGCGGCCGTGGAAGCCTAGAAATAATGACGGCGACGGCCACGACGTTTGAAGACGACGGCTGTTGGCAGCCACGGGAGAGAGGAGCGACGATGGCGACGCCTGCGGAGAGGAGGGGCGATGGCCGTGGTGTTGGGAGATGGTGGTGGCGATGGCGGCCGCGGCGTGTGTGACGGCGGCGGCGACAGCGTGGAGTTTTGAAACGACGGCGAAGGCGGCCGTAAAGTTAGGAAACGACGGCGACAACGTCCGCGGCGCTGGGAGTTGACGATGAAAGCATCCAGAGGAATGGAGGGGGGACACGCCGCCGGCGTCCCCCACAAAAACTGCCGCACCACCTCTTAAGGGGGTGCGCCAGTGGCCCACGACTCAGGAAGTGCCTCTAACAAACCAATGGGGATTACCTATGGTGGTAATCCCAATTGGCTGGATGGCTGGATTAAACCCGCTGGGATTAATCCTGCTGCGATTAATCCCCTAATCCCTCGCGGGATTAATCCCAGTAATCCCGCGGAGATTAGTCTCGCGCAAAATCGCATAGCGCTCGGGATTAACTTCGCGCACAGAGTGCGCGATATTAATTCCACGCGCACTGTGTGCTGGATTAATTCCGCGAGCACTGTGTGCTGAGATTCATCGCGCGCCGCCTGATTAATCCCACGCGCACTGTGTGCATATTAATCCCACCCGCACCGTGCGCATATTAATCCCACCCGCACCGTGCGCGGGGATGAATCCCGCATGCGCGGTACACAACCAACTCCCACACGGGATGATTTTTGATGCCTGCAGGGATGGGGGCACTCCCCATCGTGAGCTTTGTCCTGCAGGGCGATTGCCGCGCGAGAGGCCTCATAGAGCAGCTCGGGTGGCTGCAATCGCGGGGTTACTCTTTACAAGAGATTATTGTGCTTGTGCTCACCGAATCCGCGGCTCGATTCTAACCCGTTCAGG